>CP106724.1:18168268-18585768 GCA_025506655.1 Gossypium rotundifolium | reverse complement strand
TAGTAATTTCTTTGCTTACACTTGTTAGCATAGGATTTCTAGGAGCAGAAAAAATCGCCGCAGAATGGATCTTTCTTATAGTAATTCTATTAATAAGTTTCATTATTTTATATCGGATGCAAAAGGAAATAAATAAAAAAAATAATTGGATTCTTTTGTTGCTAATCCATTTTTTGTTAGTGATTTTGGCTTTTATCTTACGCTCTTTCCTATCCGAGATGATTTCAACTTTGCTAGGAGTTTCTTTGGTTTTTTTCTTTTCTTCGGACTCGAGTGGGGGTGGACATCTTCCTCTTCCGAGTCCGGGCCCTTCCGCTCCAGCAAGCTCCAATAATTCTCCTTCCCATTCTTCGCTGTTATTCTTTTTACTTTCAAGTTCTGTGGATTGTTATTCGACTTTAGGGCTATTGGTAAGTTTGGATTTTGCTTTTCTGAATGTTCTATGTTTCTTCTAAGAGAAATTCCCTTTTTGGTATTCAGGAATTAATCAAGAGATTGAATGTCGTTCTCAATCGACGAGTTAAGTGCGTGGAATTCTCGTTTCAATCAAAGGTAAGGTTTTGATATTTAGGGATGAACGCCTCATTACAATCCCGTTTAAATCCCGATTATGTTACTAAATGGGCGCCTTGATTTGTCGAATACAGGTACTGGAGTGCTTGGGAGTCGTTTTAGCTTCAATCGAAACCAGGTGTGTACCCAAAAACACGAAAACGAGGTTCTAACAAAAGTCAAAAACCTCAATTTTGACGCCACACGGGCGTGTGGTCGCCTATGTGGTAGGCTGTGTGCAAGATTGTTAGTCACCACACGGTCGTGTGATCGACGAGCTAAGCCGTGCGCGAGTGACACAGCCGTGTGATAGCTGGGCAAGGCCGTGTACGACACACTGGTGAACCACACGGGCGTGTGGGATTCTGGCCAGGCCGTATGGATTGGCCGTGTAGGCCACACAAGCGTGTGGGCCCACACGGGCACTCCACATGGGCGTGTGAGCCCATTTTTCTAAAAACTCTATAAGTTTGCACGAGTTGCCCAAGTCGACTGTGGACTTACCGTAGAGCCAGTAAGCAACACTTAGACCCCCTAAACAAGTGGTTTGTCTGTCTGATTTCTGTACTAAGCACATATACTGATCTGAATATATATATGAGTTCTAATTGCATGATAGCATGTCATTCTTGTATGTTGCATTGCATCGGGATGGGTTGATTATGATTGGAGGAAGTATCTGAAAGAATCTTAAGCCTGTTATCTAGCAGCTCAGCTACAAATTTCTGATTATGTGTCGCATTCGGTACAACATGATGTGTAGGGCTGGGTTGATTTTATCCCCACATGGTGTGTAGGGTTGGACGGAATTGATGTATAGAGGCTGGTAGGTAGGACTATGTTTTCTGCATATTCTATCTGAAAGGGGCTAAGGCCCTGTAATTAGTCTGATTCTGTATCTGAGTGGGCTAAGATCCACACCATTCTGTAATGGGCTCCGACTCGAACTGTGAAAAGTATGTCTGTTATCTAATGTTACTGTGTGTATGTTTTCTGCGGGGTTTACACACTGAGTTTTCGAAAACTCACCCTTTTCTGTTTAATCTGTTTAGGTAATCCCCAGCAGTAGACGGATCAGTGCAACGGAGGACTCAATGGTGACCACGGTTCTAGACACTTATTTACGGTTTATTTATAATTATGATTTAGTTATATTTGGGTAAATTTTATGTAATAAGGCCTTTCGGATTTTTGTTTAAAATTTGGGATTTTTATTTTATGAACTGCTAGTAGTAGGATATGATGCGAGTTTTCAAAATAAACAAATGTTTTAATAAAATACATACAATTTTGTAAATCGTTTTAAAAGCTTCCGCAACATATAATGTTTTGAAAATGGATAATGAATAATTAAACATGTTTTGACGAAAGCCCAAGATATTAAAAAAAATAGTATTAACGTAGTTATATTTTCCAAAGCACTATCATGTGACGTCGCCAGATTCGGTCATAATGTCTGGGCCAGGTTTCAAGTGTTACAAAGATACTTATGGTTATCGTGAGGTTGACTCCCTTTCTTTTACTTTTTTTATTCTTTAGTTTATAAATGTGTAGTTAAAAAAAAAGTATTTAGTGTTCTTTTAGGAGTAATTAACTTCGGTTCAATTCGTCACATTATATATGTATTTTAATTTTATGTAATTTTATATATTACATGTTAATTTAATTTAATTTTTATTAATTATTAATATAATTATGATATAATATCATCGTATTTTAACATATTATATATACACATAATTACTTTTATTTAATATAAAATAAATTGATATTTTAAAATTTTAAATTTATATAATCGAATTGAGATCAAAGTTTCAAATTTATATATATATATATATATATATATTTGAGCTACAATTAAAGCTTCATGTGTATAATTACACCAAACTAAAGTTTATGCATCAAATTACACATTAAATTATAATTCATGCACAGTTTTGATATTTTTCCTTTAAATTATAATTCATGCACTGTTTTGATATTTTTCCTTTGGCTTAATTCATGATTTAGCCCCTCAAGTATCCTTTACCCACTTTGGTACCTAAACTTTTTTTGTCCCAATTTGGTACCTAAAGTATCAATTTCCTCTATTTTTGATCCATTTTGTAACCAACATTACAAAAAATTGTCGGGCAACTTTAGCCAATGAAAAAATGTCATGTGGCATTTAGGTCTATTTAAAATAAAAATTTTAATTTTAATTAAAAAATAAAATTAAATATTAAAAAAACTTTTGACTTTCATTGACTATTGACCAATGTTGACCAAGCATTGATCGTCCATGTGGCACTAACGAACACGCCACGTGTCCCTTTTGCTTATTTTTTTAGTATTATTTATTATTTGACTAAAATGTAAAAATATATATAATATAATAAATTTTAAAAAAAGTTTAATCTTTTAAATTCTAAAATATATAATTATAAATCTCAAGAAATCAAAATAATATATAAAATTGAAAATGTTATAAAAAGTAAAAGAAAATATTTAAATTTCAAGTAATTTGAAATGAAAAGTTAAAATTTAAATACTTTTAGAATTTTAGAAGTATATATTATTTTGTTTTTTCAAATTGGTATCACCATTAATCCAATCCTTAATCAAATCGTTAAATCTTAAAAAAAAAAAAAAAAAAGCTTATCTCATAAATTAATACCTAAGCTATATCTTTTTCTCAAGTTGATACATAAACTTTTTTGTCACAAGTGATACACAAATTATTCTTCCGTTATCAATTTTACACCAAAATATTATATCCATTACAAAAATTCAAGCTAATAATAATCTACCGCATCATATAAACTTTAAATAATAATTTGTTGATTCTTTTATTTTCTTACTTAAAAATATGATGAAAACTTATTTTTTCCTAAAATTTATAATTTGAGTTTTCTTTTATTCCGAATTTCAACATGAAATTCATAGCCTCCCTTGGATTTAAGTATAAAGTAACATTAAAATTTGAATACTATTCTTCTTCAACTAAAATATAATAACCATAGTTTGGAGGTTATTCTATGAAGAGTAACATAGAGTTCGAGTAAATTTAGACAATTGAATGGTAAAAGTATTATGAAAGTTTTTATATTTGAAGTTAAATTATATTTTATTCCTCTACTTTAAAAATAGGCGTATTAGTCTATACACATTAGATTAAAGAGTAAATTGATCATTTTGTTAAAAGTTTTATCTATTTTTACTATTAAAAACTAGTCACTATACGTTAGAATGAGGTATACATAGCACGACACATGTAATTGTCAAGTTTTTCCGTCAGTCATACCTATTTTTAACAATAAAAATTGATGAAATCTTTAATAAAAAAAAAACTTACTTTTTAATTAAATATACAAAAATTAATTTACTTATTTATTAAAAAAAATATACCAACTTAATTTTTAATACAACAACATCCATTATACTTTTCCCACAATCGAGCGTATAGCTAATTTAGCAGATATGGTTGGATATATCAATCACTCAACAACCAACTACACTCGTGGCTCTATAATTTTACACCTTCTTACTTAACCTTATCCACCAAAACCTTCTCCATTTTCCAGTTGGCGACTTCGGTTCTAATCAACTCAATTGAAGACAAACATAGTACAGCCCATCGACAAGCATGACGAAGGCCCAACACCTTTGTATTTATGGACCTAACAATAAGGCCATGTTGGCTAACCCTTCCAAGCACAATTGGATTTTGGAGTCACGTGAAGACTCATCAGCACGACAACATAACATGTTCTAATTCTCCAAAATCTTAGAGCATTTCTTAAAAGCACTCTAGGTAAGGTAGTTAGTACTTATGGGTGGATGTATCATTTTTCTACTTTTATCTTTCTCTTATTTCGGTATCATCGAGTATTTCAAATTCCAGTGAAATAGATGAAATTGATTAAAATATAATGGAACACTTGGCACCTGATGAAATTTACAGCTTTTCGGTTTTTTATAAAGACAATTTTTTTACTAGTATAAGTGGTACTGGTATTGTAACACCCCAAATCTGATATAGACGTTATGGCCGAATTTGATGGCATCATATGATAGTGCTTTGGAAAACTTAACTACGTTAAATTCATTTGTAAATATCTTAGACTTTCGTAAAAAATGTGTCATTTAATTATTCATCATCCATTTTCAAAATGTTATATGTTGCAAAAGCTTTTTAAAAGTAATTCGCGAGTTCGTGTGTTTTTGATAAAACGTTTGTTTACTTTGAAAACTCGAGTCTTCCCCTACTGCTAGCAGTTCATAAAATAATAATCTCAAATTTAAGTGAAAATCCATAAAGGCCTTATTACAAGAAATATACACAAAAATAACCAAATCGTAATTAAAAATAAATAGTAAATAAGTTCCAGAACCGTAGTCACCACCGAGTCCTCCGCTGCACCGATCCGTCTACTGTTGGGGATTACCTAAACAGATTAAACAAAAAAAGGTGAGTTTTTGCAAACTCAGTGTGTAGTCCCCATAGAAACATACACAAAGAATATCAGATAACAGACACATATTTACATTTCGGGTCTGAACCCATTACAAAAATGGTGTGGGCCTTAGCCCACTCAGATATAGATTCAGACATATTATTGGGTCTCGGCCCATTTCAGACAGAATATGCAGATAACAGAGTCCTACCCACCAGCCTCTACACACCAACTCCGTCCAACCCTACACACCATGTGGGAATAAAATCAACCCACCCAGCCCTACACACTAGGTTGTACCGAATGCGGCACATAATTAGAGATTTGCAGCTGAGCTGCCAGATAACTGGCCTAAGAGCCTTTCAGATTCTTCCTCCAATCATAATCAGCCCACCCCGATGCAATGCAACATACAAGAATGACATGCTATTATGCAATTAAAACTCATATATATATATATATATATAAATATATATATTCAGATCAGCATACATGCTTAGTACAGAAATTAGATAGACAGATCATTCATTTAGGGGTCTAAGTATTGCATACCGATCCTACAGTAGGTCCACAGTCGACTTGGACAACCCATACAACCTTACAGAGTTTTCTATAAAAATAGGCTCACACGCCCATAGGCTTGCCCGTGTGGACCCATACACCCGCGTGGCCCACACGGCCCAAATTGGCCTTGGCCGTGTGGATCACATGGCTTAGCCCAGAATCCCACACGCTTGTGTGGATCTCCCGTGTGGCCCACACGGCCCAATTGGTCGAGCCCGTGTGTTGCACACGGCCTTGCCCAGCTATCACACGGCCTGGCTCGTCGATCACACGGCCATGTGGTGACTTATAATCTTACACACGGCCTATCACACGCCCGTGTGCCGTCGACAGAAAGGTTTTTGGCTTTCGCCAAAACTTCGTTTTCTGCATTTTTGGGTACACACCTGGTTCGATTTCGACGCGAAACTTGTAACATCCTAAATTTTTTGGGCCTATGCGTTTAATGGGTGAATATGTGGAATGAGTTAATTTAAGTGTTAGGGGCCCAAAATTTTAAGTTTTAAGGAGCCCAAATCTTCTAATTTAAGTTAGTTAAATTTGGCATTAGGGATTAGGGAAGTGGACGGCACAAGGTTAGTTAAATTTGGCATTAGGGATTAGGGAAGTGGACGGCACAAGGCTATAAGTTAGGGATTATTTTTGTTTAATTAATGAGGATAACAAGCTGATAAAATAAAGGGAGAGTTGGTGCAAATGTGGCCTCTTATGGATGAGTGTTTTGATAGGGATAAGGGATAGAAGGATAGAGAAGAAAAGACAGGAGTTATCTTCTGAGTACAGAGTTGGCCGAAATTCCATCTCCTAGAGGGGGTGCCGAATTTTCCCCATTAATTGTTAATTATTGGCTATTAGGAAGGGCACTTTCGGGATTTGTAGGTAAGTGCCGAATTTCTCTATAAATAGGATAGTAGCTCTTCAAATCCGGCATTGGAACCCTATTCTTTTCTCTCATTCTCTGTGCCGAATTTCGTAGCCTCTCCCTCTCCAATATTCTTCTCTTCAATTTCTTCAAAGCCGAAACCTTTTTTCTATTCTTTTCCCTTGAGCCAATTTCTCTAAAAAGCCGAAATCTCCATAGTTTTTCTTTATTCATCCTATTTGTAAGTTTTATTCTTAGGCATTTAAATCTATTTCTCCGCATAGTCGAATCTTCAAGCCTTTCTTTGTTTTCTTTTCACTTTCCTTTTAAGTCGAAACCACATCAGTTCATCTTTTTCAGAATTTTTCATAAAAGCCAAATCGTGAGATTTAGTCTCTGAAGTTGTCGAATCTTCTTTAATGGAGTCTGCTTGTGCCAAAATCAAGGAAACAATAGTTAAGTATTGATTTGGGATTTCATTGTTCTTCGGCTTTTCAAAGTCCTTATTGAATGGCTATTAGAAACTAATCTCTTATTTCACACTTCTTTTAAGATTCCGGATTTGAAGAAGGAGGCCAATCGCATAGATCTCTAAGTTATAGAATCGTGTTACTTTCGGGATTTCAAGGTAAGAGGATTTGTTTATTTATATATATAAAATTGGGTAGAATACTAACCATGGCCGAATAGAGGAGAGGGCATATTTTCACAGTTTTTCGGCTTTTAAGAAAAGTTATAGATTGAGGATAATAGATCCAGATAGCAAGGACATCGACTAAGAATATTGGATTTCGCGATATCAAGTGTGTAATACTTCCCCACCATTTAGATCTGTCTGTTAAATACCTGTTTATAAGTATTATATGTTGTGATAAATGCCGAAATCTCGGCATAAAGATGGAAGCCCAAAGAGGGTAAAAGCAAATCACCAGGTCAGTGAATATTTTGATGATATGTTATAAGTGTATTGATTTTTGTGATTGCATGGGGTGGGATTGATGACAGGAGGAAGTTATACGTTATATGTGTAGCGGTTTTTACCATGATCTGATGTAGCGGCTAATGTCGTGACCTGTTATACGGGCTTCGGCCATTATATGTTATAAGGGCTTCGGCCATCATATGCGGATGAGCAGCATGACTGGCATCATGGTGTGTAGCGGTGTGGGTCGATTGTAGAAATCCCCAATGGTGTGAACGGTTGGTACGGGGGTGTGTAGCGGATGGAAACCTAAGCAAATGGGTTGGGCTTGCATATTAAATTTTATTATGTATATTAAACTGTTTATTCTATTTTATGGGGTTAAGGCCCAAATCTAATGGTGCATGAGGCTTGCACACTGAGTCTCGCGACTCAACCTATTAAATTAACATTTCGGTAACATTTAGTGCATCGACCAATTGGAGAGGAGCGCAAGGTGGCCATGCAAAAGAATATGTGGATCCGCAAAAAGACTCAAGTTAATTATTTTTATATTATGTTTTATTTAATGGATTTAAACCTCGTTGTAATAAGGCCATGGGCCACTAGTTTATATCTTGTTTTATTATGGGATAAATTATTTTTAGTTATTCAAACATTTATTTTAATTAAACTAAGGCATGTAATTAAGTTTGGGTTTTATTCATAAAGGCATATTTTATATAAATTACATTTGGGCTTTCTGACAACACGATTTGTTTTACAAAAATTTTCGTAGTGACATACCAGATCCGGTCGTGGTGTTTGGGCCGGGTTTGGAGTGTTACAAATTGGTATCAGAGCCCAGTTCAAAACTCGGCTCTAGGGGTTTTTGGGCTCAAAAATGTTTTTTTTTAAAATGGGCTTTTGAAAGATAGAAGTTTTAAGTAAAGGTTTGTTAGCTCAGCATGGCACATGCGTCTCCAGCCCAAGTCCGCCAGGTAAGTATTCTGAACTCCTTGTGTGATATATATATATATGTATGTGGGCTTTATGGGCTTTATGGGACGTAGATTATTTAGATTAGAATTTGATGGACTCTAGGTTTAGCTGAAACAAGTCCTAAAATCTCATAAGACCTAACTTCACTAAACAAACCCATGAACGAGCCGCAAGACTAGGGTGTGGTGACAGGCATACGCATGTCTAGGATTGGATCCAGGGAGAGCTTGGTATTTAAGCGATCCTAGTGACTCACCTCCTCTTCTGAATCCTACCAGTGCGTGGTAGTGACTGCTCATCTTAACCGTGAGGACTTGTAATCGGGCCAAAGTTCTCAACTAAAACACGAAAGGGCCGAACACCCTGTTTTGCAAAATCATTAATAAGCCCCTTATTTTGAAATAAAATTACTAAATTACCCCCTGAATTGTGAAAACTTCTCAAAATAGTTTTGATTTGAATTTGCAAAATTACAAAAATGCCTTGGTTTAAAAAAAAAAAATACCAAAACACCCCCGGATTGAAATTTTTAAAACACCTCTGACTTAAAAAAAAATTACCAAAACACCTTTGATTTGAAAATTTTCTTGATTTGGAAATTATCAAAATTTATGAAAATTACCGAAATACCCCTGGCATGAAAAATTACCAAAATACCTCTATTTTGAAAAATCACCAAGATACCTTATTTTGGAGAATTACGAAAATACCCTTATAGGATAAAATTACGAAAATACCCTTGGGTAGTGAAATGACGAAAATGCCCCTAGGTGATGAACGTAAGTTTGTGAATGCTCTCGGTATGCTGAGTGTGAATGTATGTGATTCTCTGAACTAGGAGTAGTAGACTTGAGATTGAACCTTCAGATATAATTCTGAATTCGAAAGAACCACTATTGAATTAATAACTCATAAAATTTCTAAACAGATAAACGCAAATCGGTAGTATGAGTACAAGGGGACGAAGACACTCCAGAAGCGAATAATGGTGCGTATCCTACCATAGTATACTAAGTTTTTATTTTGGCTTTAGAATTAGAGTGCGCAGCGAAAGCATAGTGGTGAGACTTAGGTAGTATGATTTCTAGTTAGTTGGAAATTTCGAGGACGAAATTTCTTTAAGGAGGGTAGAACTGTAATATCCTAAATTTTTTGGGCCTACGCGTTTAATGGGTGAATATGTGGAATGAGTTAATTTAAGTGTTAGGGGCCCAAAATTTTAAGTTTTAAGGAGCCCAAATCTTCTAATTTAAGTTAGTTAAATTTGGCATTAGGGATTAAGGAAGTGGACGGCACAAGGCTATAATTTAGGGATTATTTTTGTTTAATTAATGAGGATAACAAGCTGATAAAATAAAGGGAGAGTTGGTGCAAATGTGGCCTCTTATGGATGAGTGTTTTGATAGGGATAAGGGATAGAAGGATAGAGGAGAAAAGATAGGAGTTATCTTTTGAGTACAGAGTTGGCCGAAATTCCATCTCCTAGAGGGGGTGCCGAATTTTCCCCATTAATTGTTAATTATTGGCTATTAGGAAGGGCACTTTCGGGATTTGTAGGTAAGTGTCGAATTTCCCTATAAATAGGATAGTAGCTCTTCAAATCCGACATTGGAACCCTATTCTTTTCTCTCATTCTCTGTGTCGAATTTCATAGCCTCTCCCTCTCCAATATTCTTCTCTTCAATTTCTTCAAAAGCCGAAACCTTTTCTCCATTCTTTTTCCCCTTGAGTCGGTTTCTCTAAACAAGGCCGAAATCTCCATAGTTTTTCTTTATTCTTCCTATTTGTAAGTTTTATTCTTCCGACATTTAAATCTATTTCTCTGGCATAGTCGAATCTTCAAGCCTTTCTTTGTTTTCTTTTCACTTTCCTTTTAAGCCGAAACCACATCAGTTCATCTTTTTCAGAATTTTTCATAAAAGCCGAAATCGTGAGATTTAGTCTCCTGAAGTTGCCGAATCTTCTTTAATGGAGTCTACTTGTGCCAAAATCAAGGAAACAATAGTTAAGTATTGATTTTGGATTTCATTGTTCTTTCGACTTTTCAAAGTCCTTAGTAGAATGGCTATTAGAAACTAATCTCTTATTTCACACTTCTTTTCTAAGATTCCGGATTTGAAGAAGGAGGCCAATCGCATAGATCTCTAAGTTATAGAATCGTGTTACTTTCGGATTTCAAGGTAAGAGGATTTGTTTATTTATATATATAAAATCGGGTAGAATACTAACCATGGCGAATATAGGAGAGGGCATATTTTCACGCTTTTTCGCTTTTAAGAAAAGTTATAGATTGAGGATAATAGATCCAAATAGCAAGGACATCGACTAAGAATATTGATTTAGCGATATCGTGTGTAATACTTCCCACCATTTAGATCATTCATTAAATACCGCTTATAAGTATTATATGTTGTGATAAATGCCAAATCTCGGCATAAAGATGGAAGCCCAAAGAGGGTAAAAGCAAATCACCAGGTCAGTGAATATTTTGATGATATGTTATAAGTATATTGATTTTTGTGATTGCATGGGGTGGGATTGATGACAGGAGGAAGTTATACGTTATATATGTAGCGGTTTTTACCATGATCTGATGTAGCGGCTAATGCCGTGAACTGTTATTCGGGCTTCGGTCATTATATGTTATAAGGGCTTCGGCCATCATATGCGGATGAGCAGCATGACTGGCATCATGGTGTGTAGCGGTGTGGGTCGATTGTAGAAATCCCCAATGGTGTGAACGGTTGGTACGGGAGTGTGTAGCGGATGGAAACCTAAGCAAAGGGTTGGGCTTGCATATTAATTTTATTATGTATATTAAACTGCTTATTCTATTTTATGGGGTTAAGGCCCAAATCTAATGGTGCATGAGGGTTGCACATCGAGTCTCATGACTCAACCTATTAAATTAACATTTGGTAGCATTTAGTGCATCGGACCAAGTGGAGAGGAGCGCAAGGTGGCCATGCAAAAGAATATGTGGATCCCAAAAAGACTCAAGTTAATTATTTTTATATTATGTTTTATTTAATGGATTTTAAACCTCGTTGTCATAAGGCCATGGGCCACTAGTTTATATCTTGTTTTATTATGGGATAAATTATTTTTAGTTATTCAAACATTTATTTTAATTAAACTAAGGCATGTAATTAAGTTTGGGTTTTATTCATAAAGGCATATTTTATATAAATTACATTTGGGCTTTCTGACAACACGATTTGTTTTACAAAAATTTCCGTAGTGACATACCAGATCCGGTCGTGGTGTTTGGGCCGGGTTTGGAGTGTTACAAATTGGTATCAGAGCCCGATTTAAAACTCGACTCTAGGGGTTTTTGGGCTCAGAAATGTTTTTTTAAAATGGGCTTTTGAAAGATAGAAGTTTTAAGTAAAGGTTTGTTAGCTCAGCATGGCACCTGCGTCTCCGGCCCAAGTCCGCCAGGTAAGTATTCTGAACTCCTTGTGTGATATATATATATATATATATATATATATATATATATATATGGGCTTAATGGGCTTTATGGGACGTAGATTATTTAGATTAGAATTTGATGGGCTCTAGGTTTATCTGAAACAACTCCTAAAATCTCATAAGACTTAACTTCACTAAACAAACCCGTGAACGAGCCGCAAGACTAGGGTGTGGTGACAAGCATACGCATGTCTAGGATTGGATCCAGGGAGAGCTTGGTATTTAAGCAGTCCTAGTGACTCACCTCCTCTTCTTGGGAATCCTACCTGGTGCGTAGTGACTGTTCATCTTAATCGTGAGGACTTGTAATCGGGCCAAAGTTCTCAACTAAAACCCGAAAGGGGCCGAACACCCTGTTTTGCAAAATCATTAATAAACCCCTTATTTTGAAATAAAATTACTAAATTACCCCCTGAATTGTGAAAACTTCTCAAAATAGTTTTGATTTGAATTTGCAAAATTACAAAAATGCCTTGGTTTTAAAAAAAAAACCAAAACACCCCCAGATTGAAAATTTTCAGAACACCTCTGACTTAAAAAAAATTACCAAAACGCCTTTGATTTGAAAATTTTTAAAATGTCCTTGATTTAGAAATTATCAAAATTTACAAAAATTACCGAAATACCCCTGGCTTGAAAAATTACCAAAATACCCCTATTTTGAAAAATCACCAAGATACCTCATTTTGGAGAATTACGAAAATACCCTTATAGGATAAAATTACGAAAATACCCTTGGGTAGTGAAATGACGAAAATGTCCCTAGGTGATGAACGTAAGTTTGTGAATGCTCTCGGTATGCTGAGTGTGAATGTATGTGATTCTCTGAACTAGGAGTAGTAGACTTGAGATTGAACCTTCAAATATAATTCTGAATTTGAAAGAACCACTATTGAATTAGTAACTCATAAAATTTCTAAACAGATAAACGCAAATCGGTAGTTTGAGTACAAGGGGACGAAGACGCTCCAGAAGCGAATAATGGTGCGTACCCTACCATAGTATACTAAGTGTTTATTTTGGCTTTAGAATTAGAGTGTGCAGTGAAAGCATAGTGGTGAGACTTAGGTAGTATGATTTCTAGTTAGTTGGAAATTTCGAGGACGAAATTTCTTTAAGGAGGGTAGAACTGTAACATCCTAAATTTTTTGGGCCTACGCGTTTAATGGGTGAATATGTGGAATGAGTTAATTTAAGTGTTAGGGGCCCAAAATTTTAAGTTTTAAGGAGTCCAAATCTTCTAATTTAAGTTAGTTAAATTTGGCATTAGGGATTAAGGAAGTGGACGGCACAAGGCTATAATTTAGGGATTATTTTTGTTTAATTAATGAGGATAACAAGCTGATAAAATAAAGGGAGAGTTTGTGCAAATGTGGCCTCTTATGGATGAGTGTTTTGATAGGGATAAGGGATAGAAGGATAGAGGAGAAAACATAGGAGTTATCTTCTAAGTACAGAGTTGGCCGAAATTCCATCTCCTAGAGGGGGTGCCGAATTTTCCCCATTAATTGTTAATTATTGGCTATTAGGAAGGGCACTTTCGGGATTTGTAGGTAAGTGCCGAATTTCTCTATAAATAGGATAGTAGCTCTTCAAATCCGGTATTGGAACCCTATTCTTTTCTCTCCTTCTCTATGCCAAATTTCATAGCCTCTCCCTCTCCAATATTCTTCTCTTCAATTTCTTCAAAAGCCGAAACCTTTTCTCCATTCTTTTTCCCCTTGAGCCGATTTCTCTAAAAAAAGCCAAAATCTCCATAGTTTTTCTTTATTCATCCTATTTGTAAGTTTTATTCTTCCGTCATTTAAATCTATTTCTCTGGCATAGTCGAATCTTCAAGCCTTTCTTTGTTTTCTTTTCACTTTCCTTTTAAGCCGAAACCACGTCAGTTCATCTTTTTCAGGATTTTTCATAAAAGTCGAAATCGTGAGACTTAGTCTCCTGAAGTTGTCGAATCTTCTTTAATGGAGTCTGCTTGTGCCAAAATCTGAAGGAAACAATAGGTAAGTATTGATTTCGGGATTTCATTGTTCTTTCAGCTTTTCAAAGTCCTTAGCCGAATGGCTATTAGAAACTAATCTCTTATTTCACACTTCTTTTTGGCATTCTGGGATTTGAAGAAGGAGGCCAATTGCATAGATCTCTAAGTTATAGAATCGTGTTACTTTCGGGATTTTAAGGTAAGAGGATTTGTTTATTTATATATATAAAATCGGGTAGAATACTAACCATGGCCGAATATAGGAGAGGGCATATTTTCACAGTTTTTTGGCTTTTAAGAAAAGTTATAGATTGAGGATAATAGATCCAGATAGCAAGGACATCGACTAAGAATATTGGATTTCGCGATATCAGGTGTGTAATACTTCCCCACCATTTAGATGTGTCTGTTAAATATCTATTTATAAGTATTATATGTTGTGATAAATGCTGAAATCCTGGCATAAAGATGGAAGCCCAAAGAGGGTAAATGCAAATCACCAGGTCAGTGAATATTTTGATGATATGTTATAAGTTATTGATTTTTGTGATTGCATGGGGTGGGACTGATGACACGAGGAAGTTATACGTTATATGTGTAGCGGTTTTTATCGTGATCTGATGTAGCGGCTAATTGCGTGAACTGTTATACGGGCTTCGGCCATTATATGTTATAAGGGCTTCGGCCATCATATGCAGGTGAGCAGCGTGACTGCCATCATGGTGTGTAGCGGTGTGGGTCGATTGTAGAAATCCCCAATGGTGTGAGCGGTTGGTGCGGGGTGTGTAGTGGATGGAAACCTAAGCAAATGGGTTGGGCTTGCATATTAATTTTATTATGTATATTAAACTGCTTATTCTATTTTATGGGGTTAAGGCCCAAATCTAATGGTGCATGAGGGTTGCACTCGAGTCTCATGACTCAACCTATTAAATTAACATTTCGGGTAGCATTTAGTGCATCGACGGGTGGAGAGGAGCGCAAGGTGGCCATGCAAAAGAATATGTGGATCCGCAAAAGACTCAAGTTAGTTATTTTTATATTATGTTTTATTTAATGGATTTTAAACCTCGTTGTAAAAAGGCCATGGGCCACTAGTTTATATCTTGTTTTATTATGGGATAAATTATTTTTAGTTATTCAAACATTTATTTTAATTAAAATAAGGCATGTAATTAAGTTTGGGTTTTATTCATAAAGGCATATTTTATATAAATTACATTTGGGCTTTCTGACAACACGATTTGTTTTACAAAAATTTCCTTCGTGACATACCAGATCCGGTCGTGGTGTTTGGGCCGGGTTTGGAGTGTTACAAAACTACTCTCGAGCACTCCAACACCTATTTCAACAATTGAATGCCCAAATTTAGTCACTTAATCCAAGTTGTTATGGATAGGAGATTTCCCAAAACTTACAGACAAGCTTGCCTCTAACGAGCAAGAAGTAGTGTCTTGCAACCCGAGAACCCGATTAAAGCCTTCGAGTAGTACCAACCACGCGTCCTGCCTATAGATAACAGACACGGTGGAACGGAAGGAGAACCGAAAATAAGAGAAGGGAATAACAGTAGAGTTTCGGCAGCCAAATGAGATGGGGAAGGGAAAACTGCAGCCAAAAAGAAAGAGGGGAAAAGAAGGAAGGTTAGCCGAAATTTTCAAACAGAGGAAGTAGTTCTGAATAGAAACTGTTAATCCCTAAACTTTTCCCTTAATTCTCTCCCTACTATCAGACTTTTAGTCCAACACAACCTCTTTGAATGTGTTAGGCAAAAATAGTGCCCATGCTGATATTCGAACACAGTTCACTTAGAATAACCAACATTCCACTTTCCCACTAGACTGGCAGGCCCATTCTGCTAATTTCTTACACATTTTAACATATAAGCCTACCAACCATAAGTTTGGGCTTTATTCATAAAAATACCAAAATTTACCCAAGTTGAGACTTGACATTGGGACCTCTCACACACACCCAGAACATATAACCACTGAAGCAGACACCTATTCATGCCAAAATTACAAAAGCCAATATTAAGAAAAAATCGAGGCATTACAGGTATGACTTCCTTTCCCACAAAAGGCACGTGGACAAAGGCCCCACCAAAAAGTATAAATAAATAGCTTATATTGACTTTCTTTGTCTTCAAGAGACACTTTATTGATACTTTTCCAAACATCCAGCCTAACTTTAAAACATTTAATTCGACCAACACCACTATACTAGACTTGATCATGAATCGGGTTAACCGCTCAGGAACTGAAGACCTAAGCGAAAAGTGGGAGGGTTTGGGCAAAACTATAAGCCCAAAAAATGGGCTTGAGCAAAAAATAAGGTACATTTTCTAAACGGGTTGGCCCTCGGGTAAGATTTTTGGCTTGGGATCAACCTGAATTTGCCTTAAAAAAATTTCACTGTTGTTTGTTGCCATTTTGATTTTTTTTATTGTCATTTTGCTATTATATTACTACTATTTTATTGTTATTGTTTGGATATTATATAACTCTTGTTTTATTATTAATTTTGCTACTATTTTACAGACATTTGCTTGTTGAGTTGTATCTATCTTAGTATTATTTAAGTATAAAGACTTCTTTAATGTATTTTTAATTTGTTGGGAAACATTTATTTTAATGTTTTTAGTGTATTTGATGTATTATATTTTTAAATTTACTTTATATAGAAAAATAATATAAAAAATTAATGTAGGCGGGTCGGGCAGGGATCAAGTTTAGCATTTTTTATCTGGATTGAATTTGGGAAAATTTTAAGCTTATTTTCGAGTTTAGGGGCTCGAGCCTAAAAATCTGCATTGGCTCTACCTAAACATGACCCAGCCTGGCTTATGATCAGGTCTACACTATACCAACATCCATCTCTCATCTATACATCAACAAAACAAGAACATTAAATGTACATATAACTAAAACTTGAATAACAACTACACATACTAGAGGGGTTTGGATGAGTTTTATTTTATTTTGTATCGTGGGATTTTGTGTACAGGCTGTGATATCAATGCATGATTCACTGATGATAATTTGATGTTGGCCCTCTTTAAGGTTCCTAGGCTTAAAAATAATTTGACTCTATTTTTCAAAAAATTTGGGAAATAGTAGGCCTTTTAGTGATTGACACTTGTTTGAACTTCTTTAATATGGGAAATATGCTCAAGGAAATGAACAAGACATACATAGTTCTCATCTTGAAAAGGAAGAACCT
Source organism: Gossypium rotundifolium (assembly GCA_025506655.1). NCBI lineage: Eukaryota > Viridiplantae > Streptophyta > Magnoliopsida > Malvales > Malvaceae > Gossypium > Gossypium rotundifolium. The sequence continues at coordinate 18,568,774 of CP106724.1, read as the reverse complement.
AGAGGAAGTGAATAACTACAGACCCATAAGCCTATGCAATGTAGCCTACAAGTTTATAGCCCAAATCCTAGTGAGACGACTTAAACCCATTTTGGATTTCCTTATCTTACCTTTCAAAAATGCTTTTATCGAAGGAAGGCAAATTAAGTTTCACTTGTATCTTTTGAGCTAAACCTGCTTAACTTGTATCTTAGAGAACGCAACAAATGTTGGATTTCGAAATCATCAGAAATCAACCTGTAACCATGTGTAGGATACAATTACAAGTTTTATCGGTGTAATTCCATCATGTAAGTTCTTGTTTAACCCTTTTTCAATTTAACCCAAATCTTACCATTTAGTAATAAGTTACAATTAATTCAAAATTTAACAAAACATACATAGGTCCATAATATAACATTCACAAGGATTACAATATAATTACACCATATGAACTTACCTGGAACAAATAGCAACCAATATGATGTCAGAGACTAATCCATAATTTTCCCTTTCCCGCAAAAATATCCTCCAATTGGTTTAAATCCCAATCTAAATCATAATTTAATTCAATTATCAATTCCAAACATCATTTAAAAACATACTATAACTATATAACAATTCAATTTCATTTAATAGATATTCCTTCAAGTTTTTCATTTTATTCAATTTAATCCCTAAACTGAATTTGTCATAACTTTCAAATTTGAGCTTCGGTTTCAATATTTCATCCTTATACAGCCCTTTAATATCTAAAATTGCATAAATTTAATCTCAATTTTGAAATATTTACACTTTAGTCCCTATGATCAAAACTAACAACTTTTACTTTACAAATTAGTTCTTTTTTCATATCTAAACTTAAAATCTATCAATTTAGTACCAAAAACTTCAAGATTCAACAATGGAAACTTTTATGAACTTTAATATTTTGCAAAATAGTCCCTAGGGTAACTAAATCAAGCTCTTGGGATCTCAAAAACATAAAAATTACAAGAAAATGACTAAATTAAGCTTACCAATTGAAGAAAAAAGCTTGGATGAAGCCTTCGTCTTTCTTCAATGGTGGAATCGATTCGAGAAGAAAAATAAAATGAAGATGACAAGTCCTTTTTCTTTGGTTTTATGTTTTATTTTGTTATAATTAATTAAATTATGAAATTTAACATTATTTACTTAATAAAATGTGTTTCAACCATCCACCATTAATTTAAAATGGCTTAATTACCATTTTAGACCCCTAATAACAATTAACTAAGCTTTTTAGTCACTAAAAATCTATAACGATTCACTTTTATCACTTTTAGGATTTAGTAACTATCAATTCAATAAAATTACTATACCAAAATTCAATATAATACTAAAATAGACTAGTAAATATTAAATAACATTATTTACTAACTCGGTCATCGAAAAACGAGATTCTGAAACTACCGTTTTAGACATCACTGAAAAATAGGTTGTTACATTATATATAATGCCACAACCCTAGACTCAAAATGATTGCACAACTACTGATTCGGTCATAGTGTGAGCTTTGGGACGATCCGGCTTGACAAGTTCCGCAAGGTGATGATCTACAAGGGAAAGAAAACAACTAAGGTAAGAATATAGGATGCTTAGTAAGTTCATAGGTCTTAAATAAGACTTACATTATTCTTACCGACATTTTCAAGTTATTTTATCTTGGCATAATACTTTGCTAGACATGGCAATCCAAACTCCAACATTATGAGCACTGGCTTATAATAAAAACCATATGATACCACAAGTACTTAACATCCCAATTCATGCCACTTTAGATAACTAATATCAAAAACACATTCAATCAAGGAGTAATACAATCACATACATGCCAAAAACATTACTTCAATCAAAATTTTCATGCTCAATTCATTCAATGACCTTCCATTTGGATAACAAATTCATTTCATCCCATTTATTTCTCAATTTCATATACATCGTTTCGCCCGATAAACCCTGGTAAATGGACTCTAATACACAAGTAACTACACAACACCAATTCCTCATTCGAGCCGAATATATATATCAAGTTACCTGTCTGGGCTAAACTTTTATAATGACACACCAGGTTACTCGTCCGAGCTAAACTTGTATCGCATAAATATCAAAAATCCGTAACAAATGTTGGATCTCAATAACATCTTTAAGAAATCTCATACAAACATGCACAACACCCTATTGGCATGCCAATCATATCCTAACCCTTTACTAAGTTCACACGGGCATCTTTTATACATTTAATTTAATATTTTCGATTCAGTTTAATCCTAGCCTTGCACATCAATCCACAATTAATAAATATAATTTCAAACATATATAAATTAAATCAAATACATAACATCCTAAAATAATAAATACCATATGAACTTATCTGTTTAAAACACCAAAGAAGTTGATTCTTCAAGGACTAGTAAACAATTTTAGCTTTTCCTTGTTTAATTCCGCTTTGATCTGATTCTTGATCTAAACAATTATTTATACAATCCATCAATACCAAACATTTTCATAATATGCCATAACATGAATGAACCTATATGACCTCATTTTTGTTACCCCTAAAATTTTACATTTTATTCAATTTAGTTCTTGAATTTAAAATAGCCATAACTTTTAATTTTAAACATTGGTTTAAAATCCAATTTTACAAACATTCATTAGGGACCTTATACTTTCTATTCCTATCAAAATTTTATAATACTTTTGCATTTTATTCACTTTCGTCCTTATGTATGAAACTAACAATTAAACTTTACAATCCAGTCCTTTTTATATTCTAAGCTTAAAATCTATCAATTTTAAATTAAATTCTTCAAGAAAACAATAATGACAATGTAGTGGCCCAAATTCATCCGACCCAAACAAAAACCAAAAAATAAATAAATAAAATAAAAATTCCATTAATACTAAGTCCATTTACAAAAACAAATTGGCCCAAATACAAAAAGAAAGCCTGAAAGCCCAAAACCTTAAAAATTAACAGAAACCCTAGCTCCCTCTTGCGCCGCAGCCTTGCCACGTCGGCAGGGTGCCGCCCCTCTGCCACCACAACCTGTAAAATAGCAGAGAAATAAAAGTAAAAAGCAGAAGTAGAAGTAGAGAAAAGAAAACAAAAGGGTAAAAATAATATACCTTGTAATATATCTGGCTATAAAAGCCGAAGTCATCTTGTAATACATTTATCAAGAAAAATCAAATACAAAAAAGCCCACAAGTTTAGCAAGAGGTAGTTTATATGCTCGTTTGTCTTTTAGATTTTAAAATATAAAAAGGGGAAAAGTTACGTTTTTTTACCTATTTCACCGTACCTTTGTCGTGAGGGCCCCTTATCCAGCTTGAGAGGGCTTCGAATCTCTTGGGTTCGTCGAAAACCCCGTCAAAAAAGAGAGAAATTGAAAGGTTTCTTCTCCTTTGGTCAAATTTTGGTCGAGTTTTTGGGGATTCTAACCCTAGATTCGCGTTTTACACGTTTAAAAGATCTATAACGCCCCAAAATTCTTACTTTTATTTCAATTAAAATGTTACACAATCGTGTATCTATCTCAGTGGTTAAGTGTTCTAGGTGTGTGTGTGAGGTCCTAAGTTCGAGCCTTGTCTCAGGTAAAATTTTATCTTTTTCTGAATAAAGCATTAACCTTGCTTAAAGGGTTTAAGTTTAATTGGTTGTAGGTAAATAATAGAATGGGCCTGCTGGTCTGGTGGTTAAGATGTGGGTACGTGTGTTAGAGCTCTGGAGCTCGAATTCTTGTTGGAGCATAAGTGTTATTTTTACGCGGTAATGGACAAGAATTTCGACTGAGTGGGGATTCTGGAGTGGTTGTAGGTTAGTGGGATTGTGGCAGTGAATTTAGGGATATGGCCATTACCGGGATCACTTTTGACTGGTTCCTAATTCTTTTTGCAAATATTTGGTTCTCCCCCTCTCTTTTTAAATTTTTCTGGCATAATTTTGCTATCTCTCCCTTTTTCTTCTCCCTCTTTTATCTATTTGTTCTCAAATGCTATTACTCTCTTTGCTATTCGTTCGCATTTACTCTTCTAGAGTTTGCTCTCTATTTTCGTCGGTAGTGGTAAGTGATTTTGGTGCTTTGTAATCTCAGTTTTTAAGATATTAATTGGAAACTTATGTATACTATTTTGACAGCAGAGAATCGGGTGTAAGGGGCTGTCTAGTGCCAAATTGTAGTCGAAAACGTCTGAGGTTTTCAAGGTAAGCGTTAATTGGATGTTCTAAATCTTTGATAGTGTGGTGGTTTCGGATTAGTTGTGGTTTTAGGCTGAATTTTTGGGAGTTGGAATGTCGCGTGTAGGTTTGGGAGCGCTCGTGGTTATTTTAATAGCATAAACGATACAGGTGTGTACCTAAAAAACGTAGAAAGAGGGGTATTGGCGAAAGCTTAAAACCCCACTGTCGACGCCACACGGGCGTGTGATTGACGAGGCCAGGCCGTGCGCGGAGAACACGACCGTGTGATGGCTAGGTAGGCCATGTGCGACACACGAGCTAGACTGATTTAGGCCGTGTGGGCCACACGGACCTGTGGGAATTTGGGCCAGGCCATGTGATCCACACGGTCCAAGGCCAATTTGGGCGTGTGGGCCTACATGGACAGGCCGTATGGACGTGTGACCCCATTTAACTGAAACGTGTTCTAAGGTTACACGGGTTACCTAAGTCGACTGTGAACCTACTGTAGGGTCGGTAAGCACTACTTGGACCCTTAAATGCGTGAACTGTATGTATAATTATATGAATGGATACTGAATTGTATGTTTAACTGATAATCATGTACTAGCATGTCATATACTGTAAGTTGCATTGGATTGGCTTGGGATGTTGATATTTGGAGGAAATGTACTGAAAGGCTCTTAAGCCTACTATCTAGCAGCTCAGTTGCAATTTACTGATTATGTGTCGCATTCGGTACTACATGGAATGTATGGAAGGTAGGTGTTTTAAACCCCACATGGAGTGTAGGGATGGACGAAAATAGTGTGTAGAGGCTGGTTGGGTAGGATTTTGTTACTGATAAATGTATATCTAATACTGTTACTGTGACGGGCTTAGGCCCTAATGCATATCTCATATCTTGGCTGAAATGGGCTAAGGCCCTAGCACCATCAAACTGAAATGGGCTTAGCACGCATCGCATTTGACTATTTGTTGTGAATGACTGTATGCATGTGATTTGTGGGGATTACACACTGAGTTTACGAAAACTCACCCCTTTGTGTTTTGTCTGTACAAGTAACCCCTAGAATTAGATGGACTGGTGCGGCAGAGGACTCTACGGTGACCACACGGTTATTGGACTAATTTAATTTTTAATTTTTATTATTTTAGGGGTATTTTGTTGTAAATTAGACTTTTGGACTATTTTCTTTTGTTTTGGTTTATTTTACTATTTTCTCGAACTTTTGAACTGAAACGAAAACTTGGTTTTAATAAACACAACGTTTTCTTAAACGCGAATGATTTTCTCTAAATAACATGTTTTAAAAAGCTTCTGCTACAGAATATGTTTTTAAATGAATCAAAATTAGTGAAGAATTTATTTTGAAATTGACGAGAGGTAAATAGATGCTAATAAATAGAAACAGCTTCAACTAGGTAAATTCGATTTCAAATCCCATTCCATGTGACATCGCCAGATTCGGCTTTAACGTCCAGGTCGAGTTTGGGGTGTTACATTTAATAGTATCAGAGCTAGGCTATAAAACTCGACTGTGTTTGGTTTAAAACTTGGTTTTCAATAACTGATTTTCAAATGATTTGAAGTGAAATGACTGAGAATGTGGTACACCAAGTCTCCAACGTCGACCTTGTAAGTATTCTGATAAACTGTTATAAATAGCCAATTTTGAAAACACTTTAGTAATGTATACTGAAACTGTAGTGAAACTGAGACTGATAGAGACTTTACTTGTGAAAAACAACCTCTGAATTTTATTATACTGCTTTACATAAAATATCTGTTAATAATACTGGAACTATAACTTATTCATAAAATTCGTAATACAGACAAAACCGAATAGATATGAGTGCTCAAGGTATCAGTGGACGTGGTACTAAAGGCTGAAGTAGAGGCCGTAGGAGGGCTCGAGCTAAGTCCTCTTCTCTGGACGGCATGTCGAACCTAGATACGAGTAAGACGCCGGTGTCACCTGTTACTGAGACTGGGTCTGAAGATTGCATGGCTAGGGACGGCGCATTTTCCCAGGTTATGTTAAGGATACTAGAGAGGGTCGTTGGGCCCAACACTGGATTTGGGAGCCGAGGGTCAGTTACTGAACTACTCCGGTCCAATGGAGCTAAGTTATTTAGGGGTGTCATAGGAGTCGCCCCTAATGTGGCTGAATACTAGTTGGAGGCCACAAAAAGGATAATGGACGATAGACTGTACCCCAGAGTAGAAATTGAAGAGTGCAGTCTCATTGCTTTGCCATGAGGCCTATCAGTGGTGGCTGACCGTTAAGGAAGGCACTCAGCCCGATCGTCTGTCTTAGGAGTTCTTTAAGTTTGCCTTCAAAGGGAAGTATGTGGGAGCCAGTTATGTTGATGCTAGGAGACGTGAGTTTCTGAACCTCACTCAGGGAGACCGATATATAGCCGAGTATAAAGTCAAATTCCTTAGGCTGAGCCGCTATGCTCGAGGTATGGTGGCAGATGAGTATGAGAGGTGTGTCCAATTTAAGGATGGCCTGAGAGATAACCTGAGGGTTTTAGTTGCTCCATAGAGGGAGCTAGAGTTTACTGTATTGGTAGAGAAGGTAAAGATCACTGAATATGTTAAGCACGCTGAGCGCTAGAGCAGAGACCGTGAGAGGGGTAAGAACAAGAGGGATTCGGATCCCTCGAGTTCGGTATAAAGGCCTAAGAAAAAGGCCAAGACTGATTGGCCGATTAGAGTTGGGCCTCTATTATTCCTACTGGTTTGCAGTTGTGTGGGGATTGTGGTAGAAGCCATCAGGGCGAGTGTTAGAAGAGGAGTGGGGCATGTTTGAGGTGTGGGTCATTAGAGCAACCAGACAGAGAGTGCTGTTGAGGGCCGATCGGATGCCGACTCGAGTTCAGCTCGCATGCCTCAGAGGGTAATTTAGCAGCCACTGAGGGGCCGTGGTCAAGCTGGGGGTAGTAATGGTATGGGCCGTGGAGAGAGAGCACCAGGCAGAGGCACTGGGCAGGATGAGGCGAGGCAGCCTGCTCTTGTTTATGTTACTCGTCGCCGAGAGGACCGAGATGCTCCAAATGTTATTACCAATACGTTCTTTATTTTTGATGTACCATATCTTGCTTTGGTCAACATAGGATCTACTCATTCCTACATAGCTTGTTCTGAATCTGAAAATCTGGGGTTATCGATTGAGAGTACTACGAGTGAGGTCACTGTACTAAGTCTGTTGGGGAAATCTATTTGGGTTAGCAAATTGTATAGAGATATTCCGCTAGAGATGCAAGGATCGGTATTTCTGGCTAATCTGATGGAACTTTCATTTGGGGAGTTTGATCTGATTCTAGGTCTGGACTGTGCGACGAAGAGGGTCGTCTTGAGAACTGAAGAGGATAATGAGGTAGTCATGATTGAAAAACGTCGGGATTATTTGGCTAATGTAATCTCTACACTAGTGGTTGAGAAATTGGTTCGTAAAGGGTGTGAGGCGTTCTTGGCCTATGTTAGTGTTTTCGTTTCTTGGGACTCTACTATAAAAGATATCAGAACGGTAAGGAATTTTTTGGATGTCTTTCCTGAGGAGCTTTCAAGTTTACCTTTGAATCGAGAAATGGAATTTAGAATTGAACTTCTTCCTAGTACAGCATCAGTTTCTATCGCCCCTAGCAAATGGCACCAAATGTGCTTGTGGAGCTTAAGGCTCAACTTCAATAGTTGTTGGACCGTGGTTTCATCCGTCTGAGTGTGTTTTCGTAGGGAGCACCGGTCTTGTTTATTAAGAAGAAGGATGAGACCATGAGGATGTGTATTGATTATCGGTAGCTGAACAAGCTGACTATTAAGAATAAGTATCCACTTTCAAGGATCGACGACTTATTTGATTAATTCTGATGGGCTTTGGTATTTTCTAAGATAGATCTTCATTCTGGGTATCACCAGCTCAGAGTAAAAAATGTGGATATTCATAAGACTGCTTTTAGGACTCGTTATAGGCATTATGAGTTCCTAGTTATGCCTTTCGGGTTGACGAATGCACCGACCGCATTTATGGATCTGATGAATCGTGTGTTTCAGTCTTATTTGGATCAATTCGTCGTAGTATTCATTGACGACATTTTGGTATACTCTAAGATTGAAGATGAGCACGATGATCATCTTAGAGTTGTACTTCAGATTTTGCATGAGAAGCAACTCTACGCTAAATTCAGTAAGTGTGAATCCTAGCTTCATGAAGTCACTTTTCTGGGGCATGTAGTGTAACACCCCAAACCCCGCCCAAACACTACAATCGGATCTGGTATGTCACTAAGGGAAATTTTGTCAAACATGTCGTATTTTCAAAAAAAAACCCAAATAAATTTTATATAGAACGTGCCTTTGTAAAATAAAACCCAGACTTAATTACATGCCTTAATTTAATTAAAGTAAAAATTTAAATAACTAAAAGTAATAAAAGCCCATAACAAAACAGAATATAAACCAGTGGCCCATGGCCTTATTACATTGAAGTTTAAAATCCATTAATCAAAATACGATATAAAACAATTAACTTGAGTTTTTTTTTCCAAATCCACATATTCTTTTGCATGGCAACCTTGCGTTCCTCTCCAGCCCGGTCCGGAGCACTAGGTATCACCTGAAATGTTAATTAAAAGGGTGAGTCACGAGACTCAGTGTGCAACCCTCATGCACTACTAGATTTTTGGGCCTTAGGCCCGTTAGACAAAATAAATAGTTTAATACTCATAATAAAAATTAACAACAGATAATATGCAAGGCCCAACCCATTTGCCTAGGTTTCCATCCGCTACATGCCCCTGTACCAATCGTTCACACCATTGGGAATTTCTATAATCGACCCACACCGCTACACGCCAAGATAGCAGTCATGCTGCTCATCCACATATGATGGCCGAAGCCCTTATAACATATAATGGCCGAAGCCCGTATGACAATTCACGGCAATAGCCGCTACATCAGATCACGGTAAAATCTCTACATATATAACGTATAACTTCCTCCTTTCATCAACCCAACCCATGCAATCACATACAAGCATTTTACTTGTAACATTTAAACAGATTATTTACTAACCTGGTGATCCGCTTTTACCCTCCTTGGGCTTTCATTAATAAACCGAGATGTTGGCAATTATCAAAACATATAAATCTTATGATCATGCATTTTATGATTAGATCTAGATGGTGGGGAAGTATTACACACCTGTTATCGCGAAAATCTATTATCCTTAACGTAGAGCCTTATTTATCGAATCCCGAAATTCCCTAAGAAACGTCACCTCCCTACCTATATTCGGCCACCACCAAAACTAATATCAAACCAACCGATATACATAACCAACCTAACCCAAATAATATTCGGCCAAAGCAAAAAGGAATCATGGAAGGCCATTCGGCCAAACCTACCACCACCTACCTTCGGCTTTTCCACCAAATCGGCTTTAATGGAACAGATTCGGCTTTGAGGAGTAAAGAGTATAATCGACGAGGCCTTGAAAACAATGATTTAGATTAGGAGTTGATCAAAACAAAGGAATCACAGAAAAGGAAAAATCCCAAAACTCACCGGATTAAAGAGGAGTATACGGCTTACGGTGCACCTTCGGGAAACAAAGATTTCACTTGTAGATTCAGCTTTGAGAAGAGAAGAGGGGAAAGTAAACTGTGTTTGGAGAGTTGCGGCAAAGAAAAGGTTTTGAGAGAAAAGAAGAAGAGAAATTCGGCTAGGTGAGGAAGAAGAGAGAAAAATTGAAAGAAAGGATGATCACTTGGCTTATATAGATTTCGGTAATACACTCCCCCTCCCAGAGTTGGATTTTCAGCCAACTCTGCTGTCATCTGATAGCTTTTATCTTCCTTGTTATCTTAATCCCTTATCTCCCTGAAAATAGCCCTCATCTTTCTTCTCATTATCTTCGTATTTATCAAGAAAATAAAAGAATTAAAATCCCTATTTTGTAGCTAGTGTGCCCCACTCCTAAGGCTCTTAAGTGCCGAATTTTTGACCCAAAACTTGGGCTCTAAGTAGCCCTCACTTGGCCCAAACTTCTCCCCCTTATGACGCCACCTTATGCCCACTTAAAGCTCCTCAAATCTTTGGGCCACAAGCCCAGCTTGTCACTTAATTAACTATCTACTTAAATTATGAGCTAACACCATTTATTAGCCACCTAACCCAAATTTTAAAGCCCAATATGTATCACTTTAAAATACCCAGAGCACTAATTTAAACCATAATAAAAAAAATCAGCCCGATCCTTAAAATCTCAATTTAACATATTAAACTATCATATAAATGCGCAGGCCCACATTTAGGATGTTACAGTTCTACCCCCTTCAAAATAAATTTCGGCCTTGAAATTTACCTGATCAGAAAAGATGGGGATACTGTTGTCGCATAACATCCTCCGGTTCCCACGTCACCTCTTCTGCGCCATGGTTTCTCCATAAAACTTTAACCAAAGGAACAGACTTCCTTCTCAACACTTTTACGTCTCGATCCAGGATTTGCACTGGCTCCTCCTCAAAAGACAAAACTGGGCTTACTTCTATCTCTTCTATCGGCACTATGTGCGATGGATCAGATTGATAACGTCTCTGCATCGAGACATGGAACACGTCATGTATCTGCTCCAACTTTGAAGGCAACTCCAAACGATAAGCCACGAGGCCCACACGTTCTAACACCCGATAAGGCCCAATAAACCGATGACTTAACTTATCCTTTCGTCCAAATCTCATTACTTTCTTCCACGGAGATACCTTCAAGAAGACTTGGTCTCCTACTGTGAATTCCACCTCCTTCCGCTTTAGATCCGCATAAGATTTCTGCCGATCAGACGCTTCCTTCAATCGAGTCCGTATTAACTTAACTTTTTCCTCCGTTTTTGAAACTAGTTCTGGACCCAATACCTGACGTTCACTCAACTCCGTCCAACAAGTTGGAGTACGACATATCCTTCCATATAATGCTTCATACGGCATCATTTGAATACTAGCTGATAGCTATTATTGTATGCAAATTCAGCCAAGGGTAAATGCTCCTCCCAACTACCCCTAAAATCGATGATGCAACCTCTTAGCATATCCTCCAAGATCTGGATTACCCTCTCAGACTGACCATTAGTCTGTGGGTGAAAAGCGGTACTGAAGTCTAACCTTGTCCCCATTGCCTGATGAAGAGCCTTCCAAAATCGTGACGTGAACCTAGGGTTCCGATCCGATATGATCGACACCGGTACACTATGTAATCGTACAACCTCAGCCACGTACAACTTAGCCAACTTTTGTAGAGAAAAGTCCACTCGAATCGGTATGAAGTGAGCAGACTTCGTCAGTCGATCCACAATTACCCAAATTGAATCTTTCTTAGTGGGCGTAAGAGGAAGCCCACTAATGAAATCCATGGTAATTCTTTCCCACTTCCATTGCGGAATCTTTATCGGTTGAAGCAAGCCCGAAGGTACTTGGTGTTCAGCTTTAACCTGCTGACACGTTAAACACTTCCCTACAAATTTTGTAACTTCTCGCTTAAGACCAGGCCACCAAAACCGATCCGTAGATCCAGATAACTTACTTCCTCCAGGATGCATAGCATATGGATCGCTATCACGATTCTCAAGAATTCTCTGCCTTAATTCCTCATCCTTCAGCATACAAACCTTACCCCAAAAACGCAGCACTCCGTCACCGTTTACACCATAGCCTTCCAATTCCCCATCCTACACTTGCCGTAGCTTAGCACTTAGATCTTCATCTACCAACTGTTTCTCCTTTACCTGACTTAACCACGTCGACTTCACTTGCAACTCTGCTAGCAAACTTCCATCATCATAAAGGCTAAGATGTGCAAACATCGCCCTCAGATCTGACACCACTTTCTGACTTAGGGCATCTGCCACCACATTTGCCTTACCCGGGTGATACTCTATTGAACAGTCGTAGTCTTTCAGCAACTCCACCCACCTTCACTGTATCAAATTCAGCTCCTTCTGGGTCAACAAATATTTTAGACTCTTGTGGTCTGTGTAAATCACCAACCTTTCTCCATACAAGTAGTGCCTCCACACTTTTAGAGTGAACACTACTGCAGCCAACTCCAGATCATGCGTCGGATAGTTAACCTCATGTGGCCTCAATTGTCGAGACGCATAAGCGACCACTTTCCTGTCTTGCATTAGAACACATCCCAATCCTGTATGGAAAGCATCACAATATACCACAAAGTCTTTCCCTGCTTTGGGCTGAATCAAAACTGGAGCCTTTGTCAATACTCTCTTAAGCTTCTCAAAGCTCTCCTGCTACTTATCCGCCCATACGAAAGGTACCTCCTTTCTCAACAACTTCGTCAGAGGTGCTGCTATTAACGAGAACCCTTCAACAAATCTCCTGTAGTAGCCTGCTAGCCCCAAGAAACTACGAACCTTTGCCACAGACTTAGGTGGTTTCCAATCTAATACTGCCTCAATCTTTCGAGGGTCTACCCTTATTCCTTCCACAGACACCATATGCCCTAAGAACGTAACTTCCTTCAGCCAAAATTCACACTTGCTGAACTTGGCATAAAGCTTCTTTTCCCTTAACACTTGCAACACCACCCGGAGATGCTCATCATGTTCTTTCTTAGACTTGGAATACACTAGGATGTCGTCTATGAACACAATGACGAACTGGTCCAGGTAGGGTTGGAAAACCAGATTCATCATATCCATGAATGCAGTTGGGGCGTTCGTCAATCCGAACGGTATTACTAAGAACTCATAATGCCCGTACCTTGTCTGGAAAGCTGTCTTATGGATATCTGCTTCCTTCACCTTAAGCTGATGATACCTTGACCTTAAATCTATCTTTGAAAATACTGCGGTCCCCTTAAACTGATCGAATAAGTCGTCTATCCTCGACAATGGGTACTTGTCCTTGATGGTCAGCTTATTCAATCGCCGGTAATCTATGCACATGCGCATAGTCCCATCCTTCTTTTTCACAAATAGGACCAGCTCTCTCCATGGAGACACACTCAGTCAGATGAATCCTCGATCCAATAGCTCCTGAATCTGAGCCTTGAGCTCCACCAGCTCCTTCGGCACTATTCGATAAGGGGCAATAGATACCGGCGCCATACCAGGGAGTAGTTCTATTCCAAACTCCACCTCGCGATCCGGGGGTAATCCTGGCAACTCCTCTAGAAAAACGTCTGCGAAATCCTTGACTGTTCGAACCTCATCGATAGTCACCTCTTTAGCATCCAAAGTACTAATAAAAGTTAAAAAGGCGTTACATCCCTTCCGAATCATCTTAACAGCTTTCAAGGCTGACACTACGTTGGACAAATAATTCCTTCTTTCTCCTAATACAACCATCTCCCCGTCTTCCGGGGTACTTAACACCATGCGCTTAGTCCCACAATCCAACTTAGCACGATGCTTTGACAACCAATCCATTCCTAGGATAAGATCGAACTCTCGAATAGCAATTCCATTAAGTTTGCGTAAACACTACCCTTGAGTCTCTAAAGGTACATCCTTAAATGACTTGTCTACTACCTATATTGTCCTGGGGACTAACCACGATCATCTTCCTAGTAGTTGTTTGGGATCTATACTTAAGGTCTCAGATATCGAACATGCAATATAGGAGTGGGTTGACCCAATATCAATCAAAGTAAGAAAAGGGCTGTCAGCTATAAGAAACGTACCGGTTATGACATCCGGTGCGTCACCATCCTCCTGTCGATGAACTACATAAACTAGACCCGGCTGTCTTGTACTTACATTACCGGTACCTCTACCAGGTGCTTCACCACCACGACCAGCCCCATTTCCTCCTCTACCTGCACCTCGACCCCTTGGTCCAGGTGATCACCTCTCCTCACTTAATCAGCACCTCAACCCGCTGGCTGCCCCTGATTTATCTGGTGACAGTCCTTAATCAGATGTTCTGTGGATCCACACCTAAAGCATCCACCTGTTTTTATTCTGCACTCCCCATAATGCATCCTCCCACATGTAGAACATGCTTGATTTTGACTTGTCGGAGCATGAACTGGCCCATCAACCCTAGGCCTCTTCTGAAAATTCCCCGATGCTTTTGATGGCCCAAAACTCCTCTTATTCTTACCCCGATCCTTATCCCTTTCTTGCCTCCCAACTCGTTTCACTTCTTCAGCTATTTTAACCTTATCTACCAAAATAGAAAAACCCTTTCCCGTTGCGGTGCTATCAGAACCCTTAACTCATTTCTCAGCCCATCCTCGAACCAAACACAACGTTCATACTCCGTTGCTACCATTCCTCGAGCGTAAAGGCTCAAGCGCAGGAACTCGGCCTCATTTTCGGCCACAGACTTACTCCCTTGTACCAAGTTCAGGAATGCCTTCCTTTGGGCATCTATATAGCTGGCCCCAACATACTTTCCATGAAATGACTCCCTAAAGAAATCCCATTCAATCAGATCTGCAGCAGTACCTTCTTTCACCGTGAGCCACCACTGGTAAGCCTCGTCTCGAAGAAGAGACACGCCCCTTTCAGCTTCTCCTCCACCGTAAAATCTTAGTCATCCATTATACGCTCAGTCGCTTCCATCCAATACTCAGCTGTGTTAAGGGCTACACCAGAAACTCCCCTAAACACTTCTGTCCTATTGGCCTTAAGCCGTTCTGGCACAGATTTCAGAGCTCTCGTGCCCCTGCCTACTTCAGCAACCCTCTCTAAAACCCTCAACATCACCTGAGATACAGCATCATCTCCGAACGCCTCATCCCGAAATTCTCTTTCTACAGTTGGCAGTTTTGGCATCTCGTTTCCCGATCCGTGGCCAGACCCTACTGGCTCTGATACGGTCATTCTACCCCTCCCACGTCCACGCGGCGGACGTCCTCGACCCCTTGAACTCATTCTTTCGAGTTGCGTTTATTTGATTAAGAATTTTAGGAATCATTATTTCTTTCCACTGATTTATCGCGAACAGTCTTATGATTAATAGTTCTAAAAAGTAGTTCTTTCGAATTCATACACACACTACAATCTCAAGTTTATTCATTCAATCATCAACATTCATGAACTCGCGTTCATTACAGAAAAATGTTGTGGTTGTCATTGTTGTTGTTTTCCACTACCCAGGGGTATTTTCGTAATTTTATCCTACAGGGGTATTTTCGTAATTTTTCAAAATAGGGTCCTTGGTGATTTTATGAAATAGGGGTGTTCTGGTAATTTTATAATCCCGGGGGTACTTCGGTAATTTTGGAAATTTGGGGGTATTTCGGTAATTTTGGAAATCTGGGGTTATTTCGGTAATTTTAAAAATCTAGAGGTATTTCGGTAATTTTGAAATCCGGGGTATTTTGGTCATTTTTACCAAGTAAGGGTAGTTTGGTAAATTTTTTTCAAATAGGGGTACTTTTGGAAAAAAACTAATTTCATGGTCTGGGTTATTCTTGTAAACGTGAGATTTTCGGGTAAATTTTTGAAACATAGGTATTTTATAAGTTCATGGTTGATCGAAAATTTTCACAAATCAAATATGTTTTGAAAATTTTTTTTTCAAAACCTTGGAATTTTTTTTTTCAAAATAGGGTGGTTGGTCCCTTTCGAGTTTTAATTATAAGGTTTAGCCCATTAATAAATCCTCGCAGCTAGGGTGAATAGTCACTACGCACCAGGTAGGATTCTAGTGAAGAGGAGGTGAGTCGCTAGGACTGCTTAAATACCAAGCTGTCCCTGAATCCACTCCTAGACATGCGTATGCCCATTGCCACACCCTAACTTGACTAAGGTGAATAGCCACTACGCACCAGGTAGGATTCTAGCGAAGAGGAGGTGAGTCACTAGGACTACTTAAATACCAGGCTCTTCCGGATCCTTCCTAGACATGCGTATGACGGTTACCACACCCTAGCCTTGCGGCTCGTTAACGGGTTTGTTCAGTGAAATTAAGTTTTATGAATTTTTAAGAAGTAGTTTGTACTAAGCCTAAAGTCCATCAAGTTCTAATTCTAACTTAGTCTACGTCCCATAAAGCCCATGAAGCCCACATAAATATATCACACAATGGTTCGGAGTACTTACCTGGCGGACTTGGGCCGAAGACGCAGGTGCCATGCCGAGCTAAAAACCTGTTATTATTTAAAAACATGTATATTTCAAAAGCCCATCTTTAGAAAACGTGTTGAGCCCAAAAACCCCTAGAGCCGAGTTTTGAACGGGGCTCTTATACCAATTTATAACACCCCAAACCTGGCCCAAACACTACAACCGCATCTAGTATGTCACTAAGGAAAATTTTCTCAAACATGTCGTATTTTCAAAAAAAAACCCAAATAAATTTTATATAGAACGTGCCTTTGTCAAATAAGACCCAGACTTAATTACATGCCTTAATTTAATTAAAATAAAAATTTAAATAACTAAAAGTAATAAAAGCCCATAACAAAACAGAATATAAACCAGTGGCCCATGGCCTTATTACATTGAAGTTTAAAATCCATTAATCAAAATACAACATAAAACAATTAACTTGAGTCTTTTTTGACAAATCCACATATTCTTCTGCATGGCCACCTTGTGTTCCTCTCCAGCCCGGTCCGGAGTACTAGGTATCACCTTAAACGTTAATTAAAAGGGTGAGTCACGAGACTCAGTGTGCAACCCTCATGCACCACTAGATTTTTGGGCCTTAGGCCCGTTAGACAAAAAAAATAGTTTAATACTCATAATAAAAATTAACAACAAATAATATGCAAGGCCCAACCCGTTTGCCTAGGTTTCCATCCGCTACATGCCCCCGTACCAACCGTTCACACCATTGGGGATTTCTACAATCGACCCACACCGCTACATGCCAAGATGGCAGTCATGCTGCTCATCCACATATGATGGCCGAAGCCCTTATAACATATAATGGCCGAAGCCCGTATGACAATTCACGGAAATAACCGCTACATCAGATCATGGTAAAATCGCTACACATATAACGTATAACTTCCTCCTTTTATCAACCCAACCCATGCAATCACATACAAGCATTTTACTTGTAACATTTAAACAGATTATTTACTAACCTGGTGATCCGCTTTTACCCTCCTTGGGCTTTCATCAATAAACCGAGATGTTGGCAATTATCAAAACATATAAATCTTATGATTGTGCATTTTATGATTAGATCTAGATGGTGGGGAAGTATTACACACCTGTTATCGCGAAAATCTATTATCCTTAACGTAGAGCCTTATTTGTCGAATCTTGAAATTCCCTAAGAAACGTCACCTCCCTACCTATATTCGGCCACCACCAAAACAAATATCAAACCAACCGATATACACAACCAACCTAACCCAAATAATATTCGGCCAAAGTAAAAAGGAATCATGAAGGCTATTCCACCAAACCTACCACCACCTACCTTCGGTTTTTCTACCAAATCAGCTTTAATGGAACAGATTCAGCTTCGAGGAGTAAAGAGTATAATCGACGGGGCCTTGGAAACAATGATTTAGATTAGGAGTTGATCAAAACAAAGGAATCACAGAAAAGGAAAAATCCTAAAACTCACCGGATTAAAGAGGAGTATACGACTTACGGTGCACCTTCGAGAAACAGAGATTTCACTTGTAGATTCGGCTTTGAGAAGAGAAGAGGGGAAAGTAAACTGTGTTTGGAGAGTTGTGGCAAAGAAAAGGTTTTGAGAGAAAAGAAGAAGAGAAATTTGGCTAGGTGAGGAAGAAGAGAGAAAAATTGAAAGAAAGGATGAGGATGCAGCAGAACCATAGTACTGAGGAGGCCACGTGGGAGCCTGAGGATGCGATGCGTCAGTAGTATCCTCATCTATTTTGATCAAGTAAATTTCAAGGTCGAAATTTTCTTTTAGGGGGTAGAGTTTTAACGCCTAAAATTCTTACTTTTGTTTCGATTAAAATGTTACACAATCGTGTATCTGTCTCAGTGGTTAATTGTTCTAGGTGTATGTGAGAGTTCTCAAGTTCGAGCCTTGTCTTGGGTAAAATTTTGTCTTTTTCTGAATAAAGCCTCAACCTTTCTCAAAGGGTTTAAGTTTAATTGGTTGTAGGTAAATAATTGAATGGGTCTGCTGCTCTGGTGGTTAAGATGCAGGTAGGTGTGTTAGAGGTCTGGAGTTTGAATCATTGCTGGAGCATAGATGTTATTTTTGCGTGGTGATGGACAAGAATTTCAGCTGAGTGGGAATTCTGGAGTGGTTGTAGGTTAGTGGGATTGTGGGAGTGAATTTAGGGATATGGGCGTTATCGGGATCACTTTTGACTGTTCTTGATTCTTTTTGCAAATTTTTTGGTTTTCCTCCTTTCTTCTTAAATTTTTCTGACGTCATTTTGCTATCTCTCCCTTCTTCTTCTCCCTCTTTTGTCAATTTATTCTCAAACGCTACTACTCTCTTTGCTATTTGTTCGTATTTACTCTTTCGGAGTTTGCTCTCTATTTTCATCGATAGTGGTAAGTGATTTTAGTGCTTTGTAATATTGATTTTTAAGATATTAATTGGAGACCTATGTATACTATTTTGGCAGCCGAGAATCGGGTATAAAGGGTTGTTTAGTGCCGAGTTGTAGTGGAAAATGTCTGGGGTTTTCGAGGTAAGCGTTAATTGGAGTTCTAAATCTTTAATAGTGTGGTGGTTTCGGATTAATCGTGGTCTTAGGCTGAATTTTTGGGCGTTTGAATGTCGTGTGTAGGTTCAGAAGTGCTTGTGGTTGTTTTAGCAGCATAAATGATACAGGTGTGTACCCGAAAATGCATAAAGCAGGGTATCGGTGAAAGCCAAAAACCCCACTATCAACGTCACACGGGTATGTGGTAGCCTGTGTGGTAGGCCGTGTGCTAACACGGGCGTGTAATCGATGAGGCTAGGCCGTGCGTGCAAGACATGGCCGTGTGATGGCCAGGTAAGTCGTGTGCGACACACGGGCTAGACTGATTTGAGCCGTATGGGCCACACGGGCATTTGGGCCCACACAGGTAGTCCATATAGTCGTGTGGGAATTTGGGCCAGGCCATGTGATCCACACGGGCCAAGGCCAATCTGGGCGTGTGGGCCCATACGGGCAGGCCACATGGGCGTGTAAGCCCATTTAATTGAAATGTGTTCCAAGGTTGCACAGGTCGCCCAAGTTGACTGTGAACCTACTGTAGGGTCAATAAGCACTACTTAGACCCTTAAATGCGTGAACTGTATGTATGATTATATGAATGAATACTGAACTGTATGTTTAATTGATAATCATGTATTAGCATGCCATATACTGTTTGTTGCATTGGGTTGGGTTAGGATGTTGATATTTTGAGGAAGTGTACTGAAAGGCTCTTAAGCCTACTATCTGGCAGCTCAGCTGCAATTTACTGATTATGTTTCGCATTCGGTACTACTTGGTGTGTAGGGATGGTGGGTATTTTAAACCCCACATGGAGTGTAGGGATGGACAGAGATGGTGTGTAGAGGCTGGTTGGGTAGGATTTTGTTACTGATAAATGTATATCTCGATCATGTTTATATGATGAGCTTAGGCCCTAATGCATATCTCATTATCGAAACTAAAATGGGCTAAGGCCCGAATCGCCATCGAACCGAAATGGGCTTAGGCCTGCATCGCATTTGACTATTTGTTGTGACTGACTGTATGCATGCGATTTATGAGGATTACACACTGAGTTTTCGAAACCTCACCCCTTTGTGTTTTATCTGTACAGGTAATCCCCAAAATTAGACGGATCGGTGCGACAGAGGACTCTACGATGACCACACGGTTATTGGACTGATTTAATTTTTATTTTTTATTATTTTGGGGGTATTTTTTTGTAAATTAGACTTTTAGACTATTTGCTTTTGTTTTGGTTTATTTTACTGTTTTCTTAGACTTTTGAACTGTAATGAAAACTCAGTTTTAATAAACACAACGTTTTCTTAAACGTGAACGATTTTCTCTAAATAACACGTTTTAAAAAGCTTCTGTTACAGAATATGTTTTTAAATGAATCAAAATTAACAATGAATTTATTTTTGAAATTGATGAGAGGTAAATAGATGCTAATGAACAGAAACGGCTTTAACTGGGTAAATTCGATTTCAAATCTCATTCCATGTGACATCGCCAAATTCGACCATAACGTCTAGGTCGGGTTTGGAGTGTTACAAGATCAAAATGGCCCTTTTTGAGGAATTTTCAGCCACCGGAGGCAACGGCCGCCGTCTCCAATGACGGGTGGATGTGGCAGACTAGCGATGCCCCATGGCCGAACAAGGGAAAGGGGTTGAGAGAGAAGAGAGAGTTTTTTTTAAAAAAGGGTTACAAATGATTTTGTTTAAAAGATTTATTTACTTATATAAGCCCCAAAAATGACATCGTTTTGGGCTTGGCTTTAGACGCCCAAAACGGCGTAGTTTCAAAGTCATCCCCACCCCTCAGGATCCGCGTGTTCTCGCATGGAGAGGCTAACTGCCATTTTGGTCCTTCGTCTTTTTTCTCCATTTTATTTTGTCCTTTTCCTTTTTATTTGTTTTAATTTTTACCCCATAATTTTAATTTCTTTGCAAATCAGTCCCTTGACCCACTGTTGGCCTACCAAGGAAATGACACGTATGCTGGGTTGGGGAAAATAACACCCTAAGTTCCTGTACTTTTTATTTTGTTTTGATTTAATCCTTTGTTTGCTTTTTTTTAAATTTATGCTTAGAATTTCTTTTAGCTTTCAATTTAGTCTTTTGCCTTCTTATTTTTTATTTATTATTTTATTATTTCTGGCACTTTTATTTTATGATTATTTATATTTTTGCCTCTCTCTAAATTATGCAATTTTATTTACATCCTTGAGTAGTTTTTTTTTTGTCATTAGATATGATATTATTACTATTATTATTATCATGTTATAGTCATTTACTATTTTACCCTCATTACCTTTACTACAATCATTTTATTCTTTTATTATAATTTCATTATAATGTTTTTTCGTTTGTACCTATGTAGTTATTTTGTTGTTTGCCATTATTTTATTATATATTATGCTTACATACACTCGTTCATTTGGTACCAAACTCAAACAAATTAATCGTACATCACATTAAATGTTATATTCACGTTTACCCGATGCATAGGAAATAATTAGAACTGAGACGACGTTCTTTAATTAGGGGATTTGAAAAATTGTGCCCTAACTTACGGGGTTCAGCTTTTTCCTTGAACCGAAATAATCGAACATCCTTTTAAAATTCAATACACATAGGACTTAGGTAATAATTAAATGGCGATTATTCTTGTTTTCGAGGATTCGGGACCTCGTGCCCTAACTTACGGGGCATGATCTTTTCTTCTTGATTAACTCAAAATAAGAAGGCTTTTTCCATAAAATTTAATTTAGTTAACGATATTTTAATCAAATAACATCATGCAAAAAAAAAAAAAGGATCGTACATTAAATTTTTTTTGAATTCTCAATTTTTGACACTAAGACATCAAGTAATCAACTAGGAATCAATATTGGGCGTTATGAGGATGCTGATCCTTCCTCATGCGTAATCGACTCCCAAATCTATTTCCTGAATTTTATAGACCGAAAAACATCGTTTTAGAAAATCTAACCTTTTATTAAAATGATCAAATTATGAGGTGATCCGATCACACCTAATAAAAAAGATTGGTGGCGACCACTACAGCAAAACAGACTTTTAGCGGCATTTTTAGTGGCGTTTTAAATACAAACGCCGCAAATATTATACACTAGCGGCGTTTGACGAAAAACGCAGCTAAAAAATGATAAATAGCGGCGTTTTTGAAATAAACGCCGCTAAAGATGATATTTAGCGGCGTTTGTCAATAAAACGCCGCTAAAACTCTTACTTTTAGCGGCGCTACACAAAAAACGCCGCTAAAAGTCAGAGATGTAGCGGCGCTTCATCAAAAACGCCGCTAAAAGTCCGAGCATTAGTGGCGCTGTGGCAAAAATGCCGCTAGAAGTGAGACATTTAGCGGCGCTTCTTGAAAAATGCCGCTAAAAGTCAGAGTTTTTCTTTAGCCATTTTTTGGATTTTTTAAATTTATATATTAAATAAGTTATTATATAATCGTAAAAGATATATATTAATTTTAAAATATTAAATTAATTATCATCATAGTTTAGGGTTTATGGTTTAGTATATATATAGTTTAGGGTTTAGGGTTTAGGGTTTAGGATTTTAAGGTTTAAGGCTATAATATATGAATTAGGTTTTAGGGTTTTAGGGTTTAGGGTTTTAAGGTTTAAGGCTATAATATATGAATTAGGTTTTAGGGTTTTAGGGTTTTAGGGTTTTAAGGTTTTAGGGTTTAAGGCTATAATATATGAATTAGGGTTTAAGGTTTTAGGATTTAGGGTTTAGGGTTTAGGGTTTTATGGTTTTAGGGTTTTGAGTTTAGTGTTTCAAGATTTATGAATTAGGGTTTAGGGTCTGTGGTTTAGAGTTTAGGGTTAGGGCTTGGGTTTATGGGTTTGTGGGTGTATGGTTTAAGGTTCACAGGTTTAGGGTTTATGGAATGAAGATAGAATATCAGATTTCATTTAATCATTAAGAAATTATAAAAATATATGCTACAAATTAAATCTGATTATACATCTCTTTATCCTTAAACCCTAAATTATAAACCCTGCACGATCTAAACCCTTAACTTTAAATATCAGATTTAGATTCTAAACCCTAAATCATAACTCTAAATACTCGACCATAAACTCCTAAACTACAAACACTAAACTATTAACCAATTAAATTTGGCATATTATTAAACCCTAAAAATCTAAACCTTGTTACTTTATTTGATCATAAGGATATATATATTGACGTGCATTCATGTAAATATTAATGTAAAATCTTATGTTTATAATATTTAGTGGAAGCACTTACTATTGATTAAAAGTTTATTAAAATTTAGAAACTATAATAAATCATAAAATCTAGTTTTTTGATATAAATAAATTATAATAAATCAAAATTATAAAAATAATTACCTAACTATTCTCTATTTTAATTTAGGAATAACAATAAATTTATTTTGTATTTTGATTTGAATTTTAATTTTAATTAAAAACCTGATCGAAATTTAATTAAAGTTAATCTTTATTAATTCTTAAAACACAAAATTTAAAAACATAAAAATTTTGAAAAATATATATATGTGAATGTTTAATTTCTATAAAATATATACAAAACTAAATAATATTTATAAGTAAATAAATGTCTACTTTTCAATATTTTAAAATGAAATTTATTTATTAAAGAATAAATCTAAATAAATTAAAACAAGTTACCCATTAGTGGCGTTTCCTAGAAAAACGCCGGTAATATATAATAGAACGACGTCGTATTTTGTTGAAAGTTTAGTGGTGTTTTAGTCAAAACGCCGCAAAAGGTGCGTTTTACTGGCATTTTAGCCCGAAAATGCCACTAATATATCAAGAGTTTCCAAAACTGTGTCGTGTTGGTATATTTTATTAGTGGCGTTTGTTATAAAAATGCCGCAAAGTGGAGAAAAATGACAGCGTTATTGTATTTTATTTGGTGGCGTTTATTTAAAAGCGCCGCAATAGGGATTTCATAAACGGCGTCGTTCTTTTCACAGCCAAATTAAGGAACCAAAAACCAAGCGTCATTTCGACAGTTCCCTATTCATTCTAACTTTCGAAATCCCTAATTTCTTCATCCCCTTTACAATTCCCCTCCGATTCCCAAATTTTTTGTTCGATTCTGGTGCAATTTCTTCCCCTATTTGATTACTTTCCCCACCAGGTAATGATTTACTATTTTTAGAATTCTGTTCGTCGTCTCCGATTACTTTCTGGTGCAATTTTGTTCGATTCTGTTCGATTTAATGTGATGATAAATATTGCAAATGTTTCCCCTGTTGGGTTTGCCTTATTTTTCGGTTGCATTCATTTTACTTCCCTTGTTTGCATTCATTTTAGGATTATTGTTTGTTTCAATTCGACAAAGATTTTTAGATTGGATTTCAAGGAATAAAACGTGGATTGTTCTGCCTTGTGCTGTTTATTATTGGCTAGTTATTATCAAGTTTTTTTTTCACAGTAATTTTGCTTGCCTATCTAGCATTTTTAACACAACACATAGCTTTTATGTTAAAATTAGTGCTGTAAACATGATTAGAAGGCTTTCTTTCACTTGAACTAGGCTTCTTTCCTTGGGTTTTCATTGATGGCCAGGAATACAGGATGTGTACTCTAAAGTTTTAAAGGTTGTGAGCTTGAAATTGCCTTCAAAGTCTACTCTTACTCTGCTTTGTTGCTCATTGCTCAGCTATCCGTTCTCTTTTCTTAGTGTTATTAATTATCTTTCCATATAAAAATGGGTTGGTGGGGTTATAAATGATTTTTTTAACAGCTAAGTGAGTTACATTTACCATTGATAAGAATATCAGTAGCTTGTTCTCTGCCTCTAAGATGATTGTGAGTAGGTCCAATCTTATATTTTACATGCTTAATTACAGGTTTCAAATCTTCTACATCATTTCCATAATTCTCTCAACCTTGTATTCTGAACCTTGTATTCTGAACCTTTGATAAGAATATCAAGTAAGTTTGTGTTCTGAACCTTGTATTCCAATTGCAGGAGCTGTTATACAGGCGTTTATTAGACTTCACGAAAAAGGCTTAATTTATCAAGGTATATGCGAAAATTCCATTGTATTCTGAACCTTGCAATTTATTATATGCATGCAATTGAAATTGGTCAAGACGTAATTTATTATATGCCATGTGCTTATTAATTGTCTATAATCGTCCACTTAAACTTGTAATAACGATTGCGGAAGACTACAATTTCATCGCACACTTCGCTCTTCAATTATACACGGTTCTAAGGTTGTTTGAGTCTTTGTTGCAACTTTCCAAAGCATTTGAGGTTAGTTTCAATCTGGGTTTTGTTTGGTTTTATCGGTTTATAGTAGAATTTTATCATATTAATTTTGTATCATTTTCATAGTTTCTAAGATTTGATGCACTCTGTAAAAATAAAATAAAAAACAAGAAGCTAACCCTTTTCTACAATCCACTAACTTTAAACATAAACCCTACAACCCTAAACAGTAAGCTTTATATATGCTAGTTGGGCCAACAAAAGCCACTCGGGTGTTTTCCATTTCTTTGTAAACCACATGAGATTATGTGTCATGCATCTCATGACGATTTAGCAAGCCGAGCGAGAGCAACCAACAGTTTAAAAAGTTCACAAGATCTTAGTGGATTGATTGTTTTTAACGTGTAATTGTTCGATTAATAGCTTATAATATTTTGTTAAGAGCTTGTAATATGCCCTACAACTAGTATTTTGAAGTTTACAATAAAAAAGGTGATTTATGTCATATCTATAATGAATCCATCATAACATAATATAATTAATTACACTATGGTGAATGAAATGAATATATATAACATCAAATAATAAATTAAACGATGTCCAGTAAATTAAATATAACATGACATAGCTACTTAAATTACAAATCTTGAATTAAACAACCAATAAGTCAATACAAAAACTAATTAAAAGCAATTACATAAAGCTTTTCTTAAAATTCAAAATGTAAAAACCTAAACCCCTAAACCCCTAAAACCCTTAAAACCTTAAAACCTTAAAACTTTAAAACCCTAAACTCTAAGCCCTAAACTCTAAACCCTTAAACCTTTAAATCTTAAACCCCTAACCCTTAAACCCCTAACCCTTAAACCCTAAACCCCTAAACCATAAACCCTTAAACCCTTAAAACTTAAACCCTAAACCCTAAACCTTAAACCCTAACCCTTAACCCTTAACCCCTAACCTATAACCCTTAACCCCTAATTTTAAGTTAATATCAAACTTCATAACTTACATAATACTTGTATAATTTTAAGAAAAAGATTCAAAGTATATAGGCTGGAAACCTGACGGGTTGCCTTATATCTCACTGTTAGATATAACGGATCCTCCCTAGGTGTAACAATGCCACGTATGATGGATCTAAATGAAATACCAAATTAAATATCGAAATAATATAACATTTATTAAACCCCTAAACCCAAAACCCTTGAAATGCTAAAACCCTAAAACCATAAAACCCTAAACTCTAACCCCTAAGCCCTAAACTCTAAACCCTTAAACCTTTAAACCTAAAACCCCTAACCCTTAAACACCTAAACCCTTAAACCTTAAACCCCTAAACCCCTAAACCTTAAACCCTAAACCCTAAACCCTAACCCTTAACGCCTAACCCCTAACCTATAACCCTTAACCCCTAATTTTAAGTTAATATCAAACTTCATAATTTACATAATACTTGTATAATTTTAGCAAAAAGATTCAAAGTATATAGGCTGGAAACCTGACGGGTTGCCTTATATCGCACTGTTAGATATAACGGATCCTCCCTAGGTGTAACAATGCCACGTATGATGGATCTAAACGAAATACCAAATTAAATATTGAAATAATATAACATTTATTAAACCCTCAAACCCTTAAAACCCTTAAAACCCTAAAACTTTAAAACCCTAAAACCCAAAACTCTAACCCTTAAGCCCTAAACTCTAAACCCTTAAACCTTTAAACCTTAAACCCCTAACCCTTAAACACTTAAACCCTTAAACCCTAAACACCTAAACCCTTAAACCTTAAACCCCTAAACCCTTAAACCTTAAACCCTAAACCCTTAAACCTAAACCCTAACCCCTAACCCCCCTTAACCCATAACCTATAACCCTTAACCCCTAATTTTAAGTTAATATCAAACTTCATAACTTACATAATACTTGTATAATTTTAAGAAAAGATTCAAAGTATATAGGTTGAAACCTAACGGGTTGCCTTATATCTCATCATTAGATATAACGGATCCTCCCTAGGTGTAACAATGCCACGTATGATGGATCTAAACGAAATACCAAATTAAATATCGAAATAATATAACATTTATTAAACCCCTAAACCCTTAAAACCCTTAAAACCCTAAAACCCTAAACTCTAACCCTAAGCCCTAAACTCTAAACCTTAAACCTTTAAACCTTAAACCCCTAACCCTTAAACACCTAAACTTTTAAACCCTAAACACCTAAACCCCTAAACCTTAAACCCTAAACCCTAAACCCTAAACCTTAACCCTTAACCCCTAACTTATAACACTTAACCCCTAATTTTAAGTTAATATCAAACTTCATAACTTACATAATACTTGTATAATTTTAAGAAAAAGATTCAAAGTATATAGGCTGGAAATCTGACGGGTTGCCTTATATCCCACTGTTAGATATAACGGATCCTTCCTAGGTGTAACAATGCCACGTATGACGGATCTAAACGAAATACCAAATTAAATATCAAAATAATATAACATTTATTAAACCCTTAAAACCTTTAAAACCTTAAAATCTTAAAACCCTAAACTCTAACCCTTAAGCCCTAAACTCTAAACCCTTAAACCTTTAAACCTAAAACCCCTAACCTTTAAACACCTAAACCCTTAAACCTTAAACCCCTAAACCCTAAACCTTAAACCCTAAACCCTAACCCCTAACCTCTAACCCTTAACCCCTAACCTATAACCCTTAACCCCTAATTTTAAGTTAATATCAAACTTCATAACTCACATAATACTTGTATAATTTTAAGAAAAAGATTCAAAGTATATAGGCTGGAAACCTGACGGGTTACCTTATATCTCACTGTTAGATATAACGGATCCTCCCTAGGTGTAACAATGCCACGTATAATGGATCTAAACGAAATACCAAATTAAATATCGAAATAATATAACATTTATTAAACCCCTAAACCCTTAAAACTTTTAAAACCCTAAAACCCTAAAACCTTAAACTCTAACCCTTAAACCTTAAACTATAAACCCTTAAACCTTTAAACCTAAAACCCTAACCTTTAAACACCTAAACCCTTAAACCTTAAACCCTTAAACCCCTAAACCTTAAACCTTAAACCCTAAACCCTACACCCTAAACCTTAACCCATAACCCCTAACCCTTAACCTCTAACCTATAACCCTTAACCCCTAATTTTAAGTTAATATCAAACTTCATAACTTACATAATACTTGTATAATTTTAAGAAAAAGATTCAAAGTATATAGGCTGGAAACCTGACGGGTTGCCTTATATCTCACTGTTAGATATAACGAATCCTCCCTAGGTGTAACAATGCCACGTATGATGGATCTTAAAGAATACATAACTTACCTAATTTTAAGATCAAATTTCATAAATTACATAAGTTGACGATTAAATTCAATAACTTACATAATTTTCCCTTAAGATCAAACTTCATAACTTACATAATACTTGTATAATTTTTTTAAAAAAAAAGGATTCAAAGTATATAGGCTGAAAACCTGACGGGTTGCCTTATATCTCACTGTTAGATATAATGAATCCTCCCTCGGTGTAACAATGCCACGTATGATGGATCTTATAGAATACATAACTTACCTAATTTTAAGATCAAATTCCATAGCATTATTTACATAAATTATTAATTAACAATTTAGCCGTATAATTTATTATCAACTTTAGACTTCAACAACTACGAAATGCATAGGAGTTGGATGAAATTGTCAAAGGTAAGCAACGGCTATCGAAATAGAGTAGAAACATTTCTGAATTTCGCATTTCAAAATGCAAGCCAAGAGAATATGATTCTTTGCCCGTGTAAGAAGTGTTGCAATATTAACTGGCATTATCGTGAAGTGGTCTCACGAACATCTAGTTGTTGATGGCTTTGTCCGTGTACAAAATATGGTTTTTCATGGCGAGTCTACATCTAGTGGAGCATCTTCATCGATGAATCTGGGGTATCCTCATAGTGCTTTCAATCAGAATATTAGTGACGATAACATGGAAAACATGTTGCGGGATGCTTTTAATATGCGCAATGATGGTTTCGGGTCATTTCCACCTGACTTGGGTGCAACTGATGATCATAATTTTGGAGGAAATACTTTCACCGAAGGGGAAAGAAGTGTATCGGATGAACAGCCAAATGAAGAAGCGGTGAGGTTCTACACGTTTCTTGGTGAAATGAATGAAGAACTGTATGAGGGATCAAAATTTTCCAAATTGTCATTTTGTATTCGTCTTTTTCACTTGAAATGTTTGGGGGGTGGACCGAAAACTCGTTGATAATGCTGTTAGAGTTTCTGCAAGAAATGTTCCCGTTTGCAAAAATCCCTCGATCTTCCAAAGACATGAAGAAATTGATAAAGGATTTGGGCCTTGGATACAACAAAATTCACAGTTGCCCAAATGACTGCATGTTGTATTGGGGCGACCGAATAAACCAACAGTGCTGTCATGTATGCGGCCAATCCCGTTGGATTAATAAAAATACAGAAGACGGTAACGAGGATGAACACGGTACACAGTCAAAGAAGCACTCAGTTAAGAATTTACGGTATTTTCCCCTTATACCGAGGCTTCAACGGCTTTTCATGTCATCGAAGATAGTCGAATCAATGACGTGGCACCGTGATGGACGAACCGATGATGGGTTGTTAAGGCATCCTGCAGATTCTTTAGCTTGGAAATGTTTTGACTCCAAATTTCCAAGCTTTGCAAGCGATCCTCGGAGTGTGAGGCTTGGGCTAGCATCCGATGGATTTAACCCTTACAAACTTATGAGCACAACGTACTGAGATTTTTGTGGTGCTTGTTCCTACAATTTGCCTCCATGGGTTTGCATGAAACAATCTTCTTTTATCTTGTCTATGATTATACACGGAGAGAAAGGGTGGGGAATGATATTGACGTCTATTTGCGACCACTTGTTGACGAGTTAAAACAACTATGGGTTGGTGTTCGGACATTTGATGCAATGAGAAAAGAAAACTTTAATTTCGTGCGGCATTAATGTGGACTATTAACGACTTTCCGCTTATGCTAATTTATCCGGTTGGAGTACTAAGGGACGTTATGCTTATACGTGTTGTCTTTGCTTGGAACATGTTCATAATGGTTATATAATGGGAAGAAGTTTTCTTACATGGGGTATCGTCGGTGGTTACCGGAAAATCATACATTTAGATTTGAGTGCTCGGTTTGATGGTCTTGAAGAGTTCGGATCGCTCCTTCGCAGAATCGATGGATCCGAAATATTGTTGATGTTGAAAGATATGAATTTCATTTATGGGAAGATGAATCAACCGGCAAACTCACATAGAAATAGAAGATCTAGGGATGAATCTGATGATGAATCTAATGAAGAGGATGATCCTAATGAGGAAGACTTGTGGAAAAAAAGAAGTATTTTTTTCGAGTTGCCTTATTGGGAGCATCAGATTTTACGCCATAACCTTGATGTCATGCACATAGAGAAAAATGTCTACGAGAACATCATTGCGACTATTTTAAATGTCGATGGAAAATCAAAAGATAATCTTCAGAGTCGACTTGATTTAGTCCACATGGGAATTCGGCGTGAGCTTTATCCCCTAGCACTTTCGAATATGAAATATCGGTTGCCGCCTGCTATTTTTTCAATATTGAAGATGGAGAAAGAAGTGTTCTGTACGGTGTTGAAGGATATAAAGGTCCCGGATGTGTATGCATCAAATATATTGCGATGTGTGAGTCTTAAGGATCGAAGATTATATGGCTTAAAATCGCATGACTATCACATATTGATGCAAGACTTACTGCCAGTTGCTATGCGGTGTTGTATGTTGAAAAAGGTGATAGCTCCTGTAATTGAACTGTCAAATATAATGAAAGGCATTTGTGGTAAAGTTTTGAATGTTCAAGAACTTGAACGACTATAAGATCGAGCCGCATTAACTTTATGCAATCTGGAGAAGATATTCCCGCCTTCCTTCTTCACTATCATGGTGCACTTGTTAATTCATCTCCCGCGTGAAGCACTTCTTGGTGGACCCATTTTCTATCGATGGATGTATCCCATTGAAAGGTCTTACTTTATTTGCAAAATATTCATTCATTCAGCTAAATGCCTTTATTTTCAACTTTTGATAATGTTGTATATCGTGTTTAGGTTCCTTTCCAAATTGAAGTCATACTGCCGCAATAAGTGTTATCCGGAAGGATCAATTGCCGAGGGATACTTGGCAGAGGAATGTATGACTTTCTGTTCAAGATATTTGGAAGATGTTGAAACAAGAATGAACAGACCAAGTAGAAATGCTGGGCTCACAGATCATAATTTGGCTGAAACTTATTTATTTCAAAGTTTCGGAGAACCGATCGGCAGAGTCAAAATTACAGAATTAGACGATAGATCATGGGTCCAAGCACATCGATACGTTCTTTTTCATCACGATTCAATGGAACCATTTCGGAAGTACGTTCTACAATTTGATAAATACTCATCAATTATGATTTGTTTGTCTTCTAACAAAGTAAAACCTTTTTTACCGTAGTGAGTACAAACAAATATTGAGAGCTCGTTCACGATCTCGAAGATTAAATCGACGAGAAATTAATAAGTTATTCGCAGAATCATTCCATGAATGGTTAAGCCAAATGGTATGCAATTTAAATTTTCATTGACAAGTAATAATATTTTCTCATAACATTCATAATTACTTGATTTACTTTCGACTCAATAGGTTTGGAGTCGGAATGAAGTAAATGACGACGTTAAATGGCTTTCACAAGGTCCAAACAGAATAGTTAAAAGATATAATGGCTTCCTCATCAACGGATACAGATTTCATACAAGGTATCACGAGAGATTGAGGAGAACCCAAAATTGCGAAATTGTTGTTAATTCTTCGATTACAAGTTATGCTAGTGCTAGGGATGTAAATCCGGTCGAGGGAATTTGGAATATTACGGACTTATTATCGACATCATTGAGTTGGATTATTACGGCAAATGCAAAGTTGTCCTATTTCGAGGTGATTGGGCTGATGTGAATACGGCTCATGAATTAAAAACGATCAATATGGCTTTACAATGGTGAATTTCTCTCGATTAATTCACACCGAGAACAACCGATGGACGAGCCGTATGTGTTTTCTTCTCAATTTAAACAAGTTTTTACTCGGAAGATCCAAGCGATGAGGGTTGATACGTTGCACTTGAAACACCCTAGAGACTTCTTCGACATTGGCGGTGGAAGTAGAGATGACATAGTCGAAAGATCGAAACTATGCCTTTTCCGAACAAGACTTAGCGAAAATATCCTAGTACTAGTCAACAATTTCAATGGGTTCGTCGGGATGTGGACGAAGATATTTCTGAAATATGATGTAGTAAGATTTAACGATTTATTATTTATATATAATATTATAATTTTCATGTTGGTCATGTTATATAATTTTCATGTGTATTGCAGGAAAAATGCCTAGAAGACGATTACGAGATTTAAATATTGTCCGCGAAACTCCAACTCTAGAAGAAGCTAATAGTAGTGAACACCAAACAGTTGTTGGATCTTCTACTCTGCCGGACATAGATGACGAGCCTGGAGAATTTGAAAGTAATGTTAAGTTTATTTTACATGCATGTTGAATTTTACTATTGATTCATTTTTCAATTTTAATATAATAATATATCATTTTTCAGCTGAAGGTGGTGGGACACGCAGAGGTCGGGGACGTACATTACTTAAAGATTTATATGACTTAGAGCCTAGCGATCGTGTTAAAGTAAGGAGAAACAATGATGGCCAGCCTGTTGGATCTGAAGCTCGACTGTTAGGAGGCTATTTGGGCATTTTAGCACGAAATCCCAATATGTTGCCCACTAACTACGAATCATGGCATCACATGCCCGATGCCAACAAAAATTAGGCTCTCGAAAATATTAAGGTAATAAATCGTGAATGTAATTTATAATACTTTAATTTAATTTTCATTTATATTAACTTTTTATACTTTTTTCTTGAGGTAGATTTAATTTAGAGGTCTCATGACTATGTTAAGAAGACATTGGGTAAAAATGGAGAGAAAATAAAAGCACGCTCAAAAAACAATATTTTAAGAAAGACATAAGCCTTAACGAAAAATTAAGAAATGTTCTACCGGGAATGTTGAGGTACCAATGGGAAGATCAAGTTAGATTTTGGAATTCAAAAAAAGGAGAGGTATTACATACATCTAAAATCGTATAAATTATTTGGTTTATAGTATTTACTATATATATAATTCAAATTGCATTATGTAGGACCATGAGCGAGTTGGAATAAGCGCAGATGAAACAAAATTCACGCATTACGGCGGAGTTCTAGAAGTTTTGCTTGTGTAGCGACGCCGAGGTATTATAATTTATTAATTTCATCAAATATTAATTACTTTATACTATTAAATTATATTTTTCTGCTAAAATGTAGGAAACTTCGACTGGTCAAAAAGTTGGATGCGTTCAGCTTTTTGACATTACGCGTAGAAAGAAGGATGGATCTCCGATGACATCCGAAACTGCAGAAATTTTGGTATATTTACTTAATAAAATTTTATTTTTTATAAATATTTCTACCGTTCATCGTTTATAGTTTTAAATTTATAATGTTCAATTATGTTGCATTCTTTCTTATTTATATATTTCGTTTCTAACTCTTTCATTGATTTATTAAGATAAACTAAAGGAGAAGAAGGCCGAGTATGAAGCGGCTGCTTCGACTGATAGTTCTGTTAATCTTGAGGAGATTGATAACAGAATTATTACAGATGTTTTGGGTCCTGAAAGGTATGGTCGGGTTCGATTTAAAGGATCTCGTGTTACCCCAACCCAATATTTTGGATCCGCCCCAAAGAAGACATGCCTTAGGGGTCAATCTCGTCTTTCAAGTTCGAGGCTACAAAACCAGATAGCTCGAAGCAAGAGAGAATGGTTGAGCAGAGGCAAATTGCGATGTTCAAAGAAAATATGAAGAACTCCAAGAGCGACTTAGAGAGGATCTGAAGCGACACAAGCAAGGGAGGCAAGAAGAAGAAGAGAGAGAGGCGTGGCAATGCGAGGGAGGCAGAGGCAAGATCGATGCTAGCAGAGCGAGTAAGTAAAATACGAAGAGCTCCAACACCGACTTCAAAGATATGATGCGAGATGTTTGTGAGAAATGAAACCGCCATCTTAGACATTTAGTTTTTCGTTGTAAGAAGTTTTGACATTATTACATTTAACATTATTGTTACAATATTTTCGATTATCATTCATTTAATTTATTAAATTTCAAGTTTCATTTAGAATTAATGTATTTGGTGTGATTTTTATGCTAAATTTGTTGTTTTACGTTGAAATTATATACTATTATTGGTTGGTTTTAGTGCGGAGGGTATAATATTGAAAAATTTTATTTTTTAAATCATACAAATTAGCGGTGTTTGTACAAAAGCGCGCTAAATGTCAAGAAATTTTTATGGCGTTTTTTGAAAAAGCGCTAAAAGTCTCGCTTTTAGCGGCGTTTTCGGGAAAGCGCCGCTAAAGGCCCTGACTTTTAGCGGCGTTTTTTCGGAAAGCGCCACTAAAGCCCCTGACTTTTAGTGGTGTTTTTTTATAAGCGCCGCTAAAGCCCCGGACTTTTAGCGGCGTTTTTAAAAGAAGCGCCGCTAAAGACCATGGTTTTTAGCGGCGCTTTTATTACAAATGCCGCTAAAAGTCAGGATCTTTAGCGGCGTTTTTAGAGCATAAACGCTGCAAAAATTTTCGGCGGTTGTATTAGCGGCGTTTTTTGTGGCGCTTAGAAAAGCGCCGTAAATACTTTTTGTGGCGCTTATAAACGCCGCTAAATGCCCAAAAAAACGCCGCTAAAAGTCTGTTTTGCTGTAGTGGACTCCGTCTTCATATTTTCTAAAAATAAAAAGTCGAGTTCCAAAAAGGTTTCGACAGACAACTTTCTAAAAGTTTAACAATTTTACAAATTGGTACATGAGCTAACTAAATTAAGCTCCAATAACCTCAACTTTATATTAAAAAAAAAATACTAGAAAATGACCTAATTTTGCTTACCTATTTATGGTCGAATGTACCAAGGAAAAAGTTTGAAACTTTGATAGTTTTTGGCTATGGAGGACGACACAAATGAAAGAGATGATAAGCATCCCACTAACTTTTCTATTTATAGTCTAATTAGCCTTTAATTAGTTTAATTTAGTTAAGCTCAACCTTAATAATTCTTTATTAATTAAGCTAAAGAAAATTAACATCACCATCCACTGAAAAATGGTTTATTTATCATTTTGGACTTTTTTTTCTAATTGTAATTTAAGTCCCTAAGTATTTGGCGGATTAAAACCTATAGCAATTAAATTTTCACAATTTAGTCATTGGACCTACATTAACTACTTAATTGACAAAATTGATGGACCAAACATCAATATACTTTTATATCAACTCTGTAAATATTCATATTTGATATTTACCGACTCAATTTATGAAAACAGGGTTTCGACATTGCATTTTCCAATATCATTGAAAATTAGGTTGCTACAGAGGTTGAATGAAAGATACTAAACTCCGTAGGATATCGATGGCCAAATTCTCATTTGTTGTACCTATGTTGTAATCATTGTTATTATTAGGAATCAAAATTTTGTGGTTAACTCCTTCATTGAGGTTGAATGAAAGATACTGAACTCCATTGGATATCAATGGTTGAGTAGACTCAGACGAGTATTCTAGAGATACATTAAGATCGGATCTAAATCGCAAAAATGAAGATTGTCTCCCCTGCAATGTTGTTGGCACCTCCATGTATGGTTTGAACGAAGTAACTGTTTTAACGACTGCATTCCCTCACTCAACATCATCCAACTCTGTATATAACTCCACAACATGATTTCTAGTGCAGAAATGAATAGTTATCATTGTTTGGACATCTTCATTATCAAGAAGCTCAAGTTGGTTAATCATAACGAGATTTCATGATGGCAGAAATCTCATAGTAATAAACCATGAAATCTCATATTGTCCTTCCTCAATGTGTTGCAATATTTTTCTTTTTTTTTGGTTAATCTTCATTTTCAACTCCTCAAGATTAATACTATATCTAAATTTCATACTAATAAACCATGAAATCTCATATTGTCCTTCCACAACGTTTTGTAATTTTTATTTTTGGATAATCTTCATTTTCAACTCCTCAAGATTAATACAAGATTAATACTATATCTAAATCTCATACAATGTCAACTTGGGTCTCACGAATTTGTCCATTGTAATAAACCATTACTACAAAATGATTGCTCATATTATACAATAAACCTATAGTATATTATATTGGAATAAACTTTTAGTTAAACTAATAAAAAATAGCTTCAACAAAATACATATTGAAAATATAACATCTTAAAATAATTAAAATAAAAAATAAATTTTACATAACCTTGACCACAATTTTCGGTTGCGAAAAGTTCTTTAAACTCTAATTGCCAGAGTAACAATCGTTTTTTTAAAGTCAAGGTAAAAGTGTTTTGGTTAACAACATTTACGCTCAATTTATAGATTCATTTTAACTTTTTTAATGTTTGAATCTCAGAGAATCCAATTCTTGGAGAATATGGAATTCAATTCGCTGAAAAGGGTTTGTGATTGCTGAAATCGATCCCCTGCAAACCGATTTATTGGCCCATCACTCTCATCCACAGAACCATCAAACCAATTTCCTTTCCATATATTCCCCCTAGTCTGCCGTGGATGGGATGGAAATATAGTTGGAAATCGGGCCACTGAAGTCGACTCTTTTCACTGTTGACTAATATTGACTGAGATCCTAACTTTAAATTTGATTGACACTGACACCGATACATATTATTTTATTCTTTTCGATTTTTACGAGAAACATTTTTGAGGGCCGACGAATGTCTATAAAAATGAGGAAAGGGATTTCTGTTTCCTCCAAAATTTGTTCTAGCATTTTGCCATTTTTTAAAATAATTTTGATAAAAAAACCTGTTACAACACAGTTTCAAAAAGGCACTATCAGCATCTTTTTTATATATATAAATATGGGGCATCGAAAGAGACTGTGTGTGATGTCAGTAGATGAAGCAATTGGGGGGGAATATTTAAACAAACAGATGAAGCTGGGAGAATATAAAAAAAAAAAAGGTGCGTGCTTTAGCTTTAGCTTCAGCTGAATGGTTGTTAGCAAACAGTTAAGTAGTTGTAAGTTGTTAGTTTGTTATGAATCGTTAAACAATTGTGCTATAAATAGATGAGCTCAGTGTAGAGAGAAAGCAGTGATTGGAATTCAAGATTTTCTCAAAGATTTCATCTCTTTGTTTTACAAATTCAAGTGTTTCAGTAGAGTTTCTTCATGGTTTAGCACCTTTCACCTTTCTTTTCGCTTTGCTTCATGACTTAGTTAAAATCCCCTCACAGCACAAGGCTCGCGTAATATGGACGGTCGTTAATTACAAATAATAAAGGAAAATTTTATGTGGCATGAAATATCCACGTAACATATGGGGAAAAACAATCCTATGCATGAATCTAAGTCGGTGCAGCTGGAGCTTATTTAATTTGTTTATATAATTTTTATTTTCATCGTGTTCCCACACCGCAGTACCGCGCATCCCATGCTACTTCTGCATGCCTACGAAAAGAGAGAATGGAAAACAGCAAGGGAAAACGTGTTGCCAGTTTCAACCCAAATTACAGACCTTTTTTCCCTAGGTAATAATAATAATAATAATAATAATAATAATAAAAGTATGTATTTGTAAAAGAAAATATTTCACAAAACAAAGAGAGAGAGATCCCTTTGACGGTGGAATATGTTTTGAATTTGTGTTTCTCTTAGATTATGTTAGCTGTGAAAGCTGTATATAACATTAATTATTTATGCATTCCTATTCAAGTTAATGTCTACTACTCAGGTCTCAGCCAACGGGTTTTGTGGAATCTATATACCGACCTTTCTTTTGATGACAAATGACACACCCACCTTTATTCAAAAAAAAAAATGACACACCCACCATTACACTCACTTTTTTTTTTTTTTTACAAAATCAACTCTCTAATATATTTAAATTTGATATTTAATCTCTTTTTAGTTTTTATATTTTTAATTATTCAAAATACTTAATATCTTTAATTTTTCGATTAATACATTAGGTGATTATATATAACTTGAATACCTTTAAAGTAGTAGAGATTGATATTTGAATTCCAATTCTTTTAGGTTTCAATTAGATTTTTGACATTATAAGACAATGGTCAAATTTTAATTTTGGCCCCTAAATTATGTTGAAACTTGAGATTTAATCTATATGCATTAATTCTTAATGTAATTTGATTGTCTACTTTTATAATGTCATTAATTAGTCTAAATAGTTAATAGTATTGACTATTTCAATCAAAATGTTAATATCATTTTTTTTCTTAAGAACACTATTAAACCAAAACATATTTATATTACTAGGACGGGTTCGAATGTGTGTTTCTAAGGAAAAATTCTAATATATATTTTAAATTTATTTTTATTGTTACATGACTATCAAATAAATATTTTTCAATTTAAAACGCCATGTGAAATAATTTAATAGAAAAAGTTTAACGATGATAACGACTTGACTTGAATTTTTAAATCTAAAAGTAAAAGATTATATTCATGGAAATAAAAGAAGAAATTAAATTCCAAAATAATGTTCAAAGTGTATATGAACTTAGAATATACTTTTAACCTTTTAATTTTTTACTTTGTAATTTAACATAAATAAATAACAAATCTAACGCGAAATGTTGGTAAAAAACCTTAGTAGAAGTGCAGCTTGATTTGGTGGATGAATCAGACCGGCGGTGCACCACCATTGAAGTCTTTATTCTCACCAACCTGAAGTCATTTACGTGGTAGTTACGTTTCCATGTTCAAAGATTGATTTCAAAGTAAACTTAGACTTAAAAGGCAGGTGTATTCTTAAGTGAATACGTATGGTCTTCCCTACCCCCTCTCTCTCTCTCCGGTCTATCGCTTACTAGGTTCAATTCAAAGCATGCTGAGACACCTACCACTTAACTCTGTATTTGTGTAATAACTTTTTTGTATTTTATCTCTTCATAATTCTATTTAAAGTTTTTCATACGAAAACAAAACAAAAATGAGGGAAGAGATGATGTCATTTCTGTTTTTTTTAATTCAAGCCATAAGTTCATTGATTGAAGTAAATTAATTTATGTTTGAAACCAAAATTCGATCTATAGGTTTAACTTTATAATAGTACAGTGTGTACATGTATAAGTGTGTAAATTTGAATTTGTATTATATAGCTTTTAAAACATTCATTTATTCATGTCCCATTAATTTAATATTTTTCATCTTATGTTTCAATTATTATTTTTACTTATCATATTGGTAGTTATATCATGTATAATATTACTCTCCACCTACCACACCCCATTCACGTAATACTTCCTTTCCCTGAAGTATTGGGGCATCATGTCGCGTCTTTTAAGACCAAGTCCCACGTCTGTGTTGGGTCCCTTTATTTCGTAATGTAATGCCAATATCACTGGTTTTGGTCTTGTTTATATTTTATGTTGCTGTGTTACACGAGGATTCTGCTTTTACCTCCATTAATCAATTGAGAAATCACCTTGGAAGTGAAAATTGTCACACATTTGAAGAAAAAGGCAAAAACTATTTCATACACTTGAAGAAAAAAGTAAGCATGCAAAAATGTAAATCCTGTAAGAATTGGATGAGGTTGAACCAAAGGTTTATTATTATTTCTTTTACCCAAACTAACATTATTACAAATTTTGTGGTTATTACACACAAAATTCAAATCCTAAATCTAATATTTACCCATGTAAAATTTGCTTTAAAAAAATACTAACATAAAATTCACATAAAATTTTGTTTTAGGATAAAATATGCTATAAGTCTATTTACTCTTTATAAATTTAGAATTTAGTCCTTATACTTTTATTTTAAAAATTTAATTATTCTACTTTTTAACTTTCAAAATTTAGATTCAACTGTTACATTTTGTTAATTTCAAATTCTTTAAAGCTCCATGTTTTTAGTTATATGACTATCATGTGAGTTCTTTTTTATTTTAAAATGTCATATCAATAAATTTTAAAAAATTTAACCATGTTAAAAATTGAAACTAAATTTTAAAATATAAAAATAAATATATAAAAACTAAATTTCAAATTTATAAAAATCACATGCAATTATAACAAATTTTAATCTTTATTTATTTATTTATTGAAAGCCTTTATTTTATTGCCGAACTAAGGGTTATTGAATCTTGGTAAAATCGGTCAGTTGATTAGAAGTGTAAACAAACTTGATTTTGACATTTAATAAGTATACAATCATTCTTTGGAAATGCGTCGGCTTAGGTGGGTAGAACCTTTTATCCGTCTAATTGGGTGGGTTTTTTTATTAATATTAATTCGGCAGGTTTGATGGGTATAAATTAAGGGATTTTTTCATAGGTTAAGAGATTGATAAGTGGTATTAATTGATTTTAGAAAAATAAAATTATATAAATGAGACACATGAGTACATATGTCGGTCTTTTAATCAGGAGTGGCAAAAGGGGATAGAGAAAGGGCCCTAGTCCCTTAAAATTTAAATTTTACTTTATTTACTTTTGAAAATGTATAAAATTATAAATTAATAATAATTAAATAATTATAAGATTTTCATTTAATTTTAAAAAATTGTAAAATTATAGTGAAATTGTATTTTAATTCTTATCAAAATTTATAATTTAATTATGACCCCAAAAAAGTTGCCTCACTTCGCCTCTACTTTTAACTTATCTTGTGGAGTTAAAAAACTTCACCGACAAAATATCAAATAATATTTTTTATGAAATAATTTAGGGGTTTAATAAAATATTTTCTTATCAATTATTATATATTATTTTTTACTTGAAGTTTAATTATAGAAATATAAAATTATTTAATGTAAAAATGAGTTATTATTGATGTAATTATCATGATCACCTCTAGTTTGGACAATATAGAGTAATTGGGTGAAAGTTTAATTACTAAGGTAGTAATTGCTCTACTTTCTCTTGTAATTACAAAAATTGTAATTCCCTAGGCGTATTTGGTTTGAGGT
Source organism: Gossypium rotundifolium (assembly GCA_025506655.1). NCBI lineage: Eukaryota > Viridiplantae > Streptophyta > Magnoliopsida > Malvales > Malvaceae > Gossypium > Gossypium rotundifolium. The sequence goes on along the minus strand of CP106724.1, from coordinate 18,527,568 downwards.
GCAATTACATTGTAATTCCCTATGTCATGTTTAGTAGTACAAATTATAATTATGTAGTTACATAATTTGTAATTTTAAAATATTAATTACTTTAAAACATTACTAGTATAATAAAAATAATTTATAAACAAATAATAAAAGTTAAAATCAAATAATCAAATGTATTATGTTAGTTTAAAAAAGTAGTTCATAATATGAATACTAATAAAAGTAATAAGAAAATAATCATCATATGCAATTTTATCTATTTTTCTAGTGCATATTTGTTGGGTTATTCCCTCTTTAATATTTAACATATGCTCTTTATCATCCTTGGTTGGTCCTTGACCAAGTTCATCATCATATAATTTGAATCTACACCATTAAGATTATCGAGATCTCCTTCTTTCATGTACGCTTTGAAACTCCAGCTGTTGAAGTTATGAAATGTGCAACATGCTTGTAAATCTAACATCATTTACATCCAGAAAGCTGTATGCTTTGGAAGAAGCTTGTACAGTTTGGGAAGGGGTTTTGATTGATCGATCAAAAAGAAGAATCTAATTCAACTGATATGCCCTTAGGCACGGCCATACATAACATAGAAATCACACTTGGAAGGGGTGGACAATTAGCTAGAGCAGCGGGTGTTGTTGTGAAAACGATTGCAAAGGAGGGGAAATCAGCCACATTAAAGTTACCTTCTAGGAAGGTCCGTTTGATATCCAAAAACTGCTCAGCAACAGTTGGACAGGTGGGGAATGTTGGGATGAACCAGAAAAGTTTGGGTAGAGCCGGATCTAAATGTTGGCTAGGTAAGCGTCTTGTAGTAAGAGGAGTAATTATGAACCCTGTAGACCATCCCCATGGGGGTGGTGAAAGGAGGGCTCTAATTGGTAGATAAAACCCGCAACCCCTTGGGGTTATCCTGCACTTGGAAGAAGAAGTAGAAAAAGGAATAAATATAGTGATAATTTGATTCTTTGTCGACGGAGTAAATAGGAGAGAGATTATTTCTCTCTTTTTGAAACTCCAACTGTTGAAGTTATGAAATGTGCAACATGCTTGTAAATCTAACATTATTTTTGTATGCTATTGTTTGTTGTTAATATGGCAAATATTTTCTCTACTCATTTCGAAGCCTTGAATGTCTTAAATTAAAAAGTTCACGAGTTGTTTATGGTGCTTGTGTCTGATACCATTCTCTCAAATGGCATTATACCATATGATATGGTGTAAGAAAACTTATTTTATTTTTGCATAACTAATATCGACCTTTTTTTTTTAATAATGATTATATATTGTAAAATTTTATATAAATTTTTTACTTAATTTACATATTATAAAAGATATATACTCTAGCTTAATTCTTTCTCTACATTAAGTTTATAAAAGCTTTTACGATTAAAGCTATAGACTATTTGTACGATGAACTCATATATATATGATAGTTGTTAATTATACAAATACAAAAGGTTTTCTTTCCCCATATTGTGAGTATAATACCATTTGAGAGAATGGAACTAGACACAAGTTGCCTAGCACCAGAGATGGTTCACGAACTTTTTAATTTGAGATATTCAAAACTTCGAAATGTGGTTGAGAGGACATTTGTTGTTCTAAAAATCTATTTCTCATATTAACAACATCACCCTAGGATAGCATAAAAAAAAAAAAAACAAGGTTGGATCATATTAACATGTTGCGTACTTCATAGTTGCTTTTATGGTGGATTTGGGATGATCCATACTTCAAAGAGTATATGGAAGAAAGAGATCTTGATGATATTAATGATACAGATTCAGATTCATATTTAGATGATGATGAACTCAATTAAAGACCAACATTTGATTAAAGGAGCTTATGTTAAATATTAAAAAGGGAATAGCCCAATAAATATAGAACACAAGAAAAATTAGATAAAATCACATATATGTTTATTTTTCTTGTTATTTTTATTAATAATTGTATTATCAACTACTTTTTGGACTAACATAATACATATGATGATTTGATTTTAATTTTTTACTTGTTTAGAAATTTTTATCATGCTAATAATTCTTTACAATAATTAATATTTTTAAAAATATAAATTATGTAATCAGTATAATTACAATTTATACTACCAAACATGACATAGGGATTACAATGTAATTGCAACGTGTCAACCAAATATGTTTAGGAATTACAATTCTTTGTAATTACAAAAGAGTGTAATTACTACTTTAGTAATTACACTTTCATTTAATTACTTTATGTTATCCAAATAGACCATAAATCAAACATAAAGACTTATACAGGCTTAAGGTCTAGAACCATCACAGCATTTGTGCAATGGTTTTAAATTCTACGGGTATTTATACTTTGTGAAAGTGGTGGAATTAGTCCATATATTTTAATTTGATCATTTTTACTCCCTGTACATTTTAAAATTTAAAATTTTAGTCCTCACCAAATCATAACTATTAAATTCATTAAACTTTATTATTTCTAAAATTTGATGTGGCAAACATATTATCATATGTATAATGCCATGCAAGTTTGTTACTTCTAGATATTACTATCAGTATAATCGAGCCAAGCTGAGCTAAACTCAAAATTCAGAACTTGTACTCAGTGAACGTCTATTTTTAAGTTCAAGCTTAGCTTGAGATATAGTCGAGCTACTTGAGATTTAATTGAGCATTAAGCTCTTTTACCAATTTTTGTACTCTAACTTAAATTCAAGTTTAGCTCGATAATTAAGTTTAGAGTTAATAATATATATTAAGATTAATAATGTAATTTAATAATATAAAAAACATGAAGAGATCAATAAGACCCATGAGTTGTTCGAGTTGAGTATTACTAAGCTTAAATTTGGATTGATTGATAGCTTGAGCTGCTAGGCTGGATAATTACCGAATTGAGTTCAAAAAAATTTTCGATTCAAACTCGAATAGCTTGCGAGCACTAATGTCTCATTTACACATCTACATATTACTCACTAAAAATCCAGTTAATGGATTAATGACTATCATTTGCTTTAAGACTGAAATTTCAAAGTTCAAACAATATAGGAACATAAAATGATCCAATTGGAGAATATGAACTAAATCCACAACTTTTTGCATAGTACATTACTAGTAATTGAATTACCTAAATGAATTTAAATGCTACTGCTTGGATCAAGACTAAAATTTCAAAATCTAAAAAGTACGGGACTAAAATTGACCAATTCAAAAAGTATAAGGACTAAATTCACAACGTTCACAAAGTATAGGGACTAATAGAACAATTTTACCTAAATTTTTGTTAATTTTATTTTCCTTTTACAATTTTAAATAATTTACTTTTTACTTTAAGTTTTAGTAAAATAAATTTTTGTTATGAATATCTTATTAAGTAGATGTCCATCAAGATCAAGATAAGTTTTGATGTACTTTAAATTCTAATAGTCATTAGAAGTAGATCTCTAGTTCATTTATACTTCTTATGCCTATAAATAGAGACTTTGGAGAAGTTTTGTATATATTCTGATTGATCAATAAAATACGCTCTCTCATTCTCTTTGTTCTTTATTCTTTGTCTTTTATTTTATAAAACGTTATTAGCAAGATTTTCTTTTAAGTTGATTAAATTAGCGACAACTTTGCAAACCATTAAGCCTCATCCATAATGCCAAAACTCAACCTAGAACCACTAAAAATACTCTTATTTTTCTGTTTCGTTGGGTCATTTGCTTCTTCAAATGGCTATTTATTGCTACTGGTTGCTATTCAAATTGAGTGCTTATTTCCCTGATTCTCCATTACTTACTGCCTTTCGCCTACTGTTGTTTGCAACTCTTTGCAGGAAGTTTTTATCTATTTAGTGTTTATATCTAGATTAATTTTCAATTAAGTTAAACTAAATTGAGATTATTTCAATTAACTTGTTTTACTTCTTATTAAAGTTGGTAAAAGAGTATTACTCTGAATGGAAGGTTTGAGTATACACTAAGAGGCTTAAGACTAAGATAGGCACTGCAATCCATTGCTTTGGATGGTGAAAGTTTTTTTTTTAATCTCAGCATGGATTTTGGATTTATAGAGCACAATTTAAATTGGTAAGGAGCTTCAATTTCTTTTTAGGTATGATTATTATTATTTATTTGTTTTAAGTCTAATTAAATTATTAAGTTATATTATTGAATATCGATGGGTTCATAAGGTTTACTAATAAAACTTTATAATATATTATTTTTAAATGATTGTTTAAATATATATTAATTGTCGATGCAAAATATACGTTTTGTGATATTGATCCCTTTAAAGAGATTTTTTTTTTTGTTATTGATGAATGATTGGATTATACCTTTTAGATTGAATTATAAAGTACAAATAATTTATTAGAACATCATAAGATTGTATAAGTTATATGTAGTATGTTCTTATGAAAGCATAGTTATTTTAGTACTTGTAATAGTGCTCGTGATAATAGCCGAGGTGGCGACAATGGTGTTAAAGATCTTCAAGTATATTTTACTATGATTTATGTATTATATCATGTTTATCATAATTGGAGACTAATCATGACAAACATGAATATATAGATTCTAATTTGAAATCCACATGTGTTTGCGATGATGATTATGAAATAAAGAATCAATAGAGGTGTTTAGAAGTCAGTCATACTAGATTTGTTGCATTCCCCGAAGTGTATGCAAACATAAAGAAAATAAAATAAATAATCATGGACCACTAAAAGTGGGAACCTAGTAATAAATAAGAGAACAATGAGAGTTCTCAAGGTAACTCTTTAAAAAGTAAAGATAACTTATATTATCAATGTAATCTGAAAGATTATTGGCCACATATGTGGCTGGCGTATGACCAAATATTTTGTTTCTGTTAATATTCTTTGAGGAAATATATGAGAATGTAGCAATAAATTCTATCATTACAGATAGAAAATATTTATCTTATTTGGTACTGAAACAAACAAATATTATTTCAATATTTGGTAGTACAAAATTAGTTGAAAGCTCTAGAAGAGCTAATATATCAATTTCTAAAAGCACAAAATTTGTGATAGTTTTAAAAGATATTTATTATAATGGAATCATATTGAGATTGCAAATGAAAAAATATTATATTTCATATGAATCACTATTGTTATAAATATATATTTTGAAAAGATGAAAAAATGGAAGATTGAGTAATTGATTACTCTTGTTATTAAACTGAATTGATTATGACTATATTTGTGATCTTCTTTTGTCATCAACCCCATTAAATGGTTGAAAGCAAAATATATGGCTGTAAAAGATCTACTTATGAGTAATAGAATATGGTAATTCTATCTAAAGCTCGTTATAGTTGGATTCACCTGAAGTTGCAAGTTTTTTTTAAAAAAATTGAGTATAACTCTACATTATTCAGAATAAGTTCTTAATTAAAATTATGTGGAAAAATATTATTGATGAGAACTTGCAAGAGAGAAAATTTATGTATGAAAAGTCATTGGTTATACCTATTGTGCACCTGGAAAATAAGATTCACTCTCAAAGTTTGCTATTAATAAATTTTGATTGGATTCAAAGTCTACTATTGGAGTTTAATTTGCTTACTTCTTAATAAAATCGTCAAGACTCAACGAGAAAAAAGGTATATCTTTAAATATTAAATCAACTTGATATATGGTTTAAATATTTGAGATGATCTTCTTTTTAAGTTTTGATTACATGGGTTACATATTGTTTTAAGCATCTCATTTGTTCATGAAAATGAATATTAACTAATTTATTTATGTAGCTATAGTAGGTTTTATAATTAAATAATATATTTGATTAAAAAATATCTATTATGCAAATTTGTGTTAATAAACCAATGAATTTTATGGTTATTCAAATTTGATTTAGTTTAAAGAATTGTTAAAGATAGTAGCTCATACGTTTTATTCCATGTGTTAATTATTTAGAGAAATGACATAAGCAATTGTAAATGAAAAGTTCTATGAGTATGAATGGTTGGATTTTAAATTAAATTTCATGCATGTTTATGATGATGGTTATGAAAGAACAAAATTTGTTGTTTTTCATTATGTCATATTTTTATGTTTGAGATGTGACTTTTATTGATATATTTACTATAGGCTTGTTTCTATATATGACCTAGGCATTATTTTTTATAGTTAATTGATTATACAAAACTCTTGTTAAAAGGGGTTTTAAAAGTATTTTGAATTGAACTCAGGACCTCTTGCACCCGAAGCAAGAATCATACCACTAGACCAAATGCCCTGCATTTGAAGATTTTGGCATATTCCCTGAAGTGAATATTGCATATAATTATTTGGAAAATATATTTATTGACTTAGTGGCATTATAGACTTCACATTGATTTAGACATATCCAGTAGTAAATGTCACAATAGTACTTATATGTGGATACAAAGTAAAATGAATGACAGTAAAATTATCAATTTGTCACAATTTATATTGACATTATTAGTACAATTGAAATGCATGTTCAATTAAACCAGATGAAACAACCCAAACCCAGCCTAGAAGTCTAGACCGAATTCAGAACGCTATATTGATCACCGAAGTGATCGTGAGAAAATTTTACAAATCAAGTCGTTTAAAAATTTAATTCCGAAAACGTTTATCCCGAATCAATTCAAAATGTTTAATCATTTAAATTCCCCAGTAAGTTCAACAGTATAACATTTATGAATAAAAACTTAAAACAAAAGTTGTACCACAGTATTATTGATCGTGTCAAATAGTCAAGTTTTAATATTTATAAAGAATGATCGAACCTGTAGACTATCTATGACAATGACAGAGGAAAGTGCACCTATCGAACAGTAGTATAGTTTAGGCAAGAATATCTTATCGAACCCAAGGGAACCTAAAAGTACTACTACTCACTTTCTTTCTATTGTTTAGCCTGAAATATGGAGTGATTGGTTTATTAATATAAAAACTAATGAAATACTTAAACTAAATGCAAAGACAAAAGATTGAATTGGAGAAAAACTTTAGGAAAACTCAGTTGATGAAGACGATACCCTCAGGAAGAATCCATCTATGACTTCACTTATTAATTATTCCCCAAACCATATGATTTCTTTACATAGCTTGATCTGTGAGACTCCCTAACCTATATTAAACCCTCTCTCGAGGTGAATAACGTCTAACCTTAGGTTAATTAGTGGAACTCTCATTCTCTTATAATAACCCCCTAAGGAAGCAGTAAATCGATCAATGGATTCCCATATTGGGTTTCACCCTAATCCGGCAAAATCTCGTAACCCTATCTCTAGGCGCTCGATCAACTCCGCTCAATTATGCTAGATCTTCTCTTAGGCAGGGTCTATTCCTCCTCCACCTAAGCACATCAGATTAAATTAAGCAACATAATTAAGAACAAACTAATTACTTCTCATATAATTTAGAAATAAAATAACAAAATCCATCATAGGTTTCAACCCCTTCAGGTATCTGAAGGGTTTAATTCATAACTAAATAAGAAAACATCTCAAGAGAAAAGATAAAACAAAACATAAGAAATCTCTAAAACCCCCTAAAGGAATTAAAGGAGAAATCCTCTGTCTTGAATGGAGCTTCAGCTTCTTGAGATGGATCAACTGACTATCTTCAAATGATTCCCTAAAAGATGAAAGCTTCGGTAAAAGCCTCTGGCAAAAGACCGTCCGTCCATAATGTCTGCCTTGGGTTGTTTATATAGGCTTTTGAGATGCTTTAATTGGCTCCTAAGTACCTCTTTCAAGTAGAATTACTATTACGGTGTTTAAGTCGACTTAGGAGTATGTTTCTTTGGCTTCAAGCATCCAATTCCAAGTGAAATTGCTCATTCCCGCGGTAGGGGCACGGCCATAGCACACGCCCGTGTGAATCGTGGTTGGGCCGTGTCTCGATTCTGTCATTCTTTTAATTACCTTGGCTTTGACCACTTCTTTCATGTTAGGGTTTAATCGTCTCTGAGGTTGCACACACGGTTTATATTCTTTTCCATTAAAATTTTATGGGTGCAAAATGCAGGGTTTATTCCCTTGATGTCAGAAATTTTCCAAGCTATGGCTTTCTTGTGTTCTCTTAGTACCTTTATCAGCTCCTCCTTTTCCTTGCGTTCTAGTTCTGAAGAGATGATTACTGGTAACGTAGAATTGTCCCCAAGGAATGCGTATTCTAAATGTTTTGGTAATTGTTTTAATTCCAATTTGGGCGGCTCTTCGATGGAGGGTTTCTGTTTTAATACGTCATCTTCTTTAATGTTTTCTTTTTTTCATTTGTCTGAATGATGATGTATTCAAACTGATCTCATTATCCTTATCTTCTTCCCCATCTCCTTGAGGCGGACACAGTTCCATCGTGTCATCCTGCAAGATTTCCTGTAATGAATTTTTAATAATATGATCAGTAGTGTCAACAAACTAACAGGAATCATCTTGCTCTTTAGAATATCGCATGGCATCATAAATTTGGAAAATAATTTCTTCATCACCTATCCTTAGTGCTAGTTGACCATCACCTACATCAATAATAGTTCTAGCAGTGGCTAAAAAAGGACGCCCTAAGATTAAAGGAACATTGATGTCCTCATCCATGTCTAACACAATGAAATCAATAGGGAATATAAATTTATCAATTTTTACCAAGACATCTTCAATAACTCCTCTGGGATATTTAATAGATCTATCAGCTAATTGAATACCCATCCTAGTGGGTTTTGGTTCCCCAAGATCTAGCCATTTAAACAATCGATAAGGCATTAAGTTGATACTAGCGCCCAGGTCTGTTAATGCTTTTGTGATGTTTAAACTACCAATTAAGCAAGGAATAGTGAAACTCCCTGGATCTTTTAACTTCCGTGGTAGTCTTTTTTGGAGAAGGGCTAAACACTCTTCATTAAGTTCCACCTTTGATACTTCCTCAAGCTTCCTTTTATTTTTGAGAAGTTCCTTTAAGAATTTTGCATACTTTGACATCTGGGAAATAGCTTCAACAAAAGGTAAGTTAATATGTATTTGTTTAAAGAGTTCAAGGAACTTACCGTATTGAGCATCCAGTTTTTCTTTCTTTAATTTTTTGGGATATGGAATTTGTGTTCTATTCTCCTTAGGTAATGTATTGTCGTTCTCAACTTCTACACTTTTTTTCTTGGTAACCTCATGTGGTGTCTTTCTTTGTGGTTCAACTAGCTCTTTTCCACTCCTTAGTGTGACTGCCCTTACTTGCTCTGTGTCTTTGGAAAAAATTTCCGTCCCTATTTTACATACTATTTCAGTAAGTATTCCAACTGACGTAATGAGCTCTCCCACCTGAGTCTTAATTCCCTTGAGTGAGATTTGCTGTTCATCAAGTGTTGCTTCCGTCATTTGGAGGCGAGAATCTGTAGCTGCCATGAATTTTGTCAGCATCTCTTTAAGGTTTGATTCCTTTTCCTATGGATAGGGCTGATTTTGGTAATCTAGCGGAGGTTGTTGTCTTTGAATTCCTTGATTTCCTTGTCCTCCCCACGAAAAATTTGGGTGGTTCCTCCAACCTGCATTATAAGTGTTACTATAAGGATTATTATTAGATCTGAAATTGTTACCTATATAGTTTGTCTACTCGTTGTCTTCACCCGATTGGTAGGGTGGGTACTCAGAATTCGCCACATTTCCACTCGCTTCGCATTGCATGACTGGGTGTACCTGCGAAGAACATAAGTTATCAAGCTTTTTATTCATCAACTCCACCTGCGTTGACAGCATTGTCACTATGTCTATGTTAAAAAATCTGGCTGATTTTGTTGGTTTAGCTCTTGTAATTTGCCATTGATAGGTGTTCAATGACATCTCCTCAATAAAGTCGTAAGCCGCTTCAGGAGTTTTGTTATTCAAAGTTCCACCGGCTGATGAATCAATCATTTGCCTAGTTGGAGAATTCACACCGTTGTAAAAAGTTTGGACTTGAAGCCACAAAGGTAATCCGTGGTGTGGGCATCTCCTTAGGAGATCCTTGTATCTTTCCCATGCATCATATAATGTTTCTGCGTCATTCTGCACAAAAGAAGATAAGTCATTCCTGAATTTGGCCGTTTTGGCTAGTGAAAATTATTTTAAAAGAAATTTTTCGGTCATTTGATCCCATGTGGTGATTGACCCTCGTGGTAACAAGTTCAACCACTACTTTGCTTTATTCTTTAATGAAAAAGGGAATAACCGAAGACATATGGCATCATCAGAAACGCCATTTATTTTGAACGTATCACAGAATTTTAAAAAATTAGATATATGAGTATTGGGATCTTCATCTTGCAAACCATCAAAGTGAACAAACTGTTGAATCATTTGTATAATGTTAGGCTTTAATTCAAAATCAGATATAGCAGGCCTGACAATACTAGATTCTGCTACTGTCAAATAGGGTTTAGCATAATCATACATAGTGAACGGAGCATTCTGTTCTTGCACATTTGGCGGTGGATTGTTTTCGTCCATCCCTTCAGTAGGATTGGATCTTTCTTGTTGTTCTTCTCTTTGGTAGTCTAGAGCTCGTCTAATTTCTATGCGATTTTTGCGAGCGGTAGCTTCAATGTCACTTTCGTATTCTAGAGGTCCTCTCGAGTTCCTTCTAGTCATAAACTAGAGGTACTTGCTAGGAGAATAAAGAAAGAAATTTAGAAAAACAAAGATATATGTAGAAAAATAAGAAAAATTAAAAATAAAAATAATGGCTAAAGTAATAGAAATAGAGCTTTCTTAATATTTTAGAGTTCCCCGGCAACGGCGCCAAAAACTTGGTCGTGTCAAACAGTCGAGTTTTAATATTTATAAAGAATGATCGAACTTGTAGACTATCTATGACAACGATAGAGGCAAGTGCACCTATCGAACTGTAGTATAGTTTAGGCAAGAATATCTTATCGAACCCAAGGGAATCTAAAAGTACTACTACTCACTTTCTTTCTATTATTTAGCCTGAAATATGGAGTGATTGGTTTATTAATCTAAAATCTAATGAAATACTTAAACTTATGTAAAGACAAAAGAATGAATTGGAGAAAGACTTTAGGAAAACTCAGTTGATGAAGACGATACCCTCAGGAAGAATCCACCTATGACTTCACTTATTAATTATTCCCCAAACCATATGATTTCTTTACTTAGCTTGATCCGTGAGACTCCCTAACCTATATTAAACCCTCTCTCGAGGCAAATAACGTCTAACCTTAGGTTAATTAGTGGAACTCTCATTCTCTTATAATAACCGCCTAAGGAAGCAGTAAATCGATCAATGGATTCCCATATTAGGTTTTACCCTAATTCGGCAAAATCTCGTAACCCTATCTCTAGGCGCCCGATCAACTCCGCTCAATTGTGCTAGATCTTCTCTTAGGCAGGGTCTATTCCTCCTCCACCTAAGCACATCAGATTAAATTAAGCAACATAATTAAGAACAAACTAAGTACTTCTCATATAATTTAGAAATCAAATAACAAAATCCATCATAGGTTTCATCCCCTTCAGGTATCTGGAGGGTTTAGTTCATAACTATATAAGAAAACATCTCAAGAGAAAAGATAAAACAAAACATAAGAAATCCCTAAAACCCCCTGAAGGAATTGAACGAGAAATCCTCCGTCTTGAATGGAGTTTCGGCTTCTTGAGATGGATCAACTGGCTATCTTCAAGTGATTCCCTAAAAGATGAAAGCTTCGGCAAAAGCCTTTGCCAAAAGATCGTCCGTCCATAATGTCTGCCTTGGATTGTTTATATAGGCTTTTAAGATGCTTTACTTGGCTCCTAAGTACCTCTTTCAGGTAGAATTACTATTAGGGTGTTTAAGTCGACTTAGGAGTATGTTTCTTTGGCTTCAATCATCCAATTCTGAGTGAAATTGCTTATTCCCATGGCAGGGGCACTGCCATAGCACAGTCCGTGTAAATCGTGGTTGGGCTGTGTCTCGATCCTGTCGTTTTTGGCATGGCTGTGGCATGGCCATGTGAGTCAGGATTCAGGTCGTGCTTCAAGTCTGTCAATTAGGACACTGCCATGTAGATCACCAGGCACATTCATGTGGGCAGAGTTGAGGCCGTGCTCTAGGTAATCGGTGAGGTACAGTCGTGTGGGCTTTGGGCCAGGCCGTGTCAAATTCTTGGGTTGGCCCAATTTAGTCCGTTTTAAGCCCATTTTACGTTCTTTTTATCCTTAGGTGCTTTCCTGAGTATAACACATGAAAAGAAAGGATTAAGAGCACCTTTTTACATAAATCAAGGATAATTCATCCAAAAGCATACTAAATGTGGGATTAAAATATGTTACTTTTATGGTTTATCAATTATGAAACTTTACAGTTCAACTTAAATGAATAACAATTAAACCTAAAAATAATAGCTTATAACTCATTTCCACCAAGACTGTCCGAGTCCTCCGCGTATTGAGTCTAGCATCCAGAATCCAAAATTGTACCTGAAAAGAGGAACAGAAGAGGGGGTGAGCTACTCGAACTCAGTGTAAGATCCAAAATCAATTAAACTACAGAAACAGAATTGGGAACTAGAAGCAGTTCAGAAGAAGAACATACTTACAGACAGATAACAGTTAAGTGAGTTCGCCCAACATCAAACACACATCATATGTACCTTATAGTCATATGGAACAAATAGACACACCTAATCTCTTGTGCTATTCAAATACAATAGCAACAGTTCACGAGTCATCACACTATCACAATAACAGTTCAGTCAGACATTTATAGAGAAAGTCTACAAAAATCGAATAAGCACACGTGCCTTTCAATCGATCAGTAACACATTCAGTCATATTATCACATTCAGCCAAACTGATCAATCAAACATTTCAGTCGAATAGTATAGTCACATTCAGTCACATAGATTCATTTAGATGTATATGAGTGCAAATGAGTTATAAAATAACCCGTCCATCCAGCCAACACACCATCTCCGTCCAACCCTAGACTTATTGTGGGGATTTAATCAACCCACCCATCCCTACACTCTGAGTAGGACCTCGAAAAGCCCATCCAACCTTATACTCCATAGGATGTCATCCAGGGTTGCCCGGCAATGATGATCATCAGCATTGTCCTCGATCCTCAGAGAATTGGGACCGCCCTTGACTCTCTGGGAATTAGGGCTAACAGTGTGCAGATAAACTGCCAATCTTATATATATTACGCAGCAAAGCTAGCGTATAAGCTGTACTATGCAATACGGTAAACCGCAGTATTGACATGCAGTATGAATTGACAGATCAGATAGTGGTACGTAGCGTAGCTAACGTACATACGGTACGGTGCAATACGGTAATCTACTATACCGATGAGTTGTAGTAAAACTGCCAGATCAGTCAATGATACGTAGCGATGCTGACGTATGTGCTGTACAGTATAGTGTAAAAATCCGCATTACAGTCAAATCGTCCACGATCCTCAGGGTATTGGGACTGCCCTTGACCCTCTGGGTATTAGGGGCTTCAGTATGCAATTAAACTCGTAAATCTTCCTTCTCTTCAAAATCCCAACCCAAAATACTTTATATGCAGATGTATGTATGCAAATATATGTATGCAGATGCACCAATTCAGAATACAATTCCAGGCAGTCATTCAGAAGCAGTCACTTACATTCAGTCAATCACTTACAAAAACGTACACACTTATGCACTCAGATTCAGTACCAAGCATAACACACATTCACTTACAAGCAGTACATAATTCGAAGTCAGAACAGAATCCTATTTACCCTCAGTAAGCTTAGTCAAGGTGTTGGAACACATAGACTCACAATGGTATTCGATTTGCCCTAAAATCAGAATTTAGTGAGTTAGGGCCACACGCTCTTGTGCTCCAGTCGTGTGGAGCAATCCAGGCCGTGTGGGGATCCAAATGCCCATGTGAGGGGAGGCACACGCCCGTGTGTTGCAGGAACACGGTCGTGTGAATAGGACGTGTAACTCACTGTCCAATTTCCCTAATATTAGGTGCAGGACAGACACGGTTGTGTGAAGGTGTCACACGCCCGTGTGGTCATCAGACACGGCCTTGTGTCCCATAACACACGCCTGTGTGGAATCCCTAGGCCCCAAATTAGTCACATGACCGTCTGTCCCGAAGCACACACCCGTGTAGGAACCTTAATTTTCCCAAATCTGTCACACGGCCGTGTGACTCCAAATCCCTAATTTTCCAAACTCACACGCTTGTGTGCTCAGAGGACACAGCCGCGTGGATTCCAACAAAATCTCCAAATTGACCACACACTCGTGTGGCACCCAAAATCAGCCGGATACCCTAATTCACAAATCCACACGGCCGTGTGCCTCGGCACACGCCCGTGTGGCCATCGAGGAGGCTACGAAACCACCCCAACTCAGCCCAAAAACACCATTTTGGCCACCGTAACAGTCCCTAACCTTTACCCTATCAACATATATTAGAAAATAACGATTTCCCTTCACTTCTATCGTCTAAAAACTCAAAAACGAAGGGCTAATGCATAACTATGAAAAGCCGAAGGAAAAGGATTCTTAAAACAAGATAGCAATCGATTTAAAAATAGAAGGTAGTAACCAGATTTGAATCCCACACCTGATTTGACAATAAGGAGAACGGCAGAGGAGCGACAATCCCGAAACCACAGTTAAAAACGTTTGAGCAATAAGAAAAAAGAAACAAAAGAAAGAAAAACAGAGAGAAGAAGGGAGAAGAAACGTCAAAATAGAAAATTAAAATTAAAATTAAAATAATAATAATAATAATAATTTTTAACATAACAAAAGTATCAAATAATAACTATAATAAAATAATATCTAAATGAAAAAAAAGTGCACAAAATAACTCCCTAGCTCATGCAGGGATTCGAACACAGGACCTCAAGCAATCTAACACTCAGCTTAACCACCAGACCAGCAGGCTCATTCTTATCACTAAATTGCATAACTCACTACATATGTGCGACTCCTCACTGCCCCTATGCCCAAGACCCCATATCTCTAGGCCCAAAATTCGGGGCGTTACACCAGAAGTTTACTGATACAAATGCATTTACTACTTGGCATGACTAGTTAGTGCTGGAAAAAATGGGTTTGGAAAACGCAAACGAAAATAAATTTAGGGAAAAACTAGAGTTCTAAAATTTTTTTCCAAAACAAGATATTGGTTGTGATCTCTAAAGTAATAAACATTTAATCAAAATTGTACATTTTCGATTTGTCTAGGACGAGTGCTTCGACCGAGTAGTCTTCTCCGCTATCTTCAATCTCATGCCTGTTGAGTGTGGGCTCGCTTCGAATCAAAATTTTTTCACAAAAATTACTAGTGGGGTAATTTTATAATTTCTCTAAACTTTTGGGTCAAGTTGTAAATTAGAAAAATATCTCTAGAAATTTTCTAGAATAATCTCTTTAGAGAATTTTCTCTTTACAACTTTCTCTTGAACTCAAGTGTGTGTAAATAATGACCTAAGCCTCTCTTTATATAAGGAGAGTTTGGATAGTTCAACTATAATTAAACTTATTCACTTTAATATTAAATTGGTATAATATTTATCAAGATAAATATTAGATTAAATTTAATATTAAATCTTATTAAAATAAAATAGAAATTTAATATTAAGATAATTATTTTAATAGTAAATTAATAAAATAGTATTAAGATTATGTATTAAATTAAACTTAATATTAAACTATAAAATACTATTGTTTTTGGAATAGATAATCTGAAATCAAATTCTCTGGTAGAGTCCATTAGGAGTGTAACTCTTCCACTGCTCAACCACCGATGACCAACTGCCATTGGCCACCGAGATGCCGTCGTCGCAGCCACCGGCACTGCTGTGTTCGGTGAAGCAAGTGCGACACCATTATGGCACCCCGAGCCAGTTCAGCTGCTACTGGTTTAGCCTGGGTCAATGACGATCCGAATGGTCCGTTTAGCCACTGGTTGGACCGTTGGCCCAGTTTCACATACCAAGCCCGATTCGACCAATTTTTGGATTCTAGTATCGATTTTGGGCTCCCGGGACGAATTTACAATCTTAGGTCCAATTTTCAAGTTCAATTACCCATTAGACCAATTGTTTGACTTGAAAATTAATTTCCAAAAATATCATATTAATTTTAATTGATTTGACTAATATAATTTTACTTGATTAAAATTAATTTTTTAAAACCACTTAGATTTTTCCAAATTAATTTTTCAATAAAATTCTTTAATAAAATTCTCTCGTTGAACAATTCTTATGACCACCTAATATAATTTCACATCAAATGAATCGACTCAATTAAATTATTCCCAAAGTCGTAGAATTTTCTTTTGATTCAAATATAGTCTGATCGAGTTTTTGTTGAGCTAGCGGAGGTACCAATTAGACATATACAACTAGGCTCTAGTGATTGCAATTATGTCCAGAAGTATCGTTCCTATAATTCGCAATTACTTAATCATAGAGTTAGTCCACAAGAAGCACCATGATTGAAAACTTCTTATTGTTTACTCTTTACGAAAGTAATTCATCCAACTGCTTTGTCTAATTGCCTTGTCATGTGTGTTACCCTCATATGATATCCTTGATTGCTTTGAGTTAAACTCGTTCACTCAATACAATCTTATTTTATTTCATTATCAACATGTGTCTTCGTAATGATTAATGTGATCACTATCAACAAATGACTGTGATGAATTGCTCGTTCAAGAACAAGCAACCCGTGGCCACGTTCCATATTTATTAGTCTAGACAATGCCAATGATAGGATATCATTAACTCTTTAATTGAGCTATGAATTCCACCGTTGCTAGTAAAGTTATGCCATACACAAGTCATGTACCCAACATATCGGCTATGGGCTTGATCATTTTAAAAGCATAAACCTCTACTTATATCAAAGCACATGAGTTGTATACGCATGATCAGTGACTAACTCAGGATTTAGGTAAATCACACCATGAATGTCACAAGTGAATTAATTCACAAATGGATTCGGAATTAATTCATCTTGGGTTTAGTCCAATGTATCAGTCTACTAATGAATACATCTATGTATCTACTCGTGGAGTCAATTGCTCCGATAGCCAAGACTAGCCATCTCCCCAATTGGAATTGTAGACGACATAATAATCCTTTTCAATATTTGAATCAAATGCTCACTTTGATTCTTTTATGGGATTACGAACTCATTTAGATTATCTAGTGAAGTAAGTTGTCTTTCTCGCAATGTAAACATTCTTTAAAATGCTATTTATCTCCAATTTGAACTTTAGACAATCAATGAGCTAATATTTGCTTGTCACAATTTCGCTACAATTTTTCTATGTATGCAAAATATAAAAGACGAAAAATACAAAAGACATAATAATGGAATGTGAAATTAATTTTATTTATTTATTCATCGTTCAAATAAATAGAAAATAGTTACATGTTTACTACAAGATGAGCACATTTCCTAACAGTTAGACCATTCTAGATCATATACGATGTGAAAATTAATTAAGAATTCATATGAATATTCATTAAAGAACCAGAAGATTCTTTAATTTAAAGAATTCTAATTTGTTGCTTGTTCTCAATGAAAATTGATTGTTAGAAACTCACTAGCTAAAGTTAAGACTTAAGGTCTTGTGTTTCTCAAATAAATATGGACCTATTCATCCACCATGTAGATGGTTTTGATATTATATGATTTTGGTTGATGCATCTATAAAATAATCACATGTGTTATCAATTTGTACCCTGTTGTTTGCAAGATTCCTTGTTTAAATAATTAATTTCATATTATGCAATTAAGAGAATCCATATTACTAAAGCTGATGAGTTTATATCTCAGTCTTTTATTGATTGAGTTTGAAAAACTTTCGTAAAAGTTTGTTATTTATGCACATAATGGTTTAGAGAAATTATTGATTAAACACCTATGATTAATGTCTACACCATTACTTAAGATAACTAAACTTCCTATTTCAACATGAGATTATGTTGATTTATGTGTTGTACGCATCAAGCCAATAAGTTATAAATACTCCACATTACAATTGTTTTTTAGTAAAGAGCTAAATATTTCCATATTTGAACTTTTGTATGTGCATATATATTTCAGTTAATCCACCACAATGCACAAAGATGACTGAATCCTTAAAGAAAATTGAGAATATATATTAATTACAAGTCTCCTTGTATTATTATATGTTTTAAATGTTTTGGAGATTCAATTATGACATGATTTGTGATTAGTATTTTGATTTGATAGTTTTCCCGATATTAGGGGGAGAGAAATAGTAACTTGTACTGAGTTATGGGGAGAGTAATTTGAACCAGAAGTTTAACAAAGATAACTCAATACAAGTTCAAAATATGAAAATTATCATAAAAGAAAATAATTCTTCTAAATGGTTATATAGTGGAGGCGGGTGCTCCAGAAGAGACCCAAGATATAACTAAACTCTAGAAGATATTCAGGTACCTGAAACTGAAGATTAAAATGGTGAAAATAAAGAAATCTCGATAAGTTATGTCAATTTGAGAAACTGTCGAACCGATAATAAAAGTGGTCGATAATGGTTTTGCATGCAATATTATTGTTGAAATAATGAAATAAAATAAGGATCTTGGATAAATCTATTGAGAAATATAGATATGGAATAAATTGGTCAAAATAAAAGTTGCAACTCAAGTACAATTAAATTTGTGGAGTTTTTGGACCAGTAGTCCAAATATCTAAAGGTATAAAGCTAGTAAAGGTGTAAATGAAGTAGTTTTGCAAAACAGAATAAAATATAAAGTTTTTGCTAAGTCTTGACATTGATTATGAAAAGATACAATATTTTTCTTTGTTGTGGATAAATAAATTTTAGATATATTATTTATGGGTCACGAAACTAACTAATAATTCGACGAAGGCAAGCGCACTTATTGAACAGTAGTATGGTGAGTTCGGAATATCGTATCCACAAGGACTAAAAGTACTAGTAATAACTACCTTTCTATTATTTAGCCTAATAATTAAGAGGATTTGTTTTTAATTTAAAACTAACTAATTAACTATGAACGCTACAGAGAGTGAAGGAAATAATCGAATAAACCAATGATAAAGACAATACCCAAGGAAGAATCCACCTAGACTTCACTTATTATTCTAACTCTGAATTAAATGATTTATTCACTTGCCTTGATCTGTAAAAATCCCTAAATTATGTTAATATCTCTCTTGAGACTAAGAACAACTTACTCTAGGTTGATTAATTGAAATCTCTTTCTAATTAAAACGCCTATCGTCGCATTTACTCGATTTATGGATTCCCTTATTAGATTTGACTCTAATCCAACAGATTTATGTCATCCTATTTCTAGGGTTGCAATTAACTCCGCTTAATTATGCTAGATCTACTCTTAAAAATGGACTTTTGCTCTAGTGAATAAGCACATCAAACTTGAATTAATATCTTCAAAATATTAAAGCAAGAATTAAGAACACATAATCAAGAACAAGAACAAGTATTTATCATGTAATTCAGATAATTAAATAATAAGGTTCATCATAGGTTTCATCCTCCTTAGGTATTTAGGGAGTTTAGTTCATACTCATAGAGGAAAACATCTCAAAATAAGAATAACTACAAGACATGAAAAACCCAATAAAACTTCGAAGGAAATTCGACTAGAGATCTTCAATCTTGGAGTGGATCTACTTTCGATATAATTCTGACTGCTTCCTTCGAGTAATTTCTTCGTTCTATTCCGCGCGTGTCCTTTAAGTCCTCTTCTAGTGTGTATTTATAGACTTTAGAATGCTCAAAACCCTAAAAATTGAATTTTTTTGCGTAACAAGGAAGCAGGGTGCGAAATCGACACGGGCTGGCACATGAGAGTGTGGCCAGCCCGTGTGGCTCACATAGGCGTGTGCCCAGCCCGTGTAGATCCTGAAAACTCCAACTTTGGCCCCTTTTTTGCTCCTTTTGCTCCCAAATGCTCTCCTAAGTATAGAAACATGAATTTAAGGGATTAGGAGCATCAATTTCACTAATTCTCATCATAAATCATCCAAAAATATGCCAAGCATGGAATTAAAATATGTTACATTTATGGTTTATCAAATATCCCCACACTTAAGCATTTGCTTGTCCTCAAGCAAAATCCTCAACTCACAATTAAAATTAAGTTTTCTCAATTCATAATTGTCATCAATAATGTCTTATCATAGTTCACAAATAATCACACATTGATAGTTCAACTAAAAGAACACTAAAGATTCAAACAATCCAAGTCAAACATTTTTAAAGCATGAAAAGATAGGTATTTCCCCTTATCTAAGTAATTACCTTTAATTAAAAACCGACAAGTTTTGACATCCTCACTAAAGATTCACTCAAATCACTCAAGGTGTTTAAGGTTCAAAAATAAGCACTCAAAAGTCAAACATGGAAAGTCATTACCATAGGCTTGCATGAAAATCAAATCTCCACCACTATAAAATGAGATGATTCACAAATCAAAAGGTCTTTAAAGGGTTGTAATGTGGTTTGGGTTAAAGGTGTGAATAAAGGTTGAAATAGAGGGTTATAATCGAGATCGAGTTGACAATTTACCTAACTAGAAAAATAAACTAATACTGAATAATTACATCAATTGAAAACTTATCAATAATAACACGAGCCTCTTCTCAAAATGTGAAATTAACCTTTTAAGCTCAAATAACATAGAACTGGTAATAATTAAAATAAATGTACATATATTTTTTACTTTTTTTTTCACTTTTTTTTGAGTTAAGGATAAAAGAGATAATTTAACAACTAGAACAAAAGAACATAGTTAGGCAATTGACCAAATAAAATCTCGACAAAAAGGGGGTCAATACAATAGAAAAATTTCTCAATGAATTAAAAAGAATGAGTTATGGGTTAATATTAAGGGTAGATCAAGAAACGATTTATTAGGCTCAAAGGGGTTCACTAAGGGTTAATTATGAAGGTAGGATTTTTAGGATTAGTGGGTTAAAACCTAGGTGCCTTTATCATCTCAGTATATCAAATCAAAGGTGTGGTCTCAATATGTATAATTGAAACAAGGTCTAGAAAAACAAATCAATATTGACACACTCATAACCAATAATAAAGTGAGCAAGAAAAGTGTATGCTCTAAAGGCTCAAAATCTCGCAAAAATTATGGTTTTGATATCAATCTTACAAATCTCAAACTTCGAGGTAACACCTCAATTTAGGGAAACAACCTAGCAATTTTTTTATTCTAAAAATAGACTTATCATGCTCGATTCTCTAATGTCTTACATTTTTAAACAATTAATGCACAATTACCTATGAATTTAATCTAAAACATATTAATAAAAAATCACAAATCGATAAGAATTCATTCTAATAGTAAAATGATAAAATTTACTTAAATACAAGACATAATTCAGGCATTTTCTAATAATCATATAAATAACCTCCCCACACTTAAGATATACATTGTCCTCAATGTATGAATATATATAATGACAGTATAAGTAGAATATCATAAGAGAGGGAGAGAAGTGAGTATGCCTTGAATTTTGGATGAAGTCCTCAAATTAGTGACTAGCGGAATTGTAGAGAGGGCTAAATGTACTGTATTATTCTAAGTAAGCTATTAAGAAAATAAACACAACTGGTGGAGAAGATTAAATGATTACTTGATTAGGAACAACCGTAATAACTAAAATATAGTTCAAAATATAATAGACAAGTCTTTAAAAGATAATAAGAAACATAAAAGACAAATAAAAGTAAAAATAAAAATAAAAACAAAAACAAAAATAGAAATAGAAATAAGATAAAACAAGAAGACAAAATAAGAAAAAAGAAAAGGGGTTAGGGTTTTTATGGGGTGACATGGTTGTGTGAGGGTCCCTATTGGGCCACACGGTCGTGTCACACGCCCGTGTGGCTTGTTTTCAACCCGTGTTCGTCGAGGAGAAAAAATAGCCTAGTCTTCACATGACCTTGGACACGCCCGTGTGTCAAGGCCGTGTGGTTCACACGGCCGAGTCGCATGGCCATGTATATCGTCCTTCGCTTCTCCCACGCCCGTGTGACCTCCCACACACCCATGTGGCTATGCCGTGTCTCACACACGGCCGTGTGCCTTGCCCATGTAACTCTCTGACTTGTTTTAAAATTCAAAAAAAAATTTGCTTCAGGTTTCACACGACTTAAGGCACGCTTATGTGTCTAGGTCGTATGGTCCACATGGCCGTGTCACACGCCCATGTGGTTTAATTTAAGGCCATGTCTCGATTTTTGGGAAAATTTTAGCCCTATTTCCATACGGTCAAGGACACATCCGTGTGTCCAGGCTGTGTGGGTCAAAAACCTGCATTTAAACATGAAAAGAAGTAAAAATAAACTAATTATTAGGGTTAGTGCTCGGGTTGCCTCCCAAGAAGCGCTTGTTTAGAGTCTAAGCTCGACTTACCTTATTTTCACTCGATTACAGTGGTTTGCGGAGTCGAGAATCATTTTTCTTGCTATCAATTCTATTATCAACATACGGTTTGAGCCGAGTAATATTTACCTTAAAAGTGCCAAATTTAGAGTGATTTACCTCGACTTTACCGTATGGGAAAACATTCAGTACCGTTAGAGGAGTTGCTCTATTTGGAATAAGTTCTAAAGTGGCAATTCGATGGTCCTTTTCATCTAATAAAACCTGGTCCCTAATCTTAAATTGGCTCGTTCCATCCTTATGTTCGTCATGACTTTGTTTTTGTTCTATATCGTGTATTTTTGGTCTCTCATTGACATGTGTCTGCCATTCGTTTAGTTGATCGATCTGAAGCCTTCGTTCTTCATGAGTTATTCTATTTTTGTTAGTTGAGCTGGACTGTGGTTCTATCACCTTTTTTCGAGAATTTTCTTGCAAAAAAGGTTGAGTCGCAAGGTTACTCACATCGAAAGAACTTGCAATATCATCTCGATTACTAGATATCCTAACAGAATAACGAGCTTGGAGTTTAATCGTGTCATCACCTACACGAAGTATCAATTCACCTGTGCCAACATCTATAATAGTTCCAGCGGTTGCTAAAAAGGGTTGTCCTAAAATTAAAGGTATGTCGCTATCCTCATCCATGTCTAGAACAACAAAGTCAAATGGGAATATGAATTTATCAATTTTTACGAGTACATCTTCAACAATATCCCTAGGAAATCTAATGGTTTTATCTGCTAATTGAATGCTCATCCTAGTTTGTTTGGGTTTCCCAAGACCTAGTTGTTTAAACATTTTGTAAGGCATGACATTAATACTTGCCCCTAAATAAGCTAAAGCATTATTTACATTTAAACTACCTATTAAACTAGGAATAGTAAAACTCCCTGGATCCTTTAATTTGTTGGGTAGTTTATTCTGTAAAATGGCTGAGCAGACTGCATTTAGTTCCACGTGTGACGCATCATCTAACTTCCGTTTGTTTGCTAAAAGCTCCTTTAAAAATTTAACTGAGTTGGGCATCTGCGAAAGAGCTTCAATAAACGGTATGTTAATATGTAATTTTTTCAAGAGTTTAAGAAATTTACCAAATTGCTCATTGGTGTGATCTTTCTTCGTCGCGTTGAGGTATGGCACGTAAGGTTTATATTCTTTACTTACCGATTTCTGTGCACTGTGGCTCACCTCAATCTTACTTTTACTTACCACAATTTCTTGTCTCAGTTCAGATTCAGATTCTACTAACCCTTTTTCATCGTGCTGTAGCACCCCATACCCGAGTCTGAGGTAAAAATCGGATATGATACATTACTATGCTAGAACCTTCTTAAACATATATTTACGAGCTATAAAATTTTGTTCGAATTAAGAACTTCTCTTTCTTAGTCAATTCATACATTTCATGGGCCTACGAGACCTTAAACTTACGTCCAAAAACTTTTGAAACTCAACTAGAAACTTTTCTCTCAAAACAGGGGTCACACGCCCGTATGCTTTGGGACACGCCCGTGTACCCATAAGACATGCCCATGTCTTCCACCCGTGGAGGATACTGATAGTTTACACACGGTCTTGACACGCCCGTTGTAACATCCCGAAATTGGGCCTAGTACGATTGGGCCCATTGGGCCTTGAGCATGGAAGCATTTAAAATTTTTGGAGAACAAGAGAATGGATTTATTTCAAGTTGAACTTATTAGGAAGGTGATTTTGGAAAGTTACGGGGTTTCTAGGAAGTTCCGGGTTCAAGTTAGGCTATAGGAAAATTTTGTGTTTAAGCCCTTAAGGGGGAGAAGGTAAGTGGCATCAATGCTTATGGAAATAAGTGAGTAAATTGCTAGCATAAAGGAGCAAGTGGTAAAGAGGATGTGGCGTCACATGAATGGCTTTAGGGGAAGAGGCTCAAATCCCACTTGGTGCAAATTTTGATTATTTTTTTGTGCTATTCATCCATAGTGTCGATCATGGTGGTATTTTAGGTAAGGAAGACTTTTAATTTTTGGAAAGGTGGCTAAGGAAATAAGGTAAGGATGAGTGGAAGGAAAGAAGAAAAAAAGAAAAGGAAAGAGTAGGGAACATGTTGGCCCAAAGTGTTGGCCCAAAGTGAGGAAGATGTTTTGGAAAGGATTTTGGTCAACATTTTTCCTTTAGCCAAAAGGTAATATACTGTTTGTAGGGGGTAAAAGGGATAGCCGAATTTTCTTTAGGCAATTGGCAATTTTTGGTGCTTGAGAGGTTTGTTTTCTCCTTAGCTTTTTGGTGTCATTTTCTTTCTCCAATTTTTCCTCTTAGCCGTAACTCCAAAGCCAAAAAGAAAGCATTTTTTCTTTGTTTTGCCGAAACTTTCAAGCCATTTTTTGCTGCTACTTATCATTCTCTTAGCCTTGGTTTTGGAAGTTAATTGGTAAGAGGGTGATTAGGCCAAATATTGGTGGTAAGATGTTACTTTTTATTTCGATGTTTTACACCCTTATGTGATTCTATTTTGTGGTGATGATATCAACTTCCTGCTCTTGTGGAAGGGCCGAATATTGGATGAAGGCTAACCCCTTTGGTACATCACTTATTTACTTTAGGAACTCGTTGCAATAGCCAAAGTGCAAGGCTGGATTTTAGAACCTAGTAGGGAAGGATCACGATTGTGGGGGCAACGAAGAGTGGTTCTTTAGGAAATTCGAATAAGGTGTGTAATCTCGTACCCTTCCGAATACATGTTTGAAATGGTGTGTAATCTCGTGCCCGTTCGAATACATGTTTGAAATGGTGTGTAATCTCACACCTCTCTGAATATTTGCATGAAATGTTTTGTGATTCGATGGAAAGATCGAAAAATCGAAAACTGGCATCTGTGACCACACGGGCGTGCGTATGTTCGTATTGGAAACCATATTTTGCAATGAAATAGTTTTTGGTTAGCAGCAGTGACATGATTTTGAAAATCACGAAAAATAGGATAAATGGAATTAGAAGGTGAATAAGGTATAGAATTAAAGCTTATTGTGTCTATTTTTATATGAAAGAAACAGAATAGGAAGAGGTATTTTATATTCTGTGATATTTTAATTTTGGTGAGACTGGTTCTGAATAACTTCATGGTTCCATGTTCTGTCTTGGAAAAATCATTCAAAATTTTAAAAAGTTAATTATGAGTTATAATTTATATGTATAGATTCTTTAGTGAGTCTATTTTCAATAAAAACAAGTGGGAGCAATATATGAAAACTGTACAATGAGATATTTGGATTTAAGATACGAGAGGTCAGAATCATTGGTCAGTGATATAGGGGAAACTTTAATGAATAAACTGTACTAAACGGCTAAGCCAAAAATTCTAGAAAAATTGTAGTAAGAAGATATATGAGTCTAGTTTCTAGGAAAATTTACGGATCTAAATTTTGAGTTTCCTAACGCGAGTTATAGTCAATTTAGTCAATATGACGCAGATGGACAGTTTTAATTTTTATGCCCCAAATTAGTAGTTAAGTCTGGGTTGCGAAATTACCAAAATACCCTTGGAGGGTAAATTACCGAAATAACCCTGGGTTGTGAGATTACTGAATTAAGAAAATGCCCTTATGGGTACGAAAATTCCTCTATGGGCTGAATTACCGAAATGCCCCTATGGGTCGATTTGGTAAAATGCTTTAGTGGGCCGAATTATTATATTGCTTTAATGGTATTCAATAGATTAATGGTTGTTATTAATATGTGGATATTTTATGTTATTATGTATGTTGCATCTCTACATATTGCATGGGATGGGAAAATTGAATGAAGAGAAGTGTAGCCTGGTGGCATTGCCACAAAATTCTGATAATGGCTATGTGCCAACCTAAATATGGCTTTGTGCCATCGTGATTATAATACCGTATATGATACTCTGGTGGCTCAGCCACAAATATTATGATAAATGGCAATTTTCCTATGATTTGGTGTGATTGGCGGGGTGGGTTGACTTGATCCTCACAGGTGTGATAGGCTGGTACGGAGGTGTGTTGGATGGATGGGTTGGGTTGCATACATTGCACACACACACACATACATATATATATATATATATATATATATATTCTATCATGTAAATAGGTTTCGGCCCAAGATTATGCTACATGGGCTCCGACCCAAGTTATTGCTAAATGGGTTCAGACCCAGTGGATAACGGTAAGGAGATTATGCACTGAGTTCTTGTAACTCACCCTCCTTTCTTTCTTAGTCCTTGTAGGTAAATCTCAAAGACAAGGACTTGGGCCCATGGATGACTAGGTGGATGCCATACTTTGGAAATAAATGTTTCGAACTTTAGTAAATTAATTTTTTGCTTTATTTCGTTACTTTTATTATGTTAGGTTTAAACTTGTAATAAGACCTCTGGGATAAAATTTAATTTGCTTTATGTTTGGACGTATATATTATTTTTCTTAAATTGTTTTAAACAGGAATTTTTTAAAAAATCATTAATAATGGTTTTTCCAAAATAGATTAACAAATGGATTTTATAACTAACTTTTACAAATATTTTTAACTTGGAAATTTTCTCTTGAATTATCAACGATATTTTTAAAAGTCACGGTTTTATAAGATCTCTAGTTCAACTTATCGATTTATCAATCAACCTTCAAGGTTAGTAGTACTTTATCAAATTTTCAAATCAAACTTATTTTCTCGATTATAGCAAAACAACACCTATTTTAGTACGAATAAAAAGGATTTAACATGTTTTTCTCATGTGACATGTCAGATCTGGTCATAACACATGGGTCGGGTTTGGGGTGTTACACTCGTGGCCCTAGACCGTTTGTTAAACCTTGACATACTGACTTATTCACACGTCCTAGGGCACACGCCCAGGTGCTGACCGTGCGTCATACACGGTCTATACAAAACAGCCGTGGGGTTAGCCCGTGGTCTATTCTGACTTAAGACACTAACGTGCAGGGAACACACGGCTCAGACACATGCCCGTGTGTCTATTCGTGTGGGCACTTAGAGGCTATTTACCAAGCCAATTACCACCCTGAAATCAAGACCAATCTCAAGCCAAAACTAACAATTCAAATACTTCATTAATACTAATATACACACATACTTAGTCAAGCTTGGCAAATCTCATTAGCCATACACAAAAAGAATAATGAACTTAATACCCAATACTTGGCTTTTCTTAATACATTTTTCAAAATGAAATGATTCCTATACATGCCATAGTTAAACAAAAACAACTTGGTTATACCAAAATAATGATTGATAGTGTGCTTCGAGCTCCGACGTCAATGATCCATAATTTAGCTTGGCAGGACTACATGAAAGAAAAGAATTAAAGACGTAAGCATTTAGCATAATAAGTTTTTATGAAGTGCATATAGCAACATATTTGCTTAACATAAACCATTCATCATAAACAATGGCATCATAAATCTCAAATACTTAAACTTACTCTTACTGATTCTTACATTCCTCATGGTACTTACCAGTCTCATGCTTGAAAGTAAACAAGATACCTGTATCACTTGATCACATAGATCAGCATACCTTACTATGATAAGCATAGTCTCAACTTTATCATTCATAACATGAATAATATTCTTAGTTAATTTTAACTAACATAACTTGGTGATAGCTTTACTTACTTAACTTTCTTACTTTCTTTTTCAATCTTTACTCTTTTTCTCGATGAATTACTATGAATAATAGAGGATACTGAATCTCATCCCACGTGTATCTTAATGCCAATGCTACATC
This sequence comes from Gossypium rotundifolium, assembly GCA_025506655.1. NCBI lineage: Eukaryota > Viridiplantae > Streptophyta > Magnoliopsida > Malvales > Malvaceae > Gossypium > Gossypium rotundifolium. The sequence continues at coordinate 18,499,401 of CP106724.1, read as the reverse complement.
CTTGATATAGTCTTACATGGGATTTCTTAACTTGATATCGACGCTATGTCTTGACATGGACTTACACGAATTCTTCCTTGTGTGTTCCCTAGGGAACTTAACATTGTCATGTCTTGACATGGTCTTTCTTGGTAACTTTTCTTTGTCAATGCCAAGCCTTGGCTTGGGCTTACATGAAATCTTCCTTGTTACTCACCAATGCCATGCCTTGGCTTGGACTTACTTGGGATCTTTATCTCATGATAACTCCTCAATGCCAAGACTTATCTTGGGCTTACATGACATCTTTGCTTGGAGACTCACCAATGCCATGCCTTGGCTTGGACTTACATGGGTCTTCATCTCATAATAATTCATCAATGCCAAGACTTGTTTTGGTCTTATACGGACTTTCTTATCTCATGTGGTAGATTGAGCATCCTAGGTAATTCAAATTCAATCGGGACTTTCACATAAATAATCTCGTTAATTTCTTTGTTTAACATACCATTAAACATTCTCATGAAAGTAATGTATATTTAACAACATAACAAGCAATACAATGAAAATATTCATGAAGCTTGGAAACCATACAAACTTACCTCAATGTACAAAATGTATGTAGATATTGCAATTTAATCATCGACTTTGTTCTTGTCTCGGTTTTGGTCCGGGCTTTATTTTTTATCTATAATAACAATTTAAATCATTTAATACTCACATCGACTAAATTAACTCTTAACTCATACTTCGAAAAAATTACCATTTTGTCCGTAAAATTTCTCGTAATTACACTTTTACCCCTAGGCTCGTAAAGTGATTTTTATTCAACTTTCTTAAACTTCATGCTTAGCTGATTCTCAACTATAGCAATATCAAATCCTTACTATTTACAATTGTATGACCAATTTCATATCTATTACAAATTAGTCCTTACTAACATTTTTCACGAAATTCACTTAGGAAAAGATGTTTATCTAACATCAAACTCTCATAATCTTCCATAAAACATCATTTTACAAGTATGCCATACATGGGTATTTTTATGAACATGCATTCTAGCTCAACTTATAGCCAAAAATAGCTAATTTATGCTACAAGGACTCCAAAAATACGAAGAATATTAAAAACAGGGCTAGGATGCACTTACTAGCAAGCTTCAAAAATTGAAGAACCCTAGTTATGGAGTCTCTCAAATTTTCAGCACAAGGAGGAAGAAGATGAATAAGATTTTTTTCATCTTTTTCCTTTTTAATCATTTAATTGATAAATGACCAAAATGCCCTTCTCACTAAATTTTCACAATTTACTAACTCATGTCCATTATTGTCCAAAATTTATAAACTGGGAAATTTTCTATTTAAGGACTTCTAATTAATATTCCAAAGCTATTTCATACTAAAAGCTTCTAGAATCTCATATTTTGAACTTTTGCAATTTAGTCCTAATGGACCATTCAAAGACAATTTCATAAAATTTCTTCATGAAACTTTCATACTATCATGCAAACATCTCTTAAACCTTAAAACTCATTTCACTAACTCAAATTCGTGGTCTCACACCACTATTCCGACTAGGCCCTAAATCGGGCTGTTACATGCGCGCAATGATGGCATGGAGTTACTTCATTGGGTTAGTTTCAGTGTTACTCGGCAAGCTACCTTGTGGTCATTTTGAGATCAGCTTAGCAAGCTGACCTATTTGGTTCTCGAGCCCTTGAATCGACGCTTGCTGATTTTTTAACGCTGTTTCGGTGTTTTGAAAATGGGTTTCTGACACCGAAATAAACTTCGTCAACATCTCCTCAAGGTTCGGCTTCTTTTCCTGCTGGTAAGGTGGTTGTTGAAAGCCTGGAGGGGGTTGGGGTCTTTGATTTCCTTATCCACCCCAAGAGAAGTTGGGATGGTTCCTCTAACCTGCATTATAAGTGTTACTATAGGGATTATTCTGAGGTCTAGAATTATTACCCATATAGTTGACTTGTTCGTCTTCTGTGCTAAGGTTGTAGGAGCAATTTTCTGAATGGTTCCCTCCTCTATTTTCGTTGTATTGCATCACCGGATGTACCTGCGTAGAACTATATAAACCATCAATCTTTTTGTTTAAGAGCTCTACTTGGTTTGATAACATGGTGACTGCATCAACATTAAAAACATCGGCTGCTTTCATAGGCTTTGTCCTCATAACTTGTCACTGATAATTATTCAGTGACATCTCCTCTATAAACTCATAAACCGCTTCAGGTGTTTTGTTATTCAGAGTCTCACCGGCGGCTGCATCAATCAGTTGCCTAGTTAAGGGGTTCAAACTGTTGTAAAAAGTTTGAACTTGTAACTATAGTGGTAACCCATGATGAAGGAACCTTCTTAATAAGTCCTTATACCTCCCCCATGCATCGTAAAGGGTTTCTAAATTCATCTGCACAAAAGAAGAGATATCTCAACTATGCCGTTTTAGCCAACGAAAAATATTTTAATAAGAAATTTTTGATCATTTGTTCCCAAGTAGTGATGGAACCTCGTGGTAATGAGTTCAACCACTGTTTAGCTTTATTCCTTAATGAAAAGGGAAATAACCGTAAGCGAATAGAATCATCAGAAATGCCATTAATTTTAAAAGTGTCGCAGAATTTTAAAAAATTAGCCAAATGAGTATTTGGGTCTTTGTCCTGCAAACCATCAAATTGAACAAACTGTTGAATCATTTGAATAGTGTTAGGTTTCAGTTCAAAATTATTTGCAGCAATAACAGGTTTAACAATACTCGATTCTACCCCAGTTAAATTGGGCTTAGCATAATCGTACATAGTACGAGGAGCAGGATTTTGATTCACAGGATTCGCGGCAACCACAGGAGGTAGCGGATTATTCTGATTATCAGCCATCTCCTCGTTAATATTGGTATCGTCCTTTTACTCTTCCTCTATATACTGTAGACTTCGCCTTATTTCTCTACGATTTCTACGAGTTGTGCTTTCAATTTTGCTATCAAATAATAGAGGTCCTGACGGGTTTCTTCTAGTCATAAACTAAAGATACCTGCCAGAATCAAAACGAAAAAAAAATTAGAAACCAATAATAAACTAAAAACAAAAAATAAATTGCAGAAAATAAAAAATGGCTAAAGTAAAAAAATTAAGTGTTCCTAATATTCTAGTCCCCTACAACGGCGCCAAAAACTTGATGGGTCACAAAACTAACTAATAATTCGACGAAGGCAAGTGCACCTATCGAACAATAGTATATATATGGTGAGTCCGGAATATCGTATCTACAAGGACTAAAAGTACTAGTAATAACTATCTTTCTATTATTAGCCTAATAATTAAGAGGATTTGTTTTTAATTTAAAACTAACTACTTCACTATGAACTTTACAAAGAGTGAAGGAAATAATCGAATAAACCAATGATAAAGATAATACCCAAGGAAGAATCCACCTAGACTTCACTTATTATTCTGACTCTAGATTAAACGATTTATTCACTTTCATTGATCTGTAGAAATCCCTAAATTATGTTAATATCTCTTTCGAGACTAAGAACAACTGACTCTAGGTTGATTAATTGAAGTCTCTTTCTAATTAAAACCCCTATCGTCACATTAACTCGATTTATGGATTTCCTTATTAGATTTGACTCTAATCCGACAGATTTATGTCGAGCTATTTCTAAGGTTGCAATTAACTTCGCTTAATTATGCTAGATCTACTCTTAAACAGGGACTTTTACTCCATTAAATAAGCACATCAAACTTGAATTAATATCCTGAAAATATTAAAGCAAGAATTAATAACACATAATTAAGAACAAGTATTTATCATGTAATTTAGATAATTAAATAATAAGGATCATCATCGGTTTCATCCTCCTTAGGTATTTAGGGAGTTTAGTTCATACTTATAGAGGAAAACATCTCAAAATAAGAATAACTACAAGACATGAAAAACCCAATAAACTTCAAAGGAAATTCAATTAGAGATCTTCAATCTTGGAGTGGATCTGCTTTTGAGATGATTCCAACTGCTTCCTTAGAGTATTTTCTTCGTTCTACTTCGCGTGTGTCCTTTAGGTCCTCTTCTAATGTGTATTTATAGACTTTAGAATGCTCAAAAACCCTAAAAATTGGGTTTTTCCGTGTAATAGGGAAGCAGGGTGCGAAATCGACATGGGTTCGCACATGGGAGTGTGGCCAGCCCGTGTGGCTCACATGGGCGTGTGCCCAGCCCGTGTGGATCCTGAAAACTTTGATTTTGGCCCCTTTTTCGCTCCTTTTGCTCCCAAATGCTCTCCTAAGTATAGAAACATGAATTTAAGGGATTAAGAGCATCAATTTCACTAATTCTCATCATAAATCATCCAAAAATATGCCAAGCATGGAATTAAAATATGTTACATTATGGTTTATCAATTATTAAACTAACGGTTCATAAAATATTTAACTTGCGTCTAATGGTTGTTGTTATAAACCTTTCATGAATCACTATATAGTAAAGTTTATATTAAAATCCTTGAAGGATTTAGAATGCCAGAAGCATATTGAAATTATTAGGAAATTGTTCACTTATATGAATTGAAATAATTGAACATATGTGGTAAATTTGACTTGGTTAATAGTAGTTGGAAGAGGATTATAAACTGATCCAAAATGCCTATTTGTATTTTTATAGAAGAATCATGATTAAAGTTTGCTATGATATTGTTGAAACTCCTAAGGAGATCAAAATATATTTCCCCAAAATTTCCCTCACTCATGACTTTCAAAAGAATGTTGATATAAATACTTAGCAAATACTTTCAAATGGTCATTTGAAAAGCTAGTATTCAAGATTGAATACATAAAATATGAGATATTATGTGATATTTTCATGAGGGAGAGTAAATATGTGCTGTACTCTTTTTCCCTTAACTGAGGTTTTGTTCCATTGGATTTTCTTGTTAAGATTTTTAATGAAACAACATATTATGCGTATTATAGATATGTGTACTATTTTTCCTTCACTAGGAATTTTTTTAGATAAGTCTTGATGTACTTTAAATTCTAATAGTCATTAAAAGTAGATCTCTACTTCATTTATACTTCTTATGCCTATAAATAGAGACTTTGGAGAAGCTTTGTATATATTCCGATTGATTAAAAAAATACACTCTCTCTTTTGCTCTCTCATTCTCTTTATTTTTTATTCTCTATCTTTTATTTTATAACAATTTTAATATATGTATATTTATTGTTTGATATAATATAAATAATAGTTATTTCTTTTAATGTAAATATATTTTTATAGTGTCATTTATGCATTCTTTGCATGAAGGCAAAGTGGGAAAGTGAATACTTGATCTTTTTTAATAATTGATATTTGGTTCCATACATGATATACTACAAACCATTAGGAAATGTAAAGTGCCTATACAATGAAACTAATGTGTAAAACCCCTTTTTTTTTATTAAAATGGATTGACTTTTTCCCCCTTTCCAAAGTGAGATAGCAAAGCCTCTTGCTTAATGTATCTAGATTGAATGTTGGGCTAGAGAGTATTCAAATGGCAAAAATCAAAATTAAAATTGATTGGGTTGTTTGAAGGAGAGAGAGCAAAACCTCTTGTTTGATGTATCTAGATGGAATATTGGCCAATATGGTATGGAAATGGTTAAAACTTAAAAACTCAAAATAAACATTTTCAAAACATTAAATTAAAAAGAGGGAAGCAAAGCATGTATGTAGATGGAATTGTTGACCAAGAGAGAAAGCATATGGTAAAAAAAAAAAATGTTGAATAAATTGTAATAAGAAAGGTTGGTTGGCGGTAGGTAGGTATATTACAAACTAAAATAGGTAAAAAGTCCATGAGCATGATGATCAACGAAGCTATAAATGACCAACACCAAGTGAAAAACCCTATTGGTTTATTGTTTCTTAAAACACCAATGTATTGGTTAGAGCAGAAATAACAACCCAAAACCTTTTTATTACCAGCGCCAACAAAGCTTTGCTCTTTCTCCATCTATCTAAGAGCACACAACTCTGCATCATACACAACGAAAAGAAAAAATATGGGTTTTGAGAAGGGAGCTTCATTGTTGGAAGATTTGATAGAAAAAGCTGGAGGCTGTGCTGTGATGGATGGGGGTTTTGCTACTCAGCTTGAGAGTCATGGTGCTTCCATTAATGACCCACTTTGGAGCGCTCTTTGCTTGATCAAAGACCCTCACCTTATCAAGCAGGTACCTTTCGGTCTTCTTTCTCATTCAACTTTGTTGGAAAATATGTACATTGCTGTTCTGCAAATGACTCCATGTCAAAAACAGGGTATAAAGTTTGAGACTTGGTTTTAGATTTTGAATCAACGTGGAGTGTTAATATGTGCAGGTTCATCTGGAGTATTTGGAGGCTGGTGCAGATATCTTGGTTACTTCATCTTACCAGGTTTGTTTATTAGTGTTTTTCAGATTCAGCCGAATGACTTGATTTGTTAGGCTAATGTGTGATCTTCTGCCTTTCATATATTCACAATATGGATCTGGTGAAAAGGATAGGAGCTAAATGCTTCCTTTTTCTATGCAATAGGTCCACCACTTTCTTGTGAAAATTCATGGAAAATATTCTGATTTTTCCCTAAGTTTGGCTTATTAACGAACCAGACAGAAAATAATGTAGTTATCATCTGTATATGTTCATCTGCAATGATTGATTCCTTGGAAACAAGCAACATATCTTTGTAGAAACTTGCCTGCCTATATATTAGGAAGAGTAATTTATTTGAGATTATATGGTAAATGATAAACCCAATTTTAATTATAATTATTCACAATTCCAGATTTGAAGGCTGAAGAAAACAATTGTTATCTTCTTGAAATTGATTATGACCTGCTACCAAAAAACACCTGGAGTTTATCAGTTGACCTTGAATATCCTGTTTTTCTCCTAATTTTCTATCTCATAGTTTCCTCCAATTTATATTACAGGCTACCATTCCTGGATTCCTTTCCCGGGGACTATCCCTTGAAGAAGGGGAGTCATTACTAAAGAAGAGTGTCAAATTGGCAGTGGAAGCCCGTGATAAGTTTTGGGATGGTGTCGGATGTGTTCCTGGGAATAGCTACAACCGAGCTTTGGTAGCAGCCTCAATTGGAAGTTATGGAGCATATCTGGCTGATGGATCGGAATACAGGTTCGGGGAATTTGTATAACTTGTAAAGATTTTCAAAATCTTTTAGATATCACACATCTTTCATTTGCTTAACATGATTACATTATCTGCATGTGCTCTGTCTTTTCCTTCAGTGGGTGCTATGGACCAGGAATAAACCTGGATAAGCTGAAAGATTTCCACCGGCGCAGATTACAAGTTATTATTGAAGCAGGTCCAGATTTGCTAGCCTTTGAGACCATTCCCAATAAACTTGAAGCTCAGGTTTGTTCTTCCTCATGTTTCATTTCTCATGTATACTTTACATGTAGGAAGTTACATTCTTCATTAGCCTTTCAAGTTTCTAGTGATCACTGATCCATTCCTAATCAAAACCGAGCAGCGACAAGTGGTGCATGTATAATGCACACTGGCTGCAAAGGTTAATTAGCAATCCGTGATCCATGACCGAACGTTGCACGCATTTTGTTTGAAATTTTCATTCAGAGTGTAGATATCTAATTTTACCTCCCTCTTATCAAGCTGCGGTAGGGTGTAAAATGCCTTTGTGTTCTAATGCTCTTAACAATGTTCTATATCCATTTTCCTTGGCTGGATTTTTCCTTCACAGTGTGACAGCTTCTTTCTGCCTCCAATTGCAGGCCTGTGTTGAGTTGCTTGAGGAAGAAAACATTCAAATTCCATCATGGATCTGCTTCGGTTCTGTAGATGGTGAGAATGCCCCATCTGGAGAGAGTTTTAAGGAGTGCTTTGAGATATTAAACAAGAGCAAGAAAGTGAATGCAGTTGGAATAAATTGTGCATCTCCCCATTTTATTGAAAGCCTTGTCTGCAAACTTAAGGAGGTAAATTCCTTCAAGCAACAGTCAGATAAATCTTAGAGAAAGTAAAAACTAATGATTCTAATTGTAACTGCACGCTGTTCCAGTTGACAACCAAGGCAATCGTCGTTTATCCAAATAGCGGGGCCATATGGGATGGTAGAGCAAAGAAATGGCTGGTAAGTCCATTAGTTTACACATGCTTTAGCAGTCACTCTCTGCAATTATTAGTTAAAGCAAAAACATGTTGCATCCATGCAGCCATCAATGTGCTTTGGTGATGAAGAATTTGAGTTATTTGCACCAAGATGGCGCAACCAAGGAGCTAAAGTTATTGGGGGATGCTGTCGGACAACTCCATCCACAATCCGAGCCATATCAAAGGCTCTGAAAGAAACATCTTAGCAAGTTAACAAGGGTCGTTGATTTCATAGCTTTGGGACTGGGTGCCAGTTTATACATTCAGCCGCTGCTGGTTTATAATTTAAACGTCGTTGCCTGCAATATCATTTGTTTTCCATTTTGCTCTATAATAGATGCAGAAGGCATCCTTGTCCTTTTTCCTGGCTAACGTCTTTTGAGTTTTGACTTAAGCCAAAACATAAAAAAAAACTTACAGATAACAGTACTTATAGAGATTTGTAGAAAACCGAAAATAAGCATAGCCTAAATGCACCTGACTTTGCCAATGCGTTGGCCAACACATTTGATTGTCTAAATACAAAAGAAAAGTTCACATTTCCAATTTCAGAAGCTAAGTTATCAATTTGAGGGTAGACTCGTACTGCTATCCAAGGCCTGAAAAGCATATCAGAGCATCAGAGCACGTCATCTTTGAATCAGATTCGATTGTAAGTCCTACATTGGCAAAGCCCTCCAGTTCCATTTTTATGGCCATTGATTTAGCTAAGCTTGAGTCCACCACCACCAACGGGCCATAGAAAATAGCTAATATATATCTCCAAGTTCCTCTGCGCTCCACCGTGTCGAAAGGATTGTTGCAAGATTCGTTGTAACAACCAAAAAAAGCACTTGGATGTAAATCTGTCTATGAAATTTTACTCAGAGCTGAATTAATACTAAATTAGAATACAAATTATGATTTAAGCCTATTTAATCACTTTATTAATGAAGCCTCACTCTATGATCTCATTCACTCAATCAAACTTTCATATCGAAGATTATAACTACTCCCAAACAACAAGCGCTTCTTGAAAAGGAAAATAACAATTGAATTTTATCAAGCAAAACCATTCTTATAGAGTAGATTTGATGCTTTTTAGTTCCTACTCTTTATGGAGGACTGTAGACTACATTCATATATAGATATTCAACAAAATAAACTTCCATATCTTCAAAATTAATGAAAGGACCATGATAGTCCCTTTTAAATCAACAATCTTCAAATTTTCCACACAATCTTTATGAATAAATGATCAAATCCCACTAATAAAGAAGTCCCTATTATCTAATTTCAATAATAAATACAACCATTATATTTGCTCCCACTAAAACTTGAAATAAATAATAATACTGACGATTATAAGAAAAAAAAAATCAACTTCTTTACAGCATTGCAAATATTACGCAACCAATTATTATTTTTATTTTTATTCCTGTTATTACAAACATACAATTGTAACATTCACTGCAACAATTTTGCACCAACAATATCCTCTCTATTTGGTGGCGTTCTTTCTCGTTTTGAACCAATCCTACTGATCAGTAGCATTTAAGGCTTCCTTTATAACAATTTAACTTAGTCCGATGGAATTAGCTTTGCCAAAATCCAAACGCATTGATAACAAGATTTTGGATGCTCATTTCACTGAGCTCTTTTCTCATTGGCACTCCCATTTTCGACAGGAGGGTAAAGGTCCAGTTAGCAACTGGACCCTCTAGTAGGGTTTAAAATGATCTTTTCTTACAATGACTTGGATGGTAGGCGGCACTTTCCCGCGTGGGGCTTTAGTCAGCTCATTTATTGATGGGCATAGGTGGAATGTGTGCGGCAGTTATTTCAACCGAGTGAAGCGGATAGTCCCATCGCCCCTTTGTGCTTTGAGGGATGCTTTAGTGTGGGGGCACTCAACGATGGGGGTATATTCAACTAAAAACGATTACTCTTAGCGTTTGATACAATCGTTGGGGTATGGCCTGCATAGAATTCTTCCAACTTTTGCTAAGATTGCTGCCTTCTGTGACCCCTTAACCCCGTGTGTAGGCGATGTGGAAATAAGCGTGAGACAACCTTGCATGCGTCGAATGCCACGCTTAGACTGACAGGTATTGATGATTCATTAATATCTTTTAATGCATTTTCTTCTGTTGGTTGGTTAGACTTTGTGCTTTTGTGGGAACTATGGAACATTCACAATAATGAAGTCCTCAATGGGTGCCTCACCCCGCCACATATAGCGCTTAATTTCGCTCGTTCCTTGCATGAGGAGTTTAGATTTCATAATCTTCTCAACTTACCTATCTTGCCAAGACAACCGAGAGAGGAGCGTTGGTGCGTGCCAAGCATGGGGACGGTGAAGATAAATGTGCATGCGGCTTGAAATGCGGGAATGCAAGAGACTAGTCTTAGCTGTGTAGTGCGCAACGAGGATGGTTTGGTCTTAGGGGGCCTTGCGCGGCATGTTTCCGCATGGTGGGGAGCATCATGGGCGGAGGCCCATGCTATACAGTTGGGGCTTGAGTTTGCGAGGGGTATGAACTTTATGGATATTGTTTTTCAATCTGATGTTGGCTTTGTCATTTCGAAATTTTTAGATGATACTCTAGGCTTAACTCATTTGTGCCAATTTGTTTCTGGGCTCGTATTTTCCGTTCGAACTTTAATTCTCTAGATTTTCGATTTGTTAGTAGGGCAACTAATAAAGTTGCCGATATGATTAGCTACATGGGCTTATTATCTATGCATGAGACCCGTTTTGCTGCTGATTACCCCCGCAAGTTCCAGGATCTTGCAATTGCAGACACTATGATGAATGAAACTTCCCTTTGTGGCTTTTACTTTAAAAAATATATATTTTTAACCTTTTTCTTCTAGAATATCTAGAACTACCATAATCGCTCTCCAATTCTTAAATAGGAGGATGAACGTGGTTCAACGTACTAAAAGTCACGTCCTTCTATATTAACAATAATGTCAATACCAATTGAGCTAATAGTCAATCCATCATTTTAACCTCTCTTTTTGACATTCTTAGTATTTTTAATTTTTAGTTACTTTAATTTTATTCATTTATATGTTTTTTGATTCAATATGTTTAACTCATTATTTTATTTATTTTAAAATTTTCTTTTAAAAAATCAAGTTATATATTTATTTAATATAAAATACTTTTTTTAAATTACATATTTAATTAATAAAAATTAAATAAATTTATAAAATAAAATATATTATAATTTTAAATATTATATATATTATGAAATTTAGCTACATCTTTAAATTGGTATTTTTAAAGGTCATTTTTATTTTCATCTCATCACTACTATTGAGTTTGCATCCAAACACATATATCACCTCTGATTTCAATTAGAGTTGAAAAAACAAGCTCGAACCAAAAAGCCCATGTAACACTCCACTCTCAACTCGACCATCGGATTCGAGAGGTGAGATGTCATTTTCTTTGCCAAAGCAACAATAATCCCATTACAACATCCAAAAGAAGAATCATAGGAATGACTTAAGTTAAATCATGCATTCAATGAAATAAATGAGTTTTAAAACTTCTAAAAGTATTATTAATTCAAACATGGGTTCTAAGTAAGCTTACAAAAGCTCTTATGAATCACCGATAACAAAAGAGGGACCAAAATGCAAAAAACAACTAAAATTGGGGTTTTATTGTGACATTGAAGGATGTATGCATGACACTAAGGATAGTTAACCCTTGGTGTTGTGACTTTACCAAGGTATATCGCGACTTTGAAAGCAGTAACATGATGTTTCGACTTCAGCAAGGAAATGACGCAACTATGGAGACAACAACTTGATGGTTGCGACTTCAACAGGGGAATGTAGTGAGTTGCGACTTTGGAGACAATTTTCTCAATATTACATCATTTCTTACAAACGTGCCAAACGATAATTCCATTTGATCTAATGTGACCCAAAAACTCATCTCATCACATCATGGGACATTATGCACAAAGTTCAATTACCATTCTTGGCATATCTAAACATCTATAAACATATGATCACAAGTATATACACATGCATTCTAGGTTCATGCATCATACTCTTCTACTTGGCATGCAAGCAATATCTCAATTAGAAGCATAACATAACCAAAATAAGCAAGCAAAACATTATATCACTAGTTTAATACATATACATACCACCAAACATATATGGTCACCTTCAAAATTCAACATTTCCTACTATAATTATGAAAACAATAGGATGAACCTAAGGATCAATTCAAGACACTAGGTACATGCCATTTACTACAAGTACATAGAAAACTATACAAACTTTGTTGAGTCAAAAATTGAGTATTGGATGCTGTCGAACACCTTGAAACTTCGAGATCTAATATACCTACGCACGAAAATAAATAAAATTGTACACTGAGTAATAGGGCTCAGTGGTGCTAATATGATTTAAGGCATTAATCTAATATAAGCAAGAGACCAAATACATTTAATATGAAATTCAAATACTATCTAAATCATAATTTCATTTCTTGTCTCATAAACTTAACATCATGTTTTATGCTATTTAACATGCCATATAACATTATTTAATCCCTATACAATTACATTTCAATCATATATATTATAGCATATCACAAGGACCATTTCACTTTCTCATTACTTTCTTAAATATACTGATCATTTTATAACCATATTGGCCCTAGGGCTCATATTAACTGGATTATATGGTCTTTCACATACCATCTTTTATTAATTCAACATTAATATACAATTACACAATTCAATATCCAATGTCAATAAGCAAATTACATGTTTCATAATCCCCATTAACCAGACACGGACTCAAGACAGGTACATGGATCATCCAACCATCACACCAATATATCCGTCACTCAATGCCTCATCTGTACATCCTATGTATAACACACGTTTCGTGTCTCATAGATTAAACTGAAGTAAAATATATAAATACATTTAGCACCTCATTGGTATATCTGAAGTAAAATATGCGCTCCTTGCATCATCAATATAAACCAAAGTAAGATCCCGTACATTGATCCTATGGCATGTCAACTATACCCAACTCTATCTGAGACCATTAATAACGTATTCAATGTTTCAAACATATATATATATATATATATATATGGTTCAGATATCATAGTCTAATACATAACAAATTCACATCATGCTCAAATCAATTTCATCCCATTTCTGTAACACCCCAAACCCGGCCTAAAAGTTAGGCCCGAATCTGGCGTGTCACATTGAAGGAAGTTGAAAAGCTAAGTAATTGTTTAGAAAAGTTGTATCGGATTTTTGAACTTCGAGTTCGTTGTTTGCTTGAGAAAAACACGATTTGCTAAATGACCGTTTAAATGTTGTTATTATTTTAAAAAACTGTTTTGTTATGAAAGTTGAACTTGCTTCGTTGCATAAACATGATATTTTAGAAAACGATTGCTAATGTTTTAAGAAAACCCCGTATTTATAAGTTTAATAGTTATAAATAAAAACTTAGAGAAAATAAACCAATTGCCTTATTACAAAATATTAACCCAAAATAAATAATCTAAAAGAAAAGGTAAAAATCGAAATTACTAAAGTTCACGAGTGGTATCTTCGATGTATAGCCACCCCCGAGTCCTCCACGGCTCCCAATCCTCTATCACTGGGAATTACCTGAAACATTTAATAAAAAGAGGGGGTGAGTTTACGAAAACTCAGTGTGCACGACCCTCATCAATAAGAACATGCATCACAATAATCCAGGCCGAAGCCCATTACAGTAACGATGGTAATTGGGCCTTAGCCCAAAATAGCCTCGGTTGAGCCTTAACCCATATCATATGTCATAGCAGATAATGTATGCAATGTGATGCAAACCCAGCCCAACCTAATTTTCCATCCTCTACACGTCATCCCGTACCAGCCATCACACCGTGGGGATTTCTACAATCAACCCTCCATCCGCTACACGCCGTCTTGATAGTCATGCTGTCAGTTATAATGCCGATCACTATGTGACCTTAAAATCAAATGTGGTAGAGCCACCGATCACCATGTGACCTAATAATCAAATGTGGCAGAGCCACCGATCACTAAGTGACCTTATAATCAAATGTGGCAGAGCCACCGATCGCCATGCGACCTTAATAATATATTGTGGTTTAACCACCGATCACTAAGTGACCTATTAACATGCTCTTCCCCTTCATCATATCAATCCCATCCCATGCATATGCACATGCAAAAGCAAAAACAACATGCCATCTACAAAGTTAATGTGTTATCACATATATCGATACACATAGAGAATTTACTATGTTCACGTACCTGGCATCCTTAGCCTAACCCCTACGGGTTAATCGACTGTCTGCATAGCCTTTTTCGGCTTTTCAACCCATAACAGGTATAATAAAGAAAACTTATGTGATAAAGATCTACACATCTGGTTACAGACAATACGATACTTTCTATGTCAACACTGTCAGTAGCCGATACGACTGCTATCTACCTACGGTTTTGTTTCGAAGTGTCCACAATCCGGTGGCCAATCTCTGACGGCAGACACCGCACGCTTCTTAAACTTAGAGGTTGGTTTTACGGATCCGATTCCCTCATTCGCTTGATCGACATTTGATTCCATCAAAAGACCTTATCAGTTGCTACCATCATAACATATGGTTGTCAATCCTTAACATAGGATTTAGATCACAAATACACTAAACAGAACCCGACGAAAATCTAAAGAAACCCTTACCTCGAAATCCCAAAAAGAGATCTAGTTCAGAGACTAGCAATTTTTGGCTTTTGGAATCTAGATGATCCGATCTATTTCGATTCCCGAGATGTCGTCCCCAAAAGAAAGCGCAAGAAGAAAAGAAGTACTAGACCAATCGACAACCTCAACAACCCAAGTAGCCATTTGACTTTGGTCCCCAAAATCGAAAGAGAAAAGATCAAAATAAATCGGCACTTACCAACAGATTCGACTTCTCCTAACAGATTTTGGCTTTTGAAAAAATCAAAAGAAAGACAATGCAACAGGATCTATGAAGATTCGGCTATGAAAAAATCGGCAAAGAGAGAATAAAGGAAAGAACAATGATTATTCGGTTATAGGAAAAGAATGGAGAAGAGATGAGTTATGAGTTTCGGCTTTTCAAAAAAAAGATGATTGAGAGAAGAGAAGTAGGATGAAAGGAAAAGTATCAATAGAGACGATAAAGAAAAGAGAATTTCAGCAGACTCTAGGTAGGTTCGGCTTTAGCAGAATTTTGAGAAAAGTGAGTGGGAGAATGAAGACTCAAATGCCGAAAATGAAGAGATATTCCCCTTACTTAATGCAAAATTTTGGCACCCCTTAAACAAATGCCGAAAATGCCCATTCCGAATCTTAAAAACTCATCCTATTAACAGGGTAATTTCGGCACCCCTAAAGCCCACTCTAAACCAATCCCTCCTCCCTCTTAGAGTCAGAATTTCGGCCACCACCTAGCCTTCGAGATAATTCCTAAATTTTCTCCTTATCATCATCTGATCACTCATCCACAGTGTCATTGATAACACCGCCTCTTCCTTCCTTTATCAGCACATTATCAACCATATTATCCACATTAAATAATTCCTAATTTCAAGCATCCAAGCCGAACTCCACTACTGCTCTTTGCTATTGTCGAAATTAATTAAAATAAAAAGGTATCATGGGACTCGAACCTTGGACCTCCTTAACTGCTTGACACGCCACTCCTAGTCCCTGCATATCGCCACTGACCATTGGGCCACAAGCCTATTTTTGTGTCTTAATTCACAGATAATATCTTTTAAGCCCTATCCTACCTGACTCTCCACTAGAGTGTCCAAACAGAAAATTTTTGCTAAGGCCTCGGCCCAACTTCGAGCCCATTCTGGACCCCTAAAACATTCTAACAAGCATAATAAGCACAATAACACATCACACACATCAAATGCAAAGTCCCATAAATTCGGGATGTGACAATTTCATATAATCATATGCACTATTATCACATTTTTCACAAGTTACCAACTATTTCATACTTACTTATTTACGAGACAATTAGATTCATTACCTTACACAAGCTAATTGCAACAACCATATATATAATTTGAATTCAAATCATGAAAGCTCGAACTGGAATAAGCTACTTGTCTATGAAATTTGTCTTTCCTTTATCTCGAGACAATTCAACATCGACTTTAGTTATGTACGATGAATTCGATAGTAAAAAATAATACCTTTTTCAGAAAACACAAAAATTTAACATAATTTTATTTTATTCATTTTAGTTCCTATATTTGAAATATTCATATCTTTTGGTATTTAGTATCAAATCAAAATCTGATTTCACATTCCTTCATTAGGGACCCCAAACTTTTGATCTATAACATAATTTTCTAACATATTTCACTTTATTCAATTTAATCTCTAATGTCATAAAATTAATTATAAGGCTTAGTTGAATTTATAATAAAATACATCACTTTTTACTACCTTTTAACTTAATTCTAACATGATTTTAACTTATCATCTGTAACACCCCCAACTTGTATCCCTTGCCAGAACTGGGTTACGGAGCATTACCGGAGTTCACAAATCAAACAAACAGAAATTTCAAACATTTTATATCATGAAAACAAGTTATCAAAGCATCATTTTAATCCAAATTATAAACATATCGAATCCAAATCAGTTTTGCCTAGTTCATGAGCACTTAAACATAGAATTAAATTCACATGCAAATATCTAGATTTAGTTCAATTTACCATGCCATAATATGGCTTCAAAAACAAACACATATTTATATGTATAAAACCAACCAAAATTAAACTTATAACCTCATTTACAATCAAACCATAAAATAACTATTATTTAGACACCCTAGGTACATGCCGACACAAAGGATAAACATCACCACATTTGAGTTCGGGATCGTTGTTGGATGCTGAATCGGTGATCAAAAGTTAAGTACCTAACCTGCTCATGGGAAACAAAACGTATGCTAAGTAAAACTCAGTGGTATTTCTATAATCCAAATATTTAAAGACAAAATAATATATAGGCACAATTAAATATTAAGAACAATTGAATATTTAAAATTCACATTTATTTATACAATAGCATTAACCATTCAATACTCAAATCATAAATACATCATTTTATATCATACTCAATTCTCATTATTTGCCATAAAATAGCTTCTCACAATATATTACACATTTCACTTAAACAACAATAATGTTCATTCTATGTCCAATTCATTAATACACAATTCATGTGTCTCAATCCATATTTCAATTCACAGTCCCATTTTCATTTCACATATAATATCATCCAACATCGATCATAGTGTCACTTTATTTAACTACCCCTATTAACACGACTCGGACTTGGACGGATATACGGATTTAAGCAAAACACACTAGTTTGGTACCCAGTACCTCATTAGATAATTCGAAGTAATAAATTGACACCCAGTGTCTCATCGGCTAAACTGAAGTAAATTGACACCCAATGCCTCATTGGCACCCAACGGGGGTAAAATCGTCAAAATTTTACATGAGTAAAATTGAGATGGGAAAATTATTTAATATGTAAATATTAAAGTTTATTTTGAGAAATAAAAAAAACTAAATCGGGTTGGATCACTTTATAGAGAATTGGGTCAAAAAGGCCCAAGAAGTACTCATAATTGGCTCCGATGTGAGAGAGGCCCAAAACCCCTCATATAACATGAAGGTAGGGGTGTTCAAAAAGTTAACCGATCGGTTAACCGAATCAAACCAATTTTAACCGAATTAACCTAACTTTTTAATCCATTAACTGTTAATCGAATTGAAATTTTTTTGAAAAAATTAACCGAACCGAAATATTTTGATTAATTCGGTCAGTTAACAGAATTAATCAAAATTTATATGTTTTATTTTTATTAAAACAACTATAAATGTAACACCCTAAACCCGGCCTAGAATTCTAGACCGAATCCAGGATGCTACATTGATCACCGAAGTGATCGTAGGAAAAATTTAACAAAAACCAGTCATTCAAAATTCCATTTCTAAAAAAATATTTATCTCAAAATAAACCAAAACATTTATTCGTTTAAAAATACGATTTGCAACTGTAAACAAATCATAATGTACGAACAAGGTTTAAAATAGTAATGGTACCACAGTATTATAAATCTTTACAGTTCAAAACCAAATGTAAAAACTAGAACACAAACTGCTCATTGCTGTTCACAAAACTGTCCGAGACCTCCGCGTACTGAGTCCAGCATCTCGAATCCAGAACTATATCTAAAATGGAGAAACAGAAAAGGGGGTGAGCTACATGAGCTCAGTGTGAGATCAAACCAGCTCAACTACAGAAGCATAAACAGAGGACTAGAAGCAATTCAGAACCAGAACATATTTACAGACAGAGGATGGGTAAGCGAATTCACCCCAAACCAAACGTACACCATATGTAACTCTACAGTCATATGGCCTAATCGGACACAGTAGCAGTAATTCTCAGTACTTAAAACCTAGGCCTAAGCCCTTCCCAGAATCATAATCGGTTTGGGCCTTAGCCCATCACACAAGGTTCTTTTAGGCATAAGTGCCATTCGGTCGAACTATACAATCAGACATTTCAAATATTTCAGTCAAACATCCCAATCAAATTTAAACACCGTATCACGTTCAATCACAGTGTCAATCAGATGCATATGAGTGCAAATGAGTTATAAAACAACCTACCCATCCAGCCAACACACCACTCCGTACCATCAATACACCATGTGGGGATAAAATCAACCCACCCATCCCTACACTCCGAATAGGACCTTGAAAAGCCCATCCAACCTTATACCTCCCCTATAATGTCATCCCGGGTTTCTCGGCAATGATGATCATTAGCATTGTCCTCGACCTTCAGGGAATTGGGACCGCCCTCGACCCTCTGGGAATTGAGCTATCAGAATGCAGATAAACTGCCAAATCGTAAATTACGCAGCAAAGCTAGCGTATAAGTTGTCACGTGCAATACGGTAAATTGTGGTACAAACATGAAGTATGAACTGCTAGATCAGATATTGGTACGTAGCGTAGCTACTGTACATGCGGTATAGTGCAATGCGGTAATCTGCTATACCGATGAGTTGCAGTAAAACTGCCAGATCAGATCGTAAATCTCCCTTCTCTTCAACATTCCAACCCAAAATACCTTATATGCAGATGTATGTATGCAGATGTATGAATGCGGATGGACCATTATAGAATTCAATCTCAGACAATCATCCAGAAGCAGTCACTTACAGTTAGTCATTTGGCTTAAAAAACGTGCACACCTATGTACTCAGATTCAGTACCTAGCATAACACACATTCACTTACACGCAGTACATCATTCACAGTCAGAACAGAATCGTATTCACCCTCATTAAGCTTAGACGAGGGGTTGAAACACATAGTCTCACAATGGAATTTGACTTGCCCTAAATTCAGAATCTGGCGAGTTAGGGCCACACGCCAGTGTGCTCCGGTCGTAAGGAGTAGTCCAGGCCGTGTAGGGATCCAAACGCCCGTGTGATAGAGGCACACGTCCATGTGGTACAGGGCACGGTCGTGTAAATAGGTCGTGTAACTCACTGTCTAATTTCGATAAAATCAAGTGTAGGCCAGACACGACCGTGTAAAGGTGTCACACACCCATGTGGCCATCAGACACGACCGTGTGTCCCATAACACACGACCGTGTGTCCCATAACACACGCCCGTGTGCAATTCCCTAAATTCCCAAATCAGTCACACGGCCATGTGGCCTCAAAACTATAATATTATATTCCCAATCTCACACGCCCGTGTGCCCGAGCGACACGATCATGTGAAACTCAGCAAAAATCCCCAAATCGGCCACACGATCGTGTGGCACCCAATATGACCTGAAAACCCTAATTCCCAAATCCACCGGGTCGTGTGCCTCAGCATACGCCCGTGTGGCCATCGGGAGGTCACGAAACATCTCCGAAAAAACCTCGAAAACACCGTTTAACCTACAGTAACAGCCCCTGTCAACATATATCAGAAAATATTATTTTTCCTTCACTTTTAACATCTAAAAACTCAAAAACGATGAAGTTATTATATAGTTATGAAAAGCCGAAGGAAAGGGATTTGTAACGCAAGATGGCAAATGGTTTAAGAGCAGAATGTAGTAACTAGATTAGAATCCCACACCTAATTGCGACGACGGAGAAGGCGATTGATAAACCGTAAAAGTAACATAGTTTAGGCCCACATTTAGTATGCTTTTGGATGATTTAGCCCTTGATTTATGTAAAAAGGTGCTCTTAATCCTTTCTTTTCATGTTTTTACTCAGGAAAGCGCCCGAGGAAGAAAAGAACAAGAAACGAGCTTAAAACGGGCCAATTTGGGCCAAAGAGGAAATCGACACGGCCTGGACATCAAGCCACATGGCCGTGCTTTGACAATTAACTAAGACATGGCCATGCCACGATTTACACGGCCGTGCCCCAATCGACAGAATCGAGGCACGACTTGAAGACGATTTACACGGGCGTGTACCATAGCCGTGTCACTACCGCAGAAAAGAGCAATTCTACTCGGAATAGGATATGTTGAGGCAAAGAAACACACTCCAAAGCCTTTTCAAACACCCAAGTAGGAATTATACTTGAATTAGGATACTTAGGGGCCAAGTAAGGCATCTCAAAGTCTATATAAACACCCAAGGGTGCAACTTAAGGGGAGTTCGATGAAGCCTTTCGCGGGGCTTTTGTCAGGCGATTATTAGGCTAAAGAGCCGAGCGTAAGGCCACTTTGTGGGAATTACTCAAGATAGCCAGTTGATCCATCTCAAGGAGTCAAAATTCTACTCAAGACGACGGATTTCTCCTTCAATTCCTCTAGGGGGTTTTTAGGGATTTCTTATGTTTTGTTTTATCTTTTCTCTTGAGATATTTTCTTTATTCATTATGAACTAAACCCTTCAGATAACTGAAGGAGATGAAACCTAGATGAATCTTGTTATTATTTTCTGAATTATATGATAAATACTTAGTTTGTTCTTAATTATGAATGCTTAATCCAAATCTGATGTACTTAGGTGGAGGAGGAATAGACCCTGCTTAAGAGTAGATCTAGCATAATTAAGCGGAGTTGATCGCACGCCTAGAGATAGGGTGACGAGATTTTCCAGATTAGGGTGAAACCTAATATGGGAGTCCATAGATCGATTTACTACTATTCTAGGGGGTTATTATAAGAGAACGAGAGTTCCACTAATTAACCTAGGGTTAGACATTATTCGGCTCGAGAGAGGGTTTAATATACGTTAGGGAGCCCTACGGATCAAACTAAGTGAGTAAATCGTATGGTTCAGTGTTAAATAACAAGTAAAGTCTAGGTGGATTCTTCCTAAGGGTATCGTCGTGATCATCTGAGTTTCTCTTCAAATAATTTTAGTCTATAGAGAAGATGGCACTGAATAATTATCAATGGTAAGTTATGAGGATAGCGCCAACACAAGCCACCAGTGTTTTCAACCTCGACGTGGTTACCAGGTTATCTAACTAGCTAGAGATGATGAAGATTGATGGTTTGTATAATCTCTCGCAGGTACACCCAGTAATGCAATATGATTCGAATTTAGGAGGCGTGGAGAATCTTGAGTACCCACCCTACAGATATGGCATGGAAAACGAGCAAGCTCACTATACGGGTAACTATTTTAGACCATAAAATAATTTTTATAATGACACTTATAATACGGGTTAGAGTTACCATCCCAATTTCTCGTGGGATGATCAAAGTAGCCAAAGACAGAAATTTCCTCCAAATTTTCAACAACCACCTCACCAACAGGAAGAGGAGTCGAGTCTTGAGGAGATGCTAACAAAATTCATGGCAGCCACAGAAACTCGTCCCTGAAAAACTGAAACAATGTTCGATAATCAAAAAGCATCGATAAAAGAGATCAAGAACCAAGTTCAAAAAATTACTAAGTCAGTTGAACAACTTGCAAAGTTAATGTCCGAATGACCGCAAGGGCGTCTACCAAGCAACACAGAGATTAAACCAAACGAGCAAATTCAAACCGTACCAGCTCATGACAGTGAAGGGATAGATGAACCAAACCCAAGGGAAGAACCTGTGGTAAGTGAAGGTAAGGTTGATATGTGCCATGATATACCAAAACCGGCAAGTATAGAGTACCAACCTCATGTGCAATATCCCAATGTAATAAAGAAAGACCACACAGAGGAAGAATTTGGTGAACTCACACTTCGTGTAGAAGACGAAACAATCACTCTTCAAGCTCTTGACTCAGTTAGGACATCGAGTAATAAAGGTACAAATGTTAATTTTATTGATGACCATTTGGTTCAACCTTCTTTACAGGAAGCATCACGAAATCACCTAGCTGAGCTAGATCTTAGACCTTATGCCAACAAAGAAGAATTATATGAGGAACGAAACCTTAGGGTCAACAAACTAGAAGAGTGGAAAACACAATTTAAAAAAGAACCTAACCACACGAAGTGAAACCAAGGAAACCCAGACGGTGATAGGAACAACAAATCACATCAAAATAGAGGATCAGGTATTGTTGAATAAGGAAGACCCTCGAATCACTAATTCAGACCTCAAGGCAAATGAAGAAATCACTTTTGAGGTACTTAATATCTTCCTATACGGCACAGTCGAGGTAAGCAATCCTAAATTCAACACTTTTGAGGTAAACATTACTCGACTTAAACTTTATATCCATAACCGAGTTGATCGCATGAGAAAGGATTTCCACCTCCTCAAACCACCATGATTGTGCATACAACAGGTAAAGTCTAGCTCAAGACTTTAAATGAGCGCTTCTCGAAAGGCAATCCGAGTACTAACCGTACTAATTATTTTGGTTTTATTTCTTTTCGTATTTAGGCTGTAACACCCCAAACCCGGCCTAAACGTTACGACCAGATCTGGCATGTCACATGAAAGGAATGTCTAAAAACTATGTGTTCATTAAAAAGTTCGTGTTCGTTATATTTGTTGTGAAAAATCGAGTGTAAGTAATTTTGAATAAGAAACTGTTTATTAACATTTTAGGAAAGTCACGTATTAAACATTTAATAACAAGTAGTAACCAAATTAAAAGCTAAAACCAAACAAAATACCAAGGCCTTATTACATTGCAAAATCCCAAAATTAGAAAGTAATTTTAAATAGAAATTGAAAGTTTACAAGAAAACAGTGCATGGCCACCACAGAGTCCACCTCGGCTCCAAGTCCTCAAACTAGGGATTACCCAAACATTTAAAAAAGGGGGTGAGTTTACTTAAAACTCGTGTGTACAACCCCAATAGTAAGAACATGTATCAACCCATACACATACAACATATTAATCATGTATGCAATGCAACCCACCCAACCTAAGTATCCAACCTCTACACACCACCGTACACCGCCAACACAGTGGGATTACTAAATCGACCCTCCATCCGCTACACACCATCGAAGGCAGTCACTGCAGTCAACTGCACATCGCCCTTATAATTGTGGCATAGCCACCAGATAATGTGATAGAGTCACCAGATTCATAATATGTGACATAGGTCACCAGATAATATGGTAAAAACCACCAGAACACTTCCCCTTTATCATTATCACCCATATGCCCATGCAACATACATAATATTACAATTCGTGTATGCAGTATGACATGTATGCAATCATATATCAAATAACGTATGAAACGAATTACCATCATAATCACAATAATAATATACAACATAATCAATCTAACCTACCAAGGGTATTTTCGTAATTTACCCACCAAGGGTATTTTCGTAATTTACCTACCAAGGGTATTTTCGTAATTTACCTACCAAGGGTATTTTCGTAATTTACCCACCAAGGGTATTTTTGTAATTTACCCACCAAGGGTATTTTTGTAATTTACCCACTAAGGGTATTTTCGTAATTTACCCACCAAGGGTATTTTCGAAATTTACCCACTAAGGGTATTTTTGTAATTTACCCACCAAAGGTATTTTTCATAATTTTGCACCTGCAATGGCCCTTCCGGAGGTCTAATGTTACCCTGAGCGACTCGGCTACCATTTCTGATTGTCACCAGACTATTGGGCCTAAAACTCTATTTTGGCCCATTCGGGCCCACACGCTCGTGTGGCCCACCTAACATAAATCTAGCCACGTATATAGGTTCCACCTAGTCTAGTTCACTATATACTATATCATCATACAATTTATTCCAATTGGCCCCACGGGCCTATTGGCCCACTTCATCCCATCGCGGCCCAAGCAGCCCTAACCCACAAGAATACTACTGATGGCCTCAACTATCGCGTCGAAGCCCCACACGTGCGCTCGCACGCTCGTGTGGCTACTAATGCCGTGACCAGCACTTCGGCATTTGTCGCTCTATAACTAGAGTAGAGAGAGTTACACACCTGATAGGACTTTGGTGCTAAACCGTACTGCGACCACTCCTGTGCCCAACGCCCACCAAGGTATGTTAACCCTCCTCTTGGCATGCTCTTTATAGAGCTAGCTCTTCACCTTCATTCCTTGTATCTTTCTGATGTGGGATCCCTTCGTCAGTAGAGTTTAAATTCAATTGAAACTCTTGCCAGTCAATCCACAAAATAAATACTCCTTGCTCCTCATGAGATTGAACCCAAGCTCTCCCATCATCCAATTCATGCCACTTGCCACTTTACCAACCAGCTCCTTGTGTCTTAAACCATGCAACTAAATATAACCCTATGGCCAAGGTCTAAATTCATTTAATAAAAAATAATCTAAAAGGAATGCAAACGCTACAACTAGAACCTTGGACCTCCTTCATTCCTTGTGGCGTCATTCCCTTGTCCTTAAGTGGCATCACTTTGCCACTACACCACACACTCCACTTGTGTCATTTTCCTCCACATTTTATTCTTAAGGCCTACCAGCCAACCTTCAGGGTTTTTTTCACCTAAAACAAAAATTTTTCCTAAGGCCTACCTTGAACCCGGGACTTCATAGAAGCCCCCTAACCTTTCAAACTCACTTATCTAATTCGTCCAACTTGCATTTAAGCCGATCTCTTGTTCTCCAAAAAAATTTAAACGCTACTACGCCCAAGGCCCATTGAGCTCAATTCTACTAGGCCCAATTTCAGGATGTTACAAATCTACCTTCCTTAAAGAAATTTCGTCCTCGAAATTTCCAACTAACTAATAGTCACACGTCCTAACCTACCACACTACGCTCACGTCACAAGACTCGATCTAATAACACTAATAAACCAAATCTCGAAACTTCTTTCTCACAACTAGATATCTAAACACAAAAGCAAATCGATTTTTATACATACAATTTCTATATCCAAACCAGCACGCACAAAATAAATACCAAAAATACAGTCATAACATTGTCTTAACAAACATAAAATAAGGGAACTTACGGATTTGGATGCCGGAGACTCAAGGTGCCATACTTCCAGACAACATGTATTTTCAAACAAACTTTTGAAAACTTTTTTTTGAACCCCATAACCCACAGCCGAGTTTTTGAAACCTAGGCTCTGATACCAAAATTGTAACACCCCAAACCCTACCTAAACGTTACGACTGGATCTGGCATGTCACATGAAAGGAATGTATAAAAACTGTGTGTTCGCTAAAAAGTTCATGTTCATTATATTTGTTGTGAAAAATCGAGTGTAAGTAATTTTGAATAAGAAACTGTTTATTAACATTTTAGGAAAGTCACGTATTAAACATTTAATAACAAGCAGTAACCCAATTAAAAGCTAAAACCAAATAAAATACTAAGGCTTTATTACATTGCAAAATCCCAAAATTAGAAAGTAATTTTAAATAGAAACCGAAAGTTTAAAAGAAAGCAAATGCATGGCCACCACAGAGTCCACCTCGGCCCAAGTCCTCAAACTAGGGATTACCAAACATTTAAAAGAGGGGGTGAGTTTATTTAAAACTCGGTGTGTACAACCCCAATAGTAAGAACACGATCAACCCATACGAATACAACATATTAATCATGTATGCAATGCAACCCACCCCAACCTAAGTATCCAACCTCTACACACCACCGCACCGCCAACACACCGTGGGATTACTAAATCGACCCTCCATCGCTACACACCATCGAAGGCGCCATCGCAATCAACCGCACATCGCCTTATAATTGTGGCATAGCCACGAGATAATGTGACAGAGTCACTGTGTTCATAATATGTGACATAGGTCACGATAATGTGGTAAAACCACCAGAACACTTCCCATTTATCATTATCACCCATATGCCCATGCAACATACATAATATTACAATTCATGTATGCAGTATGACATGTATGCAATCATATATCAAATAACGTATGAAACGAATTACCATCATAATCAGAATAATAATATACAACATAATCAATCTAACCTACCAAGGGTATTTTCGTAATTTACCCACCAAGGGTATTTTCGTATTTACCCACCAAGGGTATTTTCATAATTTCGCACCTACAATGGCCCTCTCGGAGGTTTAATGTTACCCTGAGCGACTCAGCTACCATTTTCGGTCGTCACCAGACTATTGGGCCTAAAACCCGATTTTGGCCCATTCGGGCCCATACGCTCGTGTGGCCCATCTAACACAAATCTAGCCACGTATATAGGTTCCACCTAGTCTAGTTCACTATATACTATATCATCATACAATTTATTCTAATTGGCCCCAAGGGCCCATTGGGCCCACTTCGTCCCATCGCGGCCCAAGTAGCCCCAACCCACAAGAATACTATTGATGGCCTCAACTATCGCGTCGAAGCCCTACACGTGCGCTCGCACGCTCGTGTGGCTATTAATGCCATGACCGGCACTTCGGCATTTGCCGCTCTACAACTAGAGTAGAGAGAGTTACACACCTGATAGGACTCTGGTGCTAAACCGTCTGCGACCACTCCTCGTGCCCAACGCCCACCAAGGTATGTTAACCTCCTCCGGCATGCTCTTTATATAGCTAGCTCTTCACCTTCATTCCTTGTATCTTTCCGATGTGGGATCCTTCACAAGAGAGTTTAAATTCAACTGAAACTCTTACCGTCAATCCAGTAAAATAAATACTCCCTTGCTCCTCATGAGATTGAACCCAAGCTCTCCCATCATCCAATTCACGCCACTTGCCACTTTACCAACCAGCTCCTTGTGTCTTAAACCATGCGCAACTAAATATAACCCTATGGCCAAGGTCTAAATTCATTTAATAAAAAATAATCTAAAAGGAATGCAAACGCTACAACTAGAACCTTGGACCTCCTTCCTTCCTTGTGGCGTCTTTCCCTTGTCCTTAAGTGGTGTCACTTTGCCACTACACCACACACTCCACTTGTGTCACTTTCCTCCACATTTTATTCTTAAGGCCTACCCGCCAACCTCCAGGGTTTTTTTCACCTAAAACAAAAATTTTTCCTAGGGCCTAACTTGAACCCGGGACTTTATAGAATCCCCCTAACCTTCCAAACTCACTTATCTAATTGGTCCAACTTGCATTTAAGCCGATATCTTGTTCTCCAAAAAAATTTAAACGCTACTACGCCCAAGGCCCATTGAGCTCAATCCTACTAGGCCCAATTTCAGGATGTTACATAGGCATAGGTTTCCATACCCATACGGCCACGGCCGTGGCCGTGGCCGTGTGGACACCACGGCTAAGCACATGGGCATAGGCCTTATCTCGATTAATTATTTACTTTTATTCATATTTTTATTTTTATTTTTATTTTTACTTCCTTTATTATTTTCTCCTTTTTCTCAATGGCATTTAGATTTTGCTTAGGATATAATAAAACCAAGCTGGCTACTTCGAGGATTCAATTTCAAACGGTTCGAGACGCTTCCCTACGTTCACCTCCAATCTTATCCGGTTTCTTTTCATTGACTTCATCCAAAAATTCAGGAAGTGTTACTTCTCCCCTTCTCTTTTGATTTTATTATTACATAATTGATTATCTATCTTTGTACATTGAGGGCAATGTACATCTTAAGTGTGTGGGGGCGTAAAAGTACCTAACTTTTTGCATTATTCCAAAATCCTGAATTTTAGTCTTGTTCTTAAGCAATTTTCTCATATTATTAAATAGGGTGAAATTTCTAATGATTTATGATTTTTATCGATATGTTTTTGAGTAAGTCATTGATAATGGTGCATTGATGATTTATACTTGAAGAATACTAGAGAATCAAGCATGATAAGTCTATTTTTCAAAAATAAAAAAATTTTCTATGTTGTTGAACTGAATTTGAATATTACCTTGAAGTTTGGAATTTACAGAATTGATGTCAAATACCCATAATTTTTGTGAGATTTTGAGCCTTATGGAGCATATATTCTTTTTCATGCTCACTTTATTGATTATGAGTGTGTCAACACTGAATTGTTATTCTAGAACTCGCCTAGATTATACATATCGAGGCCACATTAATGATTTGATATACTGAGATGATACAGGCACCTAGGTTTTAACCCGTTCACTCCACTAAAAAGCTTACCTACATAATTAACCCTTGGTGAACCCATTTGATCCTAACAACCCTTTTTATTGATTTACCCGCTAATATTAACCCAAAACCCTTTGTATTTGTTATCACCACTTTTTTGACTACCCTTCTATCGAGAATTGATTTGATCAGTTACCGAATTAGTTTATTTCAATTGATAAAATTTTCTTTATTATGTTTCTATTTGATATAAAAAAAATCGATCGAAAAATCAAAGTATATTCAGTATTAGTAGTATAAAAAGTGAGCTTGTACATTTAAATTTCAATTATCAAAGAAAAAGCTCGTAGTATTATTAGTTCTAAAGTTTCATGTGATTATTAGTTAAATTATTTTTCTAAATGTTAGGTAACTTGACAGGTTAATCTCGATTCTAAACCTTCTAATTCAGCCTTTATCCACACCTTTAACCTAAGCCCCGTTACAATCCTGATAAAGACCTTTTGATTTATGTATCATCTCATATTTCAGTGGTGAAGATTTGATTTTCAGGCAAGCCTATGGGATTAAATTTTTAGGTTCGACTTATGAGTGCTTTTTCTTGAACCTTAAACACTTTGAGTGCTTTGAGTGAATCTATAGTGAGGATGTCAATCCTTATCGGTTTTGAATTAAAGGTAATTTTTTAGATAATGAGAGATGCCTATGTTTTTATGCTACAAATTTATGACTTAGAATTGTTTGAACCTTTAAGAGTCTTTGAGTTAAATTATCCATGTATAAATTATCTGTGAATTATGATGAGGCATTGTTGATAGGAATTGTGAATTATGGAAAGTTCGTTTTAATTATAAGTTGAGAATTTTGCTTGAGGACAAGCAAAAGCTTAAGTGTGGGGGTATTTGATAAACCATAAAAGTAACATATTTTAGGCCCACATTTTGTATGCTTTTGGATGATTTAGCCCTTGATTTATGTAAAAAGGTGCTCTTAATCCTTTCTTTTCATGTTTTTACTCAGGAAAGCACTCGAGGATGAAAAGAACAAGAAACGAGCTTAAAAAGGGCCAATTTGGGCCAAAGAGAAAATCGACACCGCCTGGACTTCAACTCACACGGTTGTGCCTCAAAAATTAACTAAGATACGGCCATGCCACTATTTACACATCCTTGCCCCAATCGATAGAATCAAGACACGGCCTGAAGACGATTTACACGGGCATGTACCATGGCCGTGTCACTGCCGCAGAAAAGAGCAATTCTACTCAGAATAGGATACTTTGAGGCAAAGAAACACATTCCAAAGCCTATTCAAACACCCGAGTAGGAATTATACTTGAATTAGGATACTTAGGGGCCAAGTAAGGCATCTCAAAGTCTATATAAACACCCAAGGGTGCAACTTAAGGGGGAGTTCGGCAGAAGCCTTCTGCCAGGGCTTTTGTCGGGGTGGTTAGCTAGGCCAAAGAGCCGAGCCAGAAGGCCAGCTTTGTGGGAATTACTCGAAGATAGCTAGTTGATCCATCTCAAGGAGCCGAATTCTACTCAAGACGGCGGATTTCTCCTTCAATTCCTCTAGGGGTTTTAGGGATTTCATATGTTTTGTTTTATCTTTTCTCTTGAGATATTTTCTTTATTCATTATGAACTAAACCCTTCAGATACCTGAAGGAGATGAAATCTAGATGAATCTTGTTATTATTTTCTGAATTATATGATAAATACTTAGTTTGTTCTTAATTATGCATGCTTAATCCAAAAATGATGTGCTTAGGTGGAGGAGGAATAGACCCTGCTTAAGAGTAGATCTAGCATAATTAAGCGGAATTGATCGCACGCCTAGAGATAGGGTGACGAGATTTTGTCGGATTAGGGTGAAACCTAATATGGGAGTCCATAGATTGATTTATTATAAGAGAACGAGAGTTCCACTAATTAACCTAGGGTTAGACGTTATTCGGCTCGAGAGAGGGTTTAATATACGTTAGGGAGTCCTACGGATCAAACTAAGTGAATAAATCGTATGGTTCAGTGTTAAATAACAAGTGAAGTCTAGGTGGATTCTTCCTGAGGGTATCGTCGTGATCAACTGAGTTTCTCTTCAAGTTATTTTCCAATTCATTCTTTCTGTCTTTGCGTCTTTAGTTTAGTATTCGTAATTCAGAATAAAACAACTTCATTTATTTTAGGCTATATAATAAAAAGAAAGTTAGTACTAGTACTTTTAGTTCCTTTGGGTTCGACAATCCGGTCTTGCCTAAGCTATACTACTGCTCGATAGGTACACTTGCCTTTAATCGTTGTCAGAGTTAGTTTCTAGGTTTGATCTTTCTCTTTATAAATTTTAAAACTCAAAAAAACAACGATCAATGACAGAGGAGCAAAATCCCGATGCCAAAAACCAACCCCGAACTTTGAGTATATTTTATATATTTTTTTAAGAAGCGAGAAGTAAAGAAAAGTAAAAGAGAAAAACGGAGAGGGAAAGTGGGAAACGTGGAGAGAAAATAAAATTAAGGTAAACCCCCACTAAATAATCCCCAAAATAAAAATAAAAATACAGTAATAGCCTAAACAATTAAAGTACCCAAAATAAAACTGAATCATCATTTTAAAACCTAAAATAAATGTACCATTCAAGACGCACACATAACCTCTCGAACCCAGAACCTCAAGGTAAGCTAATACTCACTTAACCACCAGACCAGTAAGCCCATTCTTGTTACTAATGTGCACAGTTACCCACTTATGTGTAGCCTCCCACTGTCTCTTTGCTCAGGACCCAATACTTCTAGGCCCAAATTTCAGGGCATTACAATAAAACTTATAAAAATAAATTTATAATGTTCTTTTGACCGAATTAATTGAATTAACCGAATTAACTGAACTAGTAATAGCCTAATACATATAATATATAACATTATTTATTAAGTTTGATTAATTCGGTTAATTACTCGATTTCGAACCGAATTAACTGTTAATCAGAATTCCAAAAACCCTTTAACTGACCTTAGACCAAACTAGATAGGTTAACTGACCGATTAACCGAATTGAATCGGTTCAGCCAGTTAATTCGATTTTAACTGAAGTTTGAACACCCCTACATGAAGAGGGCGACAACCCTAGTAGAAATACAAGGGTGAGTCGTTCACCACTCTCCTACTCTAAGTACGATGTTTTTCTATTTAAAATAAACTTTTACAACTCTACAAGGGTTCTACCTTCTATTCCTATAAATAGATGACACCGATAGAGCTATTAACACAACTTTTGAGAGATTGTTATTCTACCAAAAACTAGAGAGAATTTATTCTCAACTTATAAACATATTTTTCAGAATAACAATTTTACTGGTTTCTATTAAAGAAGAGAGAATTTCTATTTTCACCCCAAAAGGAAAACTTAGAATTTCTATTTTCACCCCAAAAAGAAAACTTCTTTTTAGTTCTGTGTTTTGATTCAATTGGTTTGAGCCCACACTTGAAGCAGTTTGTGGTACGAAAATAGCAGAGAAGATCATTTGGTTGAAAGCCCGATAACATCAAGGATCCACTTATCCGAAAACATATGTACGAATTCAGTTAAGGTTTATTGCTATAAATATCATAAACTAGGTTGGCTTTTAAAATTTTAAATTTCCGCTATGCAAGAAAATTGTTTTTCAAGCTGGATTATTTTCTAACACATAGCTCAGCTGTGAGAACACAGAGAGTCCGTCAGGACATGAAACATGGGTTAAGATGTGTAAAACCATAGATTGGCTATGGCAGCATATGGAGTTCATTGGGATAATAAACATGGGGTTGTCCACTAAGACAGTAATCATAGAAAATCATGCAAACGAGGAAAAAAGTTTAGAAGAAAACTAGAAGTGTCGGTAAGTGACAATTAGCCAACGGGTTTGAGGAATCTACTAAAAAAGTAATAAAAATGGGAAAATTCTACCAAAACGGCAAACATGGAAGCCGGTAGGGCAAATTGTGGTAACCCAATAGGGGTCAAATATGGGAATGACGTGACAGTAATGCTTGTATATAGGCAAACGAAAGAAGATTTATCCGTAGATTGCAGATAAGGATTCGCCATTAAGAACTGTGATAAACCATAATATGAACATATTTTAATCCCACATTTAGCATAATTTTGGATGATTTATCCCTTTAATTATGGAAATAGGTGCTCCTAATCCATTTTTTTCATATTTTACACTAAAGAGAGCACCGAAAGATGAAAAGAATGAGAAACGGGCCAAAAATAGAGTAAATGGGCTAAATTACGAAATCGGCACGGCCCAAGACCACACGGCTGTGCCTCTTTAACAAACTCGAACATGGCCTGGCCCCCGAAATACACGACCGTGCCTCTTCCACAGGTTCGACCACGACCTGGCCTTGAATATAACGGGCGTGTGCCATGGGCATGTCCCTGACACAGCAAAGAGGAGTTTCATTCAGAATAGGGTACTTAAAGGCAAAGAAAGCCAATCCAAAAGCTTATATAAACACCCTAGAGGCCAACCTTAAAGGTGGCGTTTTAGCAGGTCATTTAGCTAGGCCAAAGATCTAAGCCAGAGGGGCCGAATTGTGGGATTCACTCGAAGAAAGCCAGTTGATTCATCTTAAGAAGTCGGGATCATACCCAAGACTGAGGATCTCTTCTTCAATTCCTTTAAGGGGTTTTAGGGTTTTCCTATGTTTTGTTTTATATTTTCTTCTGAGATTTGTCTTATATTTTCTTCTGAGATGTTTTCTTTTATAATTATGAACTAAACCCTCAGATACCTGAGGGGGATGAAACCTACGATGAATCTTGTTATTGTTATCTGAGCTGTATGATAAATACTTGATTGTTCTTAATTGTGTGTTCTTAATTCTTGTTTTGGTATTTCCAGGATATTGATTCAAGTACTGATGTGCTTAGGTGGTGTAGTAAAAGTCCCTGCCTAAGAGTAGATCTAGCATAGTTAAGCGAAGTTGAACGCAACCCTAGAAATAGGATGACGTAAATCTACCGGATTAGGTTCAAACCTAATATGGGAGTCCATAGATCGAGTTAATGCAATTCTAAGGGTTTTAATTAGAAATAAATTTCAATTAATCAACCTAGGGTTAGACGTTAGTAGCCTCAAAAGAGGTATTAATATAAATTAGGGAATCTTATGGATCAAGTCAAGTGAATAAATTGTCTGGTTCAGAGTTAGATAACAAGTGAAGTCTAGGTGGATTATTCCTCGGGTATTGTCTTAATCAATTGGTTTTTCCCACGAGTATTTCCCTAATTCAATCTCTTTGTCTTCACATCTTTAGCTTAGTAGTTAGTTAATTCTAGATTAGATAAAGGTTCCCTTAATTATTAGGCTAAATAATAGAAAGAAAGTTAGTATTAGTACTTTTAGTTCCTTTGGGTTCGATAATCCGGTCTTGCCACTAAACTATACTACTGTTTGATAGGTGCGCTTGCCTCCATCGTTGTCTTAGTTAGTTTCCAGGCTCGATCATTCTTTTTATAAATTTTTAAGGCCCTGACACATGATCAAGTTTTTGGCGCCGTTGCCGAGGAACTAAACTATTAAGAAAGCTCAATTTTTATTACTTTAGCCATATTTTATTTTATTTTATTTTTGCTGTTAAATTTTAATTTTACTTTTCTAATTTTCTTTCTTTTTCTCCTTTCCTAGTAGGTACCTCTAGTTTATGACTAGAAGGAACCCGACGGGACCCCTCATTTACGATAGTGATATTGAAAGAACTATTCGAAGAACTCGTAGACAAATAAGGGAAGGCTTAAACTACATAGAAGAAGAGTAAGAGGACGAAACCGATAATACCGAAGTGATGGCTAAAAATAATCCGCTACCTCAGGAGGTGGTCGAAAATCATGTTCTTCGAACTATGTATGATTATGCTAAACCTAATTTAACAAGAACTGAGTCAAGTATTATTAGACCTGCTATAGCTGCTAATAATTTTGAACTGAAACCTAACACTATACAAATGATTCAGCAATTTGTTCAGTTTGATGGTTTGCAAGATGAAGATCCAAATAATCACTTGGCAAATTTCTTAGAATTTTGCGATACTTTCAAAATTAATGGCATTTTTTATGATGCCATCCGTCTTCGGTTATTTCCCTTCTCTTTAAGGAATAAAGCTAAGCAATGGATGAATTCTCTTCCACGAGGATTAATCACTACATGGGATCAAATGACCAAAAAATTTTTATTAAAATATTTTTCGCATGCCAAAATGGCCAAATTAATGAATGACATCTCTTCTTTTTTGCAGATGGGTTTAGAAACACTATACGATGCATGGGAAAGATACAAAGATCTATTCAGAAGGTGCCCGCACCATGGTTTGCCCTTGTGGCTACAGGTCCAAACTTTCTACAATGGTGTGAACCCCTCAACCAGGCAGTTGATTGATTCAGCCGCCAGTGAAACCCTGAATAACAAAACTCCTGAGGCAGCCTATGAGTTTATAGAAGAGATGTCACCGAACAACTATCAGTGGCAAGTTACAAGGACAAGGCCAACAAAAATAGTCGGAGTTTTCAACTTTAACTTAGTCACCATGCTATCAAACCAGGTAGTGATGTTAAATAAAAAGGTTGATGGTTTATGTGGTTCTTTGCAGGTATATCCAGTTATGCAATGTGATTCAAATCTAAGAGGCGTGGCGAATCTTGAGTACCCACCCTACACTCCGGGCATGGAAAACGAACAAATAAACTATACGGGTAACAATTTTAGATCTCAAAATAACCCTTATAGTAATAATTATAATCCAGGATGGAGGAACCACCCCAATTTCTCATGGGGTGGTCAAGGAAATCAGAGATAACAGCCCCCTCCAAACTTCCGACAACAGCCCTATACACAGGAAAAGAAGCCGAACCTTGAAGAGATGCTGACAAAATTTATAGCGGTATCGAAAACACGATTCTAAAACACAGAAACACCACTTAAAAATTAACAAGCATCGATTAAAAGAATCGAGAACCAGTTAGGGCAACTCGCTAAGCTGATCTCCGAACGACCACAAGGTAGCTTGCCAAGTAACACGGAGACTAACCCAAAAGTGCAACTTCGAGCCATAATAGCCCAAAATAGTGAAGGGTTAGTAGAATCTGAATCTGAGCTAAGGCTAAAACCTATGGTAAGTGAAGGTAAAGTTGAGGTAAGCCAAGAAAAGCCAAAACCAATTATTAAAGAATACCAACCTCGTATACCTTATTCCAATGCAATGAAGAAACACGATACTGATGAACAGTTCGGTAAGTTTCTTAAACTCTTAAAAAAATTACATATTAACTTACCATTTCTTGAAGCTCTTTCGCAGATACTAGATTCAAGGAAATTTTTAAAAGAGCTTTTAAAAAAAGGAGAAAGTTAGACGAGGAGTCGCATGTGGAATTAAACGTAGTGTGCTCAACAATGTTACAGAACAGACTACCACGAAAATTAAAAGATCTAGGGAGTTTTACAATTCCATGTTTAATTGGTAGTTTATCTGTTGATAATGCTTTAGCTGATTTAGGGGTAGGCATCAATGTTATGCCTTCTAAAATGTTTAAACAGCTAGGTCTAGGGAAACCCAAGCAAACTAGGATGAGCATTCAACTAGTTGATAAGACTATTCGAATTCCTAGGGGTATAATTGAAAATATACTAGTTAAAGTTGACAAATTCATATTCCCAGTGGACTTTGTTGTTTTAGATATGGATGAAGACAATAATATCCCCTTAATTTTAGGAAGACTCCTTTTAGCAACTGCCAGATCTAAAATTGATGTTAGTACAGTGAGCTCATACTTCGTGTAGGTGACGAATCAATCAGTCTTCAAGCTCTCGACTCAGCTAGGACATCGAGTGATAAAGGTGAGGACGTAAATTCTATTGATAATCATTTGGTTAAACTTTCTTTTCAGGAAGTACCACAAAACTACACCACTGAGCCAAATCCTATACCTCATACTAATAAGGAAATATCTCATGAGGAATGATGGCTTCAGATCGATGAGCTAGATGAGTGGAAAACACACTTCAAGGAGAAATCAAAACCACACGAAGAGAAACTAAAGGAATCCCCAGACGAGCTTAAAGGAACATCAAATCACTTCAAAATAGGATATCAAGTACTATTCGATAAAATAAGCCCGCGAATCGCCATATCAAACCTAAATACCAACTACGAGATACGTTTTGAAGTAATCAATGTTTTCCCTACGGAACAGTCGAGGTAAGTAATTCTACATTCGACACTTTTAAGGTAAATACCACTCGACTTAAACTATACAATGATAGCATGAGAAAAGATATTTTACTCCTCAAACCATCGTGGGCGTTCAAATGAGAGGTAAGTCTAGCTTAAGACTTTAAATGAGTGCTTCTCAGGAGGCAACCCGAGCACTTCTTTTAGCAACTAACTACAGACTAACCAAGTTAATGAAGCTCAGATTTTCGCACCACACAGCCTTACACATGACCGTGGCCGTGGCCGTGTGGATGCTACGGACGTTAGTACTGGTAGGGCAGAGTTAGTACGAGACATGATGAGAAAAATATCTTCAAGTCACGGGCTCTAACTACTACCACGGTCATGCGACACAGCTGTGGCCGACACTGTTGAACCAACGTGGGCATGGTGAATTGAATACCAGGCGTGGGAGAAACGATTGAACCACCACACGGCCATGCAATACGGCCGTGTGAACCAACACGCCCTTGATACATGGGCGTGGGGATGTCCAGAGCTGAAAATCTTTATTTAAAACACCTATCTCCCCTTCTCACCCACTCCCCATTCACTCTTTAGTTCACTCCCTTTTCACTTTCCTCCTTATCTATTATCTGAAGTTTGATCTACACTTCAACAATGTCGAAGAAATGGAAAGATCCTAGCCCTGTCTCCCTGTGCGAGACCAATCTTCATAAGTTCATGCTAGCTACTTCATTAACTTAACAGGAAAAGGGCCTTTGAGACAGTTTATTTTCTCTTTTTCTTTTCTCGTATCTTTTAATTTCCTTATCTTTATTTTTATTTTATTAAATTTGGTTTATTCGATTCTAGTTTCTTGGTTTTAGGTTCTTCAGGCTGCTTGGGAATCACACACCACGGCCTTAAAATTCACACCCACCTCGCGAACCATCTAACAATAAGAACCTCTCGGTCCATTAATCGGTTCTTTGAGGCTTATTTCACTTTTTACACTCTTTCTCTTCAATTTTCTTTTCTTTAAATATATAATTAGTATATTTAGAATTATTATTACTATTTACTTGCTAACTTTTCTAAGATTCCCAATTTCTTCATCTAGCGTAGAGATTGTTGACGACCACCACACGACGACCACTGCCAACTAAAGGAATCCATCCAAGAATCAGGAAGTTTCACTTCTCCCTATATCTTATGATTCCATATATATCTTTGTACATTGAGGGAAATGTACATCTTGAGTGTGGGGGGTGAAAATTCTCTAGAAAAAGTGCCTAACTTTTTGCATTATTCTCAAATCCCTGAATTATGTCTTGTCTTAAGTAATCTTCTTATATCACTAATTAGAATAAAATTCCTATTGATTTATGATTTTTATTGATATGTTTTAGATTAAGTCATAGTCAATTGTGCATTGATAATTTGAACTTTAAGATACTAGAGAATCAAACATGATGAGTCTATTTTCAAATATTAAAATCTTGTTAGGTTGTCTACCTGAATCTAATTATTACCTTGAAGTTTGAAATGGATAAAGTTGTCATAAAAAAAACCCCATAATTTTTGTGAGATTTTGAACCTTTTAGAGCATACATTCTTTTCGTGCTCACTTTATTGATTATGAGTGTGTCAACATTGATCTGTTATTCTAGAACTTGCTTCAATTATACATGTCGAGACCACATCATTGATTTGATATACTGAGATGATAAAGGCACTTAGGAATTAACCCACTTACTCCATTAAAAGCCTACCTTCATAATTAACCCCTAGTGAACCTCGTTGATCCTAACAACCCTTTTTGTTGATTCACACATTAATATTAACGTAAAACCCATCTTGTATTTGTTATCACCATTGCTTTTGACTACCTTTCTGTCGAGACTTGATTTGATCAGTTGCCTAATTATTTTATTTTCAGTTGTTGAAATTTTCTCATATTATGTATTTATCTGATTTGTTCTTAAAAAAATCGAAGTATATTCATTATTAATTCTATAATTCAGTGAGCTTATACGTTTAAATTCTACATCATGAAGAAGAAGCTCGTATTATTAGTATTTCAAGTTTTTAATTTATGTAATTATTTAGGATTAGTTCATTTTTTTAGTTAGGTAAATTGTCAATTCAATCTCGATATTAACCTATTAATTCATCCTTTAACCACACCTTTAACCTAAGCCCTGTTACAACCCTTTTAAAGACCTTTTGATTTGTGTATCATCTCATTTTCCAATGGCAGAGATTTGATTTTCAGGCAAGCCTATGGGATTAACTTTTCATGTTCGACTGTTGAGTGCTTTATTTTGAACTTTAAACACCTTGAGTGATTTGAGTGAATCTTTAGTGAGGATGTCAATCCTTGTTAGTTTTGAATCAAAGGTAATTATCTAGATAAGGGAAAACACCTATATTTTCGTGCTAAAAACTATGACTTTGATTGTTTGAATCTTCAGGACTCTTTTAGTTAAATTATTTATGTATAAATTATCTATGAATTATGATGAAACATTATCGATGAATATTATGAACTGAGGAAGTTCGCTTTAATTGTGAGTTGAGAATTTTGCTTGAGAACAAGCAAAAGCTTAAGTGTGGGGGTATTTGATAAACCGTAATATGAACATATTTTAATCCCACATTTAGCATACTTTTGGATGATTTATCCCTTTAATCATGGAAATAGGTGCTCCTAATCCCTTGTTTTCATGTTTTATACTCAGGAGAGCACCGGAGGATGAAAAGAACGAGAAACGGGCTGAAAATAGAGTAAATGGGCCGAATTACGAAATCAAAATGGCTTGGGCCCAAGACCACATAGCCGTGCCTCTTTAACAAACCCAAACACGGGCTGGCTCCCGAAATACACGACCGTGCCTCTTCTATAGGTTTGACCATGGCCTGGCCTCGAATCCCACAGCGTGTGCCATGGGCATGTCCCTAATGCAGCAAAGAGGAGTTTCATTTGGAATAGGGTACTTAGAGGCAAAGAAAGCCAATCCTAAAGCTTATATAAACACCCTAGAGGCCAACCTTAAAGGCGACGTTTTAGCAGGGCGTTTAGCTAGGCCAAAGAGCCAAGCCAAAAGGGCCGAATTGTGGGATTCACTCGAAGAAAGCCAGTTGATTCATCACAAGAAGCCGGGATCATACCCAAGATTGAGGATCTCTCCTTCAATTCCTTCAGAGGTTTTAGGGTTTTCTTATGTTTTATTTTATATTTTCTTCTGAGATGTTTTCTTTTATAATTATGAGCTAAACCCTCAGATACCTGAGGGGGATGAGACGTAAGACGAATCTTGTTATTGTTATCTGAGCTGTATGATAAATACTTGATTGTTCTTAACTGTTTGTTCTTAATTCTTGTTTTGGTATTTCTGGGATATTGATTCAAGTACTGATGTGCTTAGGTGGTGGAGGAAAAGTTCCTGCCTAAGAGTAGATCTAGCATAGTTAAGCGGAGTTGAATGCAACCCTAAAAATAGGATGACGTAAATCTTTCGGATTAGTGTCAAACCTAATATGGGAGTCCATAGATCGAGTTAATGCAATTTTAGGGATTTTAATTAGAAATAAATTTCAATTAATCAACCTAGGGTTAGACGTTAGTAGCCACGAAAGAGGTATTAATATAAATTAGGGAATCCTATGGATCAAGTCAAGTGAATAAATCGTCTGGTTCAAAGTTAGATAACAAGTGAAGTCTAGGTGGATTCTTCCTCGGGTATTGTCTTAATCAATTGGTTTTTCCCACAAGTATTTCCCCAATCCAATCTCTTTGTCTTCACATCTTTAGCTTAGTAGTTAGTTAATTCTAGATTAGATAACGATTCCCTTAATTATTAGGCTAAATAATATAAAGAAAGTTAGTATTAGTACTTTTAGTTCCTTTGGGTTCGACAATCCGGTCTTGCCACTAAACTATACTACTGTTCGATAGGTGCACTTGCCTCCATCGTTGTCTTAGTTAGTTTCCAGGTTCGATCATTCTTTTTATAAATTTTAAGACTCTGACACACGATCAAACTGCCAGAAAGTTCTCTAAGGAACTCTGTATGTTAAAGGAAGGTCTTGTAAAAGTAACGAGAGATTCACTCCCAGTATAAAGCTTCATTAAAATTGTAGTTTATACGGGGAGGTTCAATGTAACACCCCAAAATAGGGCCTAGGAATTTTAGGGGTATTTTAGGAATTTTAGCCTTAGAGTGTTCATAATTTTGCGACATGATATACCGATAATTTTTTCAATTATTATTTTTAGAAAATTAAATTAATTTTTGAAAATTAGTTCTAAATACTTGTAATTTTGAAAAAAAGGACTGATTTGTAAAAGAGTCAAAACTTAGTGGTTTTAAGAGGCAATTAAACCAAACTTCAAAAATCAACCTATTTTCCCTTCTATCATTATGAAACCCACGATAGTTCCTCCCACCTTTTATGTTTTGCCATATCTTGCTCCTTCACACCCCAATCACTCAATTTTGATTCCCAACATTCATTCTATTGATTTCTTTCATTCCTATAACATTAAACCTTCATAGAATTTCAGGAAAACATCAGAAAAACACTATAGGTTTCTCCATTATCAAACTTTTAAGTTTTTTGTGTTTTCGATCAAACGCTCGGTTTTTCGTCAACGAAGGTAGTTATTCATCTTCCCATTAGTTTTAAATGTTCTTTAGCCTTTGAAACTAAGTTTTTAACCATTAAATCACATGTTTTAAATAAAAGTAAAAAATTGGGTCGTTAATGGTGGATTTTAGTTTGAATAAAAACATGATTTCAAAGTGTTTTTTCAATTAGTTTTAACATGATTAGAAGGTTTCTAAACTTATTTTGAAGTTTCATTAAATATTTCTTGAGTTCTAATGAATTTTCGTAAAATAGCTATAAAACATGTTGAAAAGGTTGATATCTTGATTGAGTAGTTTTGTAACACCCCTAATCCACATCCGTCGAAAGAATACGATTTCAGAGCATTACTGATCAAACAAACATAATTTCAAAACATTTCATATAATATAATATTCAAGTCAAAATCAATCAAACTCATACATATTGTCACTTATTCGAGCCATCGAGGCCCAAAATATGTGATAGAAACAAGTCGGGACTAATTCAGAAACTCAGAGAATTTTTTTCACAAAATATTAAAAATTTTAAAAGCTACAAGGTTCACACGGCCGTGTGGGTCAGGCCGTGTGGCTCACACGATCAGGAGACACGCCCATGTCTCAAGCTTTGTGGGTATTCTAGATAGGGACACACGGCCGTGTCCTAGCCCATGTCTCTCTAACTTAGGTCACACGGCTAAGCCACACACCTGTGTGCCAGACCGTGTGCCCTTTCGAAATGGCATCGCACGCTCGTGTGCTAGCTGTGTGTCTCGCACGATCTAGTCACACGCCCGTGTGTCTGGCCGTGTGGACTCAAAATGTACCTTAATCAACAAGTGTACCATTCCCTGCAAGCTTGGACAATAAGCAACTCAAAAATCATTAATTTAACCAATTCAAAACACGATCAAACACATCTAAAACATGTCAAAACAATCATCCTAGGTACCCAACCAATGTACCCTCATTGGCACCACAATTATATCATCAAAACATGTCAATAAAACATCAATCAAATTCAATATGTAAATATGTCAAATTCAATCTATTTTCCCTAATTCATGTTCATTCAAACATTAACTTAAACATGCCAT
Source organism: Gossypium rotundifolium (assembly GCA_025506655.1). Lineage (NCBI taxonomy): Eukaryota > Viridiplantae > Streptophyta > Magnoliopsida > Malvales > Malvaceae > Gossypium > Gossypium rotundifolium. The sequence goes on along the minus strand of CP106724.1, from coordinate 18,456,825 downwards.
AATATGACCTCAAACATAAACATATTTATATGTATATAACCAACCAATATTAACTTATAATCTTATTTACAATCAATCCACAAAATAACTATTAATTAGACACCTTAGGTGTGCCGTATCCGTCGTCGGAATAGGGTACGAGGCATTACCGAAACTTACAGAACCAATTTCCATTTATTTGTAATAAATTATTATTACGTCCCTTAGATGGGCTTTCGAAGCCCAAATTATGCATCAGAACCAGACCGTAACCAAATCAGAATCACAGGGAAATTTTTTTTTTTTTTTTTTTGCAAAATCCCAAAATTATACTTACTCTAGCCATGCCAATAGCTAGGTTAGAAACATCCATTTCCATGTAAACATTGGTATTTAGTCTATACATGTCATTCATTCAAAATAAGTCATTTCATATACTAAAAGATATGGGTTAATAGTGTGATAAGGCTCCGACTAATCTCCGACCTTCGAGCTCCCGAGCACTACAAAATATGGAAAAGGAGAACGAGGTAAGCACATGGTGCTTAGTAAGTTCATGCAACAAGAATTATACTCACCATACTTATACATCCATCATTTAACAGCACGAGCACACATCCAATTCACATAAACATTTACATAACACATACAAACTCAGCTTTTGCATTAGTTAAGCAACATCATATAAATTCAATACAAAGATAAATGATTGATGAGCTCATCAATTCTATAATTTTCATGTTCTTCTATTTCTCATATTTATCCCGTTGAATTTCTTGGAATTTCGATGGATATTCAGTAGTACACTTTTGTGTACAATTTTGGGTCTGTCAATTCGTACACATATAGGTATACCGTTTTCCAGATAGCAAACTCCTGCGAACCTCATTTCTTACAGCGGTATTACCATTCCAGGCTAAATCCCCTGTATCATATGCTCAAAGAGTATTGTCGGGATTACCAGTCCAGGCTAAATCCCCTACAATGACAATTACTATAATGAACTTAATTTGGATTACCCGTCCGGGCTAAATCCATTTAACACATATTCTTCAGGAGGGCTAATATTTGGATCACCCATCCGAGCTAGATCTTTTTTTTCCGTCAATTCCCTTGTCAGTGATCCATCAAAGTCCATTTCATTTAACCGGGATTTAATTCCCTTTTTATCGAGAATAATCAATTTTTCATTAAATATCATACAATGAACATCCAGACCATATTAACATTAAAACACACACATTCCAAGCATTTAAGAATATAATTCAAGTTACACAAACTTAACGGTAACAATTTGTAGTAGTTGTAGGGATTTCAGGGACTAGTCGACAACTTTTTCCTTCCCTCGTTTATCTTCAATTTCTTGATCTATAATATAAAATTTTTCATTTACCAGCATATAATTTTAATCTAATTTATTTCACAATTTATACCTCTTAATTTTCAAAATTGCATATTTACCCTAAATTTTACAATTTTTACAATTTGGTCCCTACTCGATTAACCCCCCAATTGAGCTGATTTTTCCTCAATTAACATTTTATTAGATCATATTAAACTATTTCAAAACCTTTTGAAATCATAATTTCCGCATCAAACCTTAATTCCAAACTTTTTCACAATTAAGTCCTAAAAATTAATTTCTACTAAAAACATTTAGTAAATCTAGCTTTTAATAAAATTAAAACTTCAAATCCATGTTTATTCATGATAAAATTCCAGTACTCAACCATGGTAACTTTCAATTTCATCCATAAAATCAAAAACTAATGAATTTAATAGTAGGACCTAGTTGTAAAAGTCTTAAAAACATAAAAATTACAAGAAAAAGGCAAGAATTAACTCACTTGATGAAAAAAATTATGAAATACCAGCTTAAAGAACCCCTCATATGGCTTTTTGGCCGATGAGAATGAAGAAAAATCAAAAAAATCTAGATATTTTCACTTTAGTCTTAACTTTATTTAATTAATTATGCAATATTCCAATTTTGCCCTTAAATCATCAAATTTCTTGCTGATTTCATGCCCTTTCCGTCCAGCACAAATAATTTTGGGTCTAATTGCCTTTTAAGTCATTTCCAAACACATAAGCTATTTAATCATTCTAGCAACTTTTACACCTTTTTCAATTTAGTCATTTCTATTTAATTGACTACCCAAATGTTAAAATTTTCTAATGAAATTTTAATACCACAATACCAACATTTAATAAATATTTATAAAAATATTTTTGACTCAATTTTATGAAATCGAGGTCTCGATACCTCATTTTTACCCAATTTCTTCAATATATATTTTTTCTAATTAACTACTAAATCGGTAAAATTTTTCTATCGATATTTTCATACGACTTTCCTATCATATTAATATTCATTCTATAATTTTTAAAATAAATATTCTTTTTAAATCGGATTTGTGGTTACGAAACCACTATTTCGATAACCATGAATTTAGGCCATTACATTAGGTACATGCCGACACAAAAGGATAAACACCACCACGTTTGAGTTCGGGATCGTTGTTGGATGCTGGATCGGCTATCATAATTAAATACCTAACTTGCGCAAAGAAAACAAAACCGTACGCTGAGTAAAACTCAGTGGTATTTCTATAATCCAGAATATTTAAAGATAAGAAATTACAAATATACAATTGAAATATAAACACATATTAATATTTAAATATTACAACAACCATATCATATTTCATTTGTTTCACAAATATCTCAATTCTCATACTTTCTATATAAATAGCTTTTCACAATTTATTTCACATTTCATTATACAATTGCATTATTCATTCCATATTCATTTCATGAGTATATAACTCATATATTCCATATATTTGCAACATATTTCATATTCTATTTTCAATTCACTATTTCACTTCCATTTCACATACCAAGCCATTTAAATATCTATTGTAAAACTTTATTATTCATTTACCCCTATTAACACGACTTAGACTCGGACGAATACACGGATCCAACCAAAACACACCAGTTTGGCACCCAGTGCCTCATTGGATAATTCAAAGTAATAATTTGACACCCAGTATCTCATCGGCTGAACCGAAGTAAATTGGCACCCAGTGCCTCATCGAATACACCCGAAGTAATAATTTGACACCCGGTGTCTCATCGACTCGAAGTCGAAGAAATACCTGAACTCTTCCAATCCTATGGCATGCTATCTATATCCAACTCAGCTCGATACAGTTAATAGGGTTTCAATTCACTTTAATACAACCAATATTCAATTCAATTCAAATAATCAATATATTTTCAATATATATATACCAATCCAATCAATATAAATTCAATAAATTCATCACATACTAAATCAATCCATTTTAATTGCAAAACACAATAATTCTCACGTTAACACTTACCATATACATTAAATTGAAATATAACAATTGATCGTGTGTCAGAGTCTTAAAAATTTATAATATGAATGATCTAGCCTAAAAACTAACTGTGACAACGATTTGAGGCAAGTGCACCTATCGAACAGTAGCATAGTTTAGTGGCAAGACCCGATTATCGAACCTAAAGGAACCAAAAGTACTAATACTAACTTTCTTTTTATTATTTAACCTAAGAATTAGGAGAATTGTTGTTTAATCTAAAATTAACTAACTATTAAGCTAAAGTTGCTAAGACACAGAGAAGGAATTTGGGAAATACTTGGGGGAAAACCAATTGATTAAGACAATACCCGAGGAAGAATCCACCTAGACTTCACTTGTTATTTAAATCTGAACCAGACGATTTATTCACTTGACTTGATCCGTAGGATTCCCTAATTTATATTAATACCTCTCTCGAGGCTACCAATGTCTAACCCTAGGTTGATTAATTGAAATCTCTTTCTAATTAAAACCCCTAGAATTGCATTAACTGGATCTATGGACTCCCATATTAGGTTTGACCCTAATCCAGCAGATTTTCGTCATCCTATCTCCAGGGATGCGATCAACTCCGCTTAACTATTCTAGATCTACTCTTAGATAGGGTCTATTCCTCCTCTACCTAAGAGCATAAAAGCCTGAATTAATATCATGAAATATCACACAGTTAAGAACATATCAAGTATTTATCATACAGCTCAGAAAACAATAACAAGATCCGTATTAGGTTTCATCCCCCTCAGGTATTTGAGAGGTTTAGTTCATAATCATAAAAGAATACATCTCAGAAGAAAATATAAAATAAAACATAAAGAAAACCCTAAAACCCCTTGAAGGAATTGAAGGAGAGATCCTCAGTCTTAAGGACGATTCCGGCTTCTTGAGATGAATCAACTGGCTTTCTTCGAGTGAATCCCATAGTTTGCCCCCTCTGGATTGGCTTTTTGCCTAGCTGAACGCCCCCTTAAAGGTTGGCCTCTAGGGTGTTTATATAGGCTTTTGGATTGGCTTTCTTTGCCTCTAAGTACCCTAATCCGAATTGAACTCTTCTTTACTGCGTCAGGGACACGCCTGTGTAAATCGAAGCCAGGCCGTGGTCGGGTCTGTTAATGAGGCACGGCCATGTGGCGTGGGGGCCAGGCCGTGTCAATTTCGTAATTTGGCCCAATTAGTCTATTTTCGGACCGTTTCTCGTTCTTTTCATCCTCCGGTGCTCTCCTAAGTATAAAACATGAAAACAAAGGATTAAGAGCACCTATTTCCATAATTAAAGGGATAAATTATCCAAAAGTATGATAAATGTGGGATTAAAATATGTGTATATTATGGTTTATCAAATACCCCCACACTTAAGCTTTTGCTTGTCCTCAAGCAAAATTCTCAACTGACAATTAAAACGAACTTCCTCAATTCATAATATTCATCGATAATGTTTCATCATAATTCATAGGCAATTTATACATGGATAATTTAACTAAAAGAGTCCTGAAGATTCAAATAATCAAATTCATAGTTTTTAGCACGAAAAATATAGGTGTTTCCCCTTATCTAAATAATTACCTTTAATTCAAAATTGACAAGAGTTGACATACTCACTAAAGATTCACTCAAATCACTCGAAGTGTTTAAGGTTCAAAATTAAGCTCTCAAAAGTCGAACACGAAAAGTTAATTCCATAGGCTTGCTTGAAAATAAAATCTCCACTCTATAAGATGAGATGATACACAAATCAAAAGGTCTAATGGGGCTTAGGTTAAAGGTGTGGATAAAGGCTAAATTAGAAGGGTTAAAATTGATATTGAATTAAAAAATTACCTAACTAGAAAAATGAACTAATCTTGAATAATTACATCAATTAAAAACTTGGAACTAATAATACGAGCTTCTTCTTCAAGATGTCAAAATTAAATGTATAAGCTCACTTAATCGTAGAACTAATAATGAATATACTTTGATTTTTTTTAAGAACAAATCAATAAATAAATAATAAAAGAAAATTTCAACTACTGAAATAAAATAATTAGTAACTGGTCGAATCAAGTCTCGATAGAAGGGTAGTCAAAAGGAATGGTGAAAACAAATACAAGATGGGCTTTTGGGTTAATATTAGTGGGTGAGTCAATAAAAGGGTTGTTAGGATCAAAGGGGTTCACTAGGGGTTATTTGTGAAGGTAGGCTTTTAGTGGAGTAAGTGGGTTAAATCCTAAGTGCCTTTATCATCTCTGTATATCAAATCAAAGGTGTGGTCTCGACATGTATAATCGAAGCAAGTTCTAGAATAACAAATCAATGTTGACACACTCATAATCAATAAAGTGAGCACGAAAAAAATGTACGCTCTAAAGAGTTCAAAATCTCACAAAAATTATGGGTTTTTTTATGACAACCTTGTAAATTTTAAAACTTCAAGGTAATAATTAGATTCAGGTAGACAACCTAACAAAATTTAAATTTTTGAAAATAGACTTATCAAGCTTGATTCTCTAGTATCTTAAAGTTTAAATTATCAAAGCACAATTATCAATGACTTAATCTGAAACATATCAATAAAAATCATCAATCAACAGGAATTTCGTTTTAATTAGTGATATGAGAAATTTACTTAAGACAAGATATCATTCAGGGATTTGAGAATAATGCAAAAAGTTAGGCATTTTTTTCTAAATAATTTTCACCCTCACACTTAAGATGTACATTGCCCTCAATGTACAAAGATATATGTTTATAATATAGTAAGAAAATCAAAAGGGAGGGAGAGAAGTGAAACTTCCTGAATTTTGGATGGAGTCAATGAAAAGAAACTAGATAGGTTTGGCAAAGCTGAACGTAGGGGAACGCCTCGAACCGTTTGAAATTGGATCCTTGAAGCAGCCGGTCTAATCTTATTGTATCCTAAGCTTAATCTAAATGGCATGAAGAATAAGAAGAAAATAATAAAGAAAATAAAAAATAATATAAACAGAAGAATAAAAGTAAATAATGAAAAGTGGATATGCGTTCAAAGAGAAAGGGTAAAAGGGAAGAAGACTTTAGGGAAGAAAGTGAACAGAAGAAGGGGATTAAATAGAAATCATGGATCTAGTGGTTGCCCACGCCCTTGTACCTACTTGTGGTGGCCACACGGCCACGGCCACGACCTTGTGCAAGGCCGTGTGGGTATGAAAACCTACGCCTAAAAGTCTGGTTAGTTCTTAGTTAGATGCTAAAATTTAAAATTATAAAAATTAATGGGGTTAGTGCTTGGGTTGCCTCCCGAGAAGCGTTCGTTTAAAGTCTTGAGCTAGACTTACCTATTATCCGCATGGCGATGGTGGTTCACGGAGTCGAAGCTTTTTTTTCTTACTATCAATTCTATCAACATATGGTTTGAGTCGGGTAATATTTACCTTAAAAGTGCTGAGATCAGAATGTGTTACCTCGACTGTCCCGTATGGAAAGGCCTTACATGTCGAAAAAGGAATCACACTATTTGTATTAAGCTCTGAAGTGACTATTCGAGGGTCGGTTGCATCTAACAGTACACGAAATGTGAGCTCACGTGGTAGTTTATTTCGTAGAGTTGCTGGGCATACTGCGTTTAGCTCCACATGCGACGTATCGTCTAACTTCCGTTTGTTTGTCAAAAACTCTTTCAAAAATTTTCTTGAATCTGGTATCTGCGAAAGAGCTTTAAGAAATGGCAAGTTAATATGTAATTTCTTTGGAAGTTTAAGAAATTTACTGAATTACTTTGTGTGGTCTTTCTTTATCGCATTGGGGGACGAAACACGTGGTTGGTACTCTATAATTATTGGGTTTGGTTTATCATGGCTTACCTCAACCTTACCTTCCTCTACCACATTCTCTTGCTTCAATTTTGATTCATCTAACCTTTCATTGTCGTGAGCAGTTATTGCTTGAGGTTTCTCTCTTTGGTTAGTTTCAGTGTTACTTGGCAGGCTTCCTTGTGGACATTCTGATATGATCTTGGCAAGTTGTCGTAATTGGTTCTCGATCTCCTGAATCAATGCTTGTTGATTTTAAGTGTTGTCTCGGTGTTTTAAAAATGAGTTTCTGACACCGCGATGAATTTGGTCAGCATCTCTTCAAGGTTCGGCTTCTTTTCTTGCTGGTGATGTGGTTTTTGAAAACCTGAAGGAAGTTGCGGTCTTTGATTACCTTGACCTCCCCACGAGAAATTGGGATGGTACCTCCAGCCTGCATTGTAAGTGTTACTGTAAAGATTATTTTGAGGTCTAGAATAGTTACCCATATAGTTGACTTGTTCGTTCTCTACGCTAGGGTTGTAGGATAGATATTCTGTGTTGTTCACACCTCTTCCATCTATATCGTACTGTATTACCGGATGTACCTGTTTAGAACCATGCAAACCATCAATTTTTTTTATTTAAAAGATCTACCCGGTTAGATAACATGGTGACCGCGTCAAGGTTAAAAACACTGGCTGCTTCAGTAGGCTTTGTCCTCATGACTTGCCACTGATAATTATTCAGTGACATCTCTTTGGTTTTTGCGAGCGGTATGTTCTATTTCACTGTAAAAAAATCAAGGGTCCTAACGAGTTCCTTCTAGTTATAAACTAGAGGTACCTATCAGGAAAAGAAAAATAAAAAGAAAATTAGAAAAATAAAAATAAAATTTAATTGCAAAAAATAATATAAAATAATATATGGGTAAAGTTATAAAAATTGAGCTTTCTTAATATTTCAGTTCCCCCGCAACAACGCCAAAAACTTGATCATGTGTCAGAGTCTTAAAAATTTATAATATGAATTATCTAGCCTAAAAACTAACTGTGACAACGACTTGAGGCAAGTGCACCTATCGAACAGTAGCATAGTTTAGTGGCAAGACTGGATTGTCGAACCCAAATGAACCAAAAGTACTAATACTAACTTTCTTTTTATTATTTAACCTAAGAATTAGAAGAATTTTCGTTTGATCTAAAATTAACTAACTACTAAGCTAAAGATGCTAAGACACAGAGAAGGAATTGGGGAAATACTTGGGGGGAAAAAACCAATTGATTAAGACAATACCCGAGGAAGAATCCACCTAGACTTCACTTGTTATTTAACTCTGAACTAGACGATTTATTCACTTGACTTGATCCGTAGGATTCCCTAATTTATATTAATACCTCTCTCGAGGCTACTAACATCTAACCCTAGGTTGATTAATTGAAATCTCTTTCTAATTAAAACCCCTAGAATTGCATTAACTCGATCTATGGACTCCCATATTAGGTTTGACCCTAATCCGGTAGATTTTCGTCATCCTATCTCTTACGATCAACTCCACTTAACTATGCTAGATCTACTCTTAGATAGGGTCTGTTCCTCCTCTGCCTAAGAGCATAAATGCTTGAATCAATATCCTGAAATATCAAAACAAGAATTAAGAACACACAGTTAAGAGCAAATCAAGTATTTATCATACAGCTCAGAAAACAATAACAATGTAACATTCGGGATTTTGGGCTTGTACATTATTGCTTAATTGTATGAAGTAGCATGCCTATGTATGTTTGAATGTGTTGTATGAATTTTTGAAAACTTCAAAGTGTAAGTAAATGCCTTAGAAAATATCAGATTTTTAAGTATTAAAGGGGAGCTAAGCTTAACAGGCCTTAAGAACAATTGTAGTGAAAATTAGACAAACAAATGGGCTTGTTAAAGTGGCAAGGAGGCGCCACTTAAAGCCCTAGGAGGTGACACCACAAGCAGTTCAAAGGAGGCCTAGGTTCGAGTAGCAAGGAGAGAACTTTTGGAATTTTATTTTGCAGCAAGGAGGGGAGGTAGTGGACGGCATGTGGACTCTGGAGGGAGGAAGTATAGATGGGGTTGAAGTGTTGAGGATTCGGCTAAGGAGGAGGGGATCAAGGGATAAGGGAGAGAGGGAAGAGAGGTGGCCGGCCTAGGGACTCTTTTGAGGTGATTTTCGGCCAAAGAAGGAGAGTAAGGTCATTATTCTTTCTCTTGTGCCTCTGCCGAATTCTCTAGCAAATATCCTCTCTTCTCTTTTATTTTGTCAAAGCCGAAATACCCTGTGTTCTATCTGAATCTCCATCCTCAATCTTCTTCTTCTTTCTTCAAACTCAATCAAAAGTTGAATACTCAAGGGACTCCTAGCCGATTGGTTCATTAAACTCTCAAAAGCCGAAACTTGTTGATCAACATTTAGCCTATAGCCGAATCCTTCTGTGGTGTCAAGCAGGAGTGCTGTCGATTTTAGTAAGGGTAAGGATTCTATTGTTGTTGTTTATTCCCTTTTCTTTTAGCTGAAAGTTGGAATCTAATCTCTTTTACTATTCTTTGGCCGAAACAATGAAGGGGTTTCGAGATTTGGTTGTTGTCGACTGTAAGGAGGAGTTCTTCGGGATTTCTAGATCTAAGGTAAACGAGTGTGGTTTTGGGCTGAAGGCCATTTATTGTGTTTAAATGATGGTTTGGATCTAACACATGCCTATAGGAATTTTGGCATCTTCAAGAGCAAGGATTAAATTCGGGATCTAGTCAAACAAGGTAAGTGTATATTCGGCCAAGGGCCATCTTCATAGTTTCCATGTATTAAACCCGTTTATAACAATTGACAAGTAGGGATTTCGACAACTTCAAAGCAAGAGACTACTTTCGGGATTTAAAATCGCAAGGTGAGTGTACATGTAAATTCGGCCAAGGCCATATTTAGTGATTCGAATATGTGTCTTAATTATTCAAAAGTCGAAACTAACCAATTAAAGTGATCTAGTGTTAGCCGATTGCAAGGGAGAAACACTACGAAGTTTCGGGATTTGATTAGTAATCAAGTCGACAGCAAGGTAAGGATTTAAGTTGTGATAATCCTTCGAGATTTGATTATCTAGCCAAATGGCTTTTTGCTAAATACTAAGTGTTGGCTGAATGTAGGAACTAAGGATCTAGAGTATTAGATCGGGATTCTCGGGATTTCAATGAAAGCGTTAATACCAGGTATGTACCCCACACTAACTCTTAATAGATTTACGGCATCAATTTAATATATGTGTTTATAATGATGTGAAATGTGGCCAAAGGTACCATGCAATGGTACAAAGTACTCAGGTACGTAACCTTAACATTATGTCAATAAACGATATGAATATTTGGAATGTGTCACATATGTGAATATTGATAAGAATGTGAAATAAGGAAAAAGGCATGATATTACATGATTTGTATGACATGGGGCATATAGGAAATTATTTTAAGGGGAAGTGATCTGGTGGTTTATACCACAAATCTAAATGTGGTGACTCATGTCACAAAATCCGAATGTGGTGACTTATGTCACAAATAATTATCTGGTGGCTATGCCACAATATATATATAAGGGCGATGAGCATGTCGCCTGCAGTGACTGCGTTCGATAATGTGTAGTGGATGGAGGGTCGACTTAGTAGTCCCCACGGTGTGATGGTTGGTACGGGTGATGTGTAGCGGATGGTTATCTAGGTTTGGGTTCGAGTTTGCATCATTGATTATATATGTTTTATATGTATGATTTGACATGCCTAAATTGATTGAGAGTTTGTGTTGGTGGTTATACACTGAGTCCGTTTGACTCACCCCATTGTGGGATATTTTTTAAGTGACACTCAGTAATGGACCGGGTCGGCAGGAGCTCAGGGGTGGCCATGCTCATTTCGAGACTATTTTATTTTTATTAGTTTTATTATTTAAGTTTTGGATTTATTTGGGTTTCCTTTGATGTAATAAGGCCACTAGTATGAAACCTGCTTATGCATGCATTTTAAAATTATTTTAGTAGGATACGATTTTATCAATTTAAAGTTTAAGTAACTTTTCTTAAAATAAATGTTAAATGTTTTGACACCAAATCGATCGTTCTTCAAAACACACAAAATTTGGCAAAGTCCAAATAAGTTTTGAATGGTTTTTCTCTAGAAGCATGCCAGATCCGGTCAGGGCTCGTGGGCCAGGTTTGGGGTATTTCAGCTTGGTATTAGAGCCCAGTTTTAAACTCTCGGCCTTGGGTTTAAAGCCCATAACGTTTTCAAAATCGAGCCCAAATGGGATTTTTCTAAGAATTGAGCAGGTTTCTGGCAAGGCACTTGAGTCTCTGGCCCGAAGTCCACCAGGTAAGTACTCCTAACTCTTTTATGATTTGTATGTGGGAAACTATAGGGACGTAGATTAGTAGACTGGGAATTAAACCCTAGGATTAGCCTACTTCAACCCCAAGATACATAAAACTTAAAGTCAAACCAAACAAACACGTGGTCTCGAGTCAGAGTTAAAGGTGTGGCAACCACAGCGCATGTCTAGGATTGGATTCAGTGGGAGCTTGGTATCTAAGCAAATCCTAGTGACTCACCTCCTCACCGTCGAATCCTACACAGTGCGAGTGACGGTTCACCTTAGCCAAGAGGACTCAAACACCGGCTAAACCTAATAATTAAAACCCAAAAGGACCATCACCTTGTTTTGTGAAACTCAAAATTCAAACCATGATTTTAAAATTCCAAGTGCCCTTGATTTAAAAATGACCAAAATACCCCTGATTTGCAAATTAACCAAATTACCCCTAACCTGTACAAATGACCAAAATAACCTCAGTGTGGAAAGTTACCAAAGTATCCTCAAAATTAAAATTTCTAAAATACCCTTGTTTTGAAAAGTCGCCAGGAACCATATTTTGCAAAAAAATTATCGAAATGCCCCTAGTTTGAAAAATTACAAAAATACCCTCAGTTTATAAAATTACCATTTTACCATTGGAATTTTCTTACCAAGTATTTCAATTTTGTGGAAATGCCAAAATCTCTACCTTGTGAAATTTTTAAATACCCTAATTTGGAAAATTATCGAGATACCCCTATAGGATAAAATTACGGTAATACCCCTGGGTAGTAGAAAACAACAAACAATGACAACTACAACATTTTTCTATAATGAACGCAAGTTCATGAATGTGATTGAATGAATGAATTGAGACTGTATGTGTGTGAATTCGAAAGAACTACTCCTTAGAACTATTAAACATAAGACTGTTCGTGATAGATCAGTGGAACAAAACTAATTCATAAAATTCTTTAATCAGATAAACGCGATTCGGAAGCATGAATTCTAGGGGACATGGTCATAGCGTGCGTGGCCGTGGTAGAGGCCGAATGACCGTGTCGGAGCTCGTTAGGTCCGGACAAGGGTCTGAAAATGAAATGCCACCACCACCAGCCGCTGATGTGGGATATCAAGATTAGACGGGGGATGATGCAGTATCACAGGTGATGCTACGAGTTTTGGAAAGGGTGGCTGGAGCAGGAGGAGGTATGGGAGCTCGAAAGTCGGTACCTGAGCGACTTCGAGCTAATGGAGCTGAGTTTTTTCGTGGAGTATCTGATGTGGCACCCAATACAGCTGAGTATTGGTTAGAGATGACGGAGCAGATTATGGACGACTTGGACCTAACTGCCGAGGAGAAACTAAAAGGGGTAGTGTCGCTACTCCGCGATGAGTCATATCAATGGTGGCTCACAGTTCGGGATGGTGCTGCCGCTGATGATCTTACATGGGAATACTTTAAGGTGGCATATCAGAAGAAGTACATTGGAACTAGTTATGTGGATGCGCAGAGGAAGGCGTTTTTGAGGCTAGTTCAGGGGAATAAGACCGTAGCAAAATACGAGGTAGAATTTTTGAGGTTGAGCCGATATACTTGAGGTATTGTGTCGACGGAGCATGAACGGTGTGTTCGGTTTGAGGATGGACTAAGGGATGACCTGAGGTTGTTGATAGCTCCACAGCAGGAGCGAAAATTTATCGTATTGGTGGAGAAGGCTAAGGTAGCCGAAGGGATTAAGGATTCGGTGAGACAGAATACGGATTGAAATAGGCAAAAGAGAGGTTTTGGATCATCAGGGTCATCGGGGAATGTGCAAAAGAGGCCTAGAAGTGATGGACCACGAGGTCAAGAGTCGCTACGGAGGAGGAAGATCGCATTTGCGGCCAATGTGGAAAGATGCATCTAGGAGAGTGTTGGAAGAAGACGGGAGGATGTTTCAAGTGTGGGTCCAAGGACCACATGATTAAGGACTGTCCTATAAGAACAAAGGGGCCGACCAGTAAGTTAGGGTCCTAATCAGGTTGGAAGAGGAGGATAGCAGCCACCGCGAGGTCGTGGTTCAGCTGGCAGAGGTAATGGTTCTGGTAGAGGATGGGGAACACCGGGCGGAGGTGTTGGTAACACGGAGGCGAGGCAGCCGGGGTTGGTATATGCAGTTTGTCGGAGGGAGGATGGTGACGCACCGGATGTCATAACTGGTACGTTCTTTATAGCTGACAAACCTTACTTTGCTCTAATTGATGTTGGCTCTACCCACTCTTATGTTGCATGTAGAGTAGTTGAAACACTAGGCATAGCCTCTGAACTGTCTAATAGGGAGATGACTGTAGTAAGCCCATTAGGTCAAACCGTAGTGGTGAATAAGATATTTTAAAGTGTACCTCTAGAGCTTCAGGGGGTGGTATTTCCTACCAACTTGATGGAGCTACCCTTTGGAGAATTTGATCTCATCCTTGGCATAGACTGGCTAGTGGAACATCGGGCTATTTTGGATTGCGCAGCTAAGCGAATGGAATTAAGGACCCTGGAAGACAAGACGGTAATTACGATAGGAGAAAGAAGAAACTACTTGTCTAACGTAGTTTCGACATTAAAGGTTGATAAGATGGTTTGAAAAGGGTGCAAGGCATTTTTGGCCTTCGTTAGTGCATTGGATGCAAAAGAAGGGGGAGTTAGTGGAGTTAGAACCATAAGAGAATTTGTGGATGTCTTTCCAGAGGAGTTACCTGGAATACCCCCGGATAGGGAAGTACAGTTCGGAATTAACTTGCTGTCGGGTACAGCTCCTATGTCAATTGCCCCGTACAGAATGGCACCAAAGGAGTTGGTTGAGCTCAAGGCTCAAATCCAAGAGTTGCTAGATTGTGGGTTTATCTGACCCAGTGTGTCTCCATGGGGAGCATCGGTCTTGTTTGTGAAGAAGAAGGACGAAACTATGCGCATGTGCATAGATTATCGTCAGTTGAATAAGCTGACCATCAAGAACAAGTACCCTTTGCCAAGGATAGACGACTTGTTCGATTAGCTTAAGGGGGCAGCTGTATTCTCGAAGATAGATTTACGGTCTGGATATCATCAGCTCAAGGTGAAGGAAGTGGATATCCATAAGACGGCTTTTCGGATAAGATATGGGCATTATGAGTTCGTAGTAATGCCGTTCGATTGACCAACGCCCCAGTTGCGTTCATGGACATGATGAACTGGGTTTTCCAACCCTGTATGGACCGGTTCGTTGTTGTGTTCATAGACGATATCCTAGTGTACTCCAAGTCAGAGGAAGAACATGATAAGCATATCCGGGTTGTGTTGCAAGTGTTGAGGGAGAAGAAGTTCTATGCCAAATTTAGCAAGTGTGAATTTTGGCTTAAGAAAGTCGCATTCTTAGGGCACGTGGTGTCTGCAGAAGGAATAAGGGTGGATCCTAGGAAGATTGAGGCGGTGTTGGATTGGAAACCACCTAAGTCCGTGGCAAAGGTTTAGAGTTTCTTGGGTTTAGCAGGCTATTACAGAAGGTTTGTAGAAGGGTTCTCGTCAATAGCCGCACCTCTGATGAAGTTGCTAAGAAAGGAAGTACCTTTCGTATGGACTGATAAGCAACAGGAGAGCTTTAAGAAGCTTAAGAGAGTCTTGACCAAGCTCAGCTTTAATTCAACCCTAAAGCGTGGAAGGATTTTGTGGTGTCTTGTGATGCTTCCCATACGAGATTGGGAGGTGTCCTTATGCAAGACGGGAAGGTAGTTGCTTATGCATCTCGACAACTAAGGCCACATGAGGTTAACTACCTGACGCACGATTTGGAATTGGCAGCAGTGATCTTTGCTCTTAAAGTGTGGAGGCACTTCTTGTATGGAGAAAAGTCAGTGATTTATACTGACCACAAGAGCCTTAAGTATCTGCTGACTCAGAAAGAGTTGAACTTGAGATAGCGAAGGTGGGTGGAATTATTGAAGGACTACGATTGTTCCATAGAGTATCACCCGTGTAAGGCAAATGTGGTGGCAGATGCCCTAAGTCAGAAAGTAGTGACGGAGTTAAGGGCAATGTTCGCACATTTAAGCCTCTACGATGATGGAAGTTTATTGGCAAAATTGCAAGTGAAACCGACATGGCTGAATGAGGTGAATGAGGGTCAGTTGGTAGATGATGATCTAAGTGCTAAGCTTCGGCAAGTGCAGAGCGGGGAGTTGAAGGATTATAGTATTAATGGCGATGGAGTATTGTGTTTCAAGGGTAAGGTCTGTATGCCAAATAACGAGGAGTTAAGGCGGAGAATTCTTCGGAAATCACATAGTAGTCCTTATGCTATGCATCCTGGAGGTAGTAAGTTGTATAGAGATCTAAGGGAATAGTTTTGGTGGCCTGGTCTTAAACAGGAAGTTATGAAATTTGTAGGAAAGTGTTTAACGTGTTAGCAAGTTAAGGCTGAACACCAAGTTCCGTTAGGGTTGCTTCAACCAATACAGATTCCGCAGTGGAAGTGGGAGAGAATTACCATGGACTTCGTAAGTGGACTTCCCCTTACGCCTACTAAGAAGGACTCGGTATGGGTGATAGTAGACCGATTGACAAAGTCTGCACATTTCATTCCCGTGCGGGTTGACTATTCCCTACAAAAATTGGCAAGGTTATACGTGGCTGAAATTGTGAGGCTGCACGGAGTACCGGTGTCGATTATCTTGGATAGGGATCAGAGGTTCACATCTCGATTTTGGAAGGCGCTACATCAAGCTTTAGGCACCAGATTGGACTTCAGTATAGCTTTTCATCCACAGTCAGACGGGCAGTCTGAACAAGTGATCCAAGTGTTAGAGGATATGTTGAGGGGTTGTGTGATAAACTTCAGAGGAAGTTGGGAAGAATATTTACCTTTAGCGTAATTTATGCACAACAAATGACTATCGTGCAAGTATTCGGATGGCACCCATTTGAAGCAATCAGATGGACGGAAGTGTCGCACTCCCACATGTTGGACGGAATTGGGAGAACGTCAGATTTTTGGTCTGGAAATTGTGGCGGAATCGGAGGAAAAGGTTAGGGTAATTCAGACACGGTTGAAGGAGGGATCTGACCGGCAAAAGTCTTATGCAGATCTCAAGCGGAAGGAGATTGAGTTTGCTGTGGGAGACTATGTGTTTCTTAAAGTGTCACCTTGGAAGAAGGTGATGAGATTTGGTCGCAAAGGAAAGTTAAGCCCCAGGTTTATAGGACCTTATCGGGTATCGAAGTGAGTTGGACCAGTGGCATACCAGTTGGAGTTGCCTTCGGAATTGCAGCGGATGCACGATGTATTCCATGTCTCGATGCTTCGTCGTTACCGATCGGATCCAACTCATATAATACCGGTTGAGGAGGTGGAGCTGAGGCCAGATCTGTCTTATGAGGAAGAGTCAATTTAGATTTTGGAACGAGATGTGAAGGTGCTTCGAAGAAAATCAGTTCCTCTGGTCAAAGTGTTATGGCGTAACCATGGATCGGAAGAAGCTTCTTGGGAGCCGGAAGAAGCAATGCGACAGCAATACCCCCACCTATTCTAGCCAGGTAATTTCGAGGTCAAAATTATTTTAAGGGAGTAGAACTATAACATTCGGGATTTTGGGCTTGTACATTATTGCTTAATTGTATGAAGTAGCATGCCTATGTATGTTTGAATGTGTTGTATGAATTTTTGAGAACTTCAAAGTGTAAGTAAAAGCCTTAGAAAATATCAAATTTTAAGTATTAAAGGGGAGCTAAGCTTGATAGGCCTTAAGAACAATTGTAGTGAAAATTAGACAAACAAATGGGCTTGTTAAAGTGGCAAGGGGGTGCCACTTAAAGCCCTAGAGGTGACGCCACAAGCAGTTTAAAGGATGTCTAGGTTCGAGTAGTAAGGAGAGAATTTTTGGAATTTTATTTTGCAGCAAGGAGGGGAGGCAGTGGACGGCATGTGGACTATGGAGGGAGGAAGTATAGATGGGGTTGGAGTGTTGAGGATTCGGCTAAGGAGGAGGGGATCAAGGGATAAGGGAGAGAGGGAAGAGAGGTGGCCGGCCTAGGGACTCTTTTGAGGTGATTTTCGGCCAAGGAAGGAGAGTAAGGCCATTATTCTTTCTTTTGTGCCTCTTCTGAATTCTCTAGCAAATATCCTCTCTTCTCTTTTATTTTGTCAAAGCCGAAATACCCTGTGTTCTATCTGAATCTCCATCCTCAATCTTCTTCTTCTTTCTTCAAACTCAATCAAAAGCCGAATACTCAAGGGACTCCTAGTCGAATGGTTCATTAAACTCTCAAAAGCCGAAACTTGTTGATCAACATTTAGCCTATAGCCGAATCCTTTTGTGGTGTCAAGTAGGAGTGCTGTCAATTTTAGTAAGGGTATGGATTCTATTGTTGTTGTTCATTCCTTTTTCTTTTAGTCGAAAGTTGGAATCTAATCTCTTTTACTATTCTTTGGCCGAAACAATGAAGGGGTTTCGGGATTTGGTTGTTGTCGACCATAAGGAGGAGTTCTTCGGGATTTCTAGATCTAAGGTAAACGAGTGTGGTTTTGGGCTGAAGGCCATTTATTGTGTTTAAATGATGGTTTGGATCTAACACATGCCTATAGGAATTTCGGCATCTTCAAGAGCAAGGATTAAATTCGGGATCTAGTCAAACAAGGTAAGTGAATATTCGGTCAAGGGCCATCTTCATAGTTTCCATGTATTAAAACCGATTCTAACAATTGACAAGTAGGGATTTCAACAACTTCAAAGCAATAGACTACTTTCGGGATTTAAAATCGCAAGGTGAGTGTACATGTACATTCGGCCAAGGCCATATTTAGTGATTCGGATATGTGTCTTAATTATTCAAAAGCCAAAACTAACCAGTTAAAGTGATCTAGTGTTAGCCGATTGCAAGGGAGAAACACTACGAAGTTTCGGGATTTGATTAGTAATCAAGTCGACAGCAAGGTAAGGATTTAAGTTGTGATAATCCTTCGGGATTTGATTATCTAGCCGAATGGCTTTTTGCTAAATACTAAGTGTTGGCCGAATGTAGGAACTAAGGATCTAGAGTATTAGATCGAGATTTTCGGGATTTCAGTGAAAGCGTTAATACCAGGTATGTACCCCACACTAACTCTTAATAGATTTACGACATCAATTTAATATATGTGTTTATAATGATGTGAAATGTGGCCAAAGGTACCATGCAATGGTACAAAGTACTCAGGTACGTAACCTTAACATTATGTCAATAAACGATATGAATATTTGGAATATGGCACATATGTGAATATTGATAAGAATGTGAAATAAGGCAAAAGGCATGATATTGCATGACATGGGGCATATGGGAAATTATTTTAAGGGGAAGTGATCTGGTGGTTTATACCACAAAATCTGAATGTGGTGACTCATGTCACAAAATCCGAATGTGGTGACTTATGTCACAAATAATTATCTGGTGGCTATGCCACAATATATATATATATATAAGGGCGATGAGCATGTCGCCTGCAGCGACTGCCTTCGATGATGTGTAGCGGATGGAGGGTCGACTTAATAGTCCCCACGGTGTGATGGTTGGTACGGGTGATGTGTAGCGGATGGTTATCTAGGTTTGGGTTCAGGTTTGCATCATTGATTATATATGTTTTATATGTATGATTTGACATGCCTAAATTGATTGAGAGTTTGTGTTGGTGGTTATACACTGAGTCTGTTTGACTCACCCCGTTGTGGGATATTTTTCAGGTGACACTCAGTAATGGACCGGGTCGGCAGGAGCTCAGGGGTGGCCATGATCAGCTCAGAGACTATTTTATTTTTATTAGTTTTTATTATTTAAGTTTTGGATTTATTTCGGGTTTCCTTTGATGTAATAAGACCACTAGTATGAAACTGTTTATGCATGCATTTTAAAATTATTTTAGTAGGATATGATTTTTATCAATTTAAAGTTTAAGTAACTTTTCTTAAAAATAAATGTTAAATGTTTTGACACCAAATCAACTGTTCTTCAAAAACACACAAAATTTGGCAAAGTCTAAATAAGTTTTGAATGGTTTTTCTCTAGAAGCATGCCAGATCCGGTCAGGGTTCGTGGGCTGGGTTTGGAGTGTTTCAAACAAGATCCATATTAGGTTTCACCCCCTCAGGTATTTGAGAGGTTTAGTTGAAAATCATAAAAGAATACATCTCAGAAGAAAATATAAAACAAAACATAAAGAAAACCCTAAAATCTCCTGAAGGAATTGAAGGAGAGATCCTCAGTCTTGAGTATGATTCCAGCTTCTTGAGTGAATCAACTGGCTTTCTTCAAGTGAATCCCACAATTTGGCCCCTCTGGTTTGGCTCTTTGGCCTAGCTGAACGCCCCCTTGAAAGTTGGCCTCTAGGGTATTTATATAGGCTTTTGGATTGGCTTTCTTTGCCTCTAAGTACCCTAATCCAAATGGAACTCTTCTTTGCTACGTCAGGGACACGCCTGTGGCACACAACCTTGTAAATTGAAGTTAGGCCGTGGTCAGGTCTATTAATGAGGCATGGCCGTTGGCTCGGGGGCCAGGCCGTGTCAATTTCGTAATTTGGCCCACTTAGTCTGTTTTCAGCCCGTTTCTCATTCTTTTCATCCTCCGGTGCTCTTCTAAGTATAAAACATGAAAAAAAAAGGATTAGGAGCACTTATTTCCATAATTAAAGGGATAAATCATCCAAAAGTATGCTAAATGTGGGATTAAAATATGTGTATATTATGGTTTATCAACAATTAACAACTAAATTTAGATTATAGAAATACAAACTAGAAATTTCGAGCTATTCTTTGTCGACTTTATCTTTTCCCTTTTTAGTCAAGGGTTTCAGTACGACGTTAGCTACGAAATTAAAACAATTAAAAAATAACCAATACAACGCAATTCAATTTCATATTGAATATTTAAATTTTACTCAAATATTACCTAATTTCCAATTTAATCCCTAAACCAAGACTAACTTTTATTCTTCACATTTAATTCTTTATTTTCATGCAAATTCCACTTTAGACTAAATTCAACTCCCTATTTTCAATAAATTCTTAAATTTCAAAATTTTTACAATTTAGTCCCTATTACACAAAATTTACTATTTGTTCTCTGTTTAATCCTTTTTTTATTTTTAGCTTAAAAATCTATCAATTTAATCTCTAATACTAAAATTTATTCAACATAGACAACACTTAAAAACTCAATAATTTCTAAAATTTTGACATGGGTCGAGTAGTATTTAATACCGGGATTCCAAAAACTTAAAAATTACAAGAAAAAGGGACTAAATTGACTAACCAATTGAGCTTGAAACTTTGAAACCCTTAGCTTTTGTAACGACCCAAAATTGGGCATAGTAGGATTGGGCCCATTGTGCCTTGAACGTAGAAGCGTTTTAAAATTTTGAGAACTAGAGAACGGCATTATTTCAAGTTGGTCTTATTAGGAAGGTGATTTTAGAAAGTTATGGGGTTCTAGGAAGTTCCGGGTTCAAGTTAGGCTAAAGGAAAATTTTTGTGTTTAAGCACTGTAAGGAGAGAAGGTAAGTGGCATCAAGACTTAAGTAAATAAGTGTGCATTTTGCTAGCACAAGGAATCTGTTGGTAAAGGTGGAAAGTGGCGTGTAGAGTGTATTGATGGTCTAAGGTTCGAATCCCACCTAGTGCAAATATTTTGGATTAAATTTTTGTACTAATAAGGTAAGTGTCGGTCATGGTTTTAATATCGTAGGGTGGACTTTTTAATTTTGGCAAGGTGGCTAAGGAAATAAGGCAAGGTTGAGGGTAAGGAAAGAAATCAAAAGAAAAAAGAAAGATAAGGGAACATGTTGGCCTTTAAGGGGGAAGATGTTTTGGAAAGTTTTTAATGGGTCAATGTTCATCTTTTGGTAAAGATGATACATGGTTTGGGAGAGGGTAGCCGATTTTGCTAGGATCATTTTGCTAAGTTTTAGTGCATGAGAGGCTTATTCTTTTGAGCATTTTTTTTTTGAGTTTGCTCTTTTCCCAATTTCTTCTCTCCCTTGCGAAAACTATAAAGCCAATATTGTACACCATTTTCCTTGTTTTGGCTGAAACTTTGACACTCTCTTGTCCATCTCTTCTTTTCCTTCCTCACTATTTCTCCAACCTTTCTCCCTTCCTCTTAAATCGATATCACTTGTAGCCGAACCTTCTTTGTTGTCTTGCTACTAGTGCCAAACCATGTTATTCTTTTTGTTTCACCCCTATTATTTAGGTAAAGGTTCTTTCTTCTTATTTCATGTTGTTTGTTCTTTTTCTCTTGATTTGGTTAAGCCGAAACACTCTTTTTTCGATTCTTTTGATAATCAAAGGGTGAGGATCGTTAACATCAGTTGTAGTAAAGGAGCGTGTGGTGGCAGTCAGAAGGCGGGGTTGAATATCGGGACTTCAAAGAGGGAGATGACGTGTGGTAAGTGATTCAAGTGTAAGTAATACGAAATCTTTTGGAAATCTGAGGCTAACTTTTGGTTGGTATTGTTCTAGGGTCAACGAAGAGTGGTTCTTTTGGAAATCCAAATCAGGTGTGTAATCCCGTACCCTTCCAAATACATGTTTGAAATGGTGTGTAATCTCACACCTCTCTGAGTATTTGCATGAAATGTTTTGTAATTCGGTGGAAAGATCGAAAAGTCAGAAACTAGCATCCGTGACCACTCGGGCGTGCGTATGTTCGTAGTGGTTACCATATTTTGCAATGAAACAGTTTGGTTAGCAGCAGTGACGTGATTTTGAAAATCACGAAAAATAGGAGAAAGGGAATTAGAAAGTGAATAAGATATCGAATTAAATTTTACTGTGTTTAGTTTTATATGAAAGAAACAGAAGAGAAAGAGAAATTTTATATTCTGTGATATTTTAATTTTAGTGAGACTGGTTCTGATTGACTTTGGGGTTCCCTGTTCTATCTTGGAAAAATCGTTTAAAATTTTACAAAGTTAATTATGAGTTATAATTTATATGTATAGATTCCTTAGTGAGTCTAATTTCAATAGAAACAAGTGGGAGCAATATACGAAAACTATACAGTGAGATATTTGAATTTCGGGTAAGAGAGGTCAAAACTGTTGGACAGTGAAATAAGGGAAACTTTAATGAATAAACTGTATTAAATGGTTAAGCCAAAAATTCTGGAAAAATTTTAGTAAGGAGATATATGAGTATATATTCAAGGAAAATTTACGGATCTAAATTTTTAGTTTCCTAACTCGAGTCATAGTCAATTTAGTCAATATGACGCGGATGGACAGTTTCAATTTTTATGCCCCAAATTAGTAGTTAAGTTCAGGGTTGCGAAATTACGAAAATACCCTCGATGGGTAAAATTACCGATTTACCGAAATGCCCCTATGGGCCGATTTACCAAAATGCCCCTATGGGTCAAATTATCGAAATGTCCCTATGGGCCGAATTATGAAAATGCCCCTATGGGCCGATTTGCAAAGTGTTATAATGAGCTGAATTTTTGTAATGAATCTCTGAATTAATGATTGCTGTTTATATTTGTAAATATCATGATTTACTATGTATGTTGCATTTACATATTGCATGGGATTGGGATATTGATGATCGAAGGAAGTTATTCTGGTGGCTCTGCCACATGTATTCTGGTGGCTCTGCCACATTCTGTCTGGTGGCTATGCCACGTATATTCTGATATTCTAGTGGCTCTGCCACAATCTGTATAGTGGCTATGCCACGCATAATTATGACTCTGGTGGCTTAGCCACAAATATTATAGAAAGCAGCTTGACTGCAGCTTTTCTGGTGGCTCAGCCACAAATTATTATAAATGGCAACTTGTTTGCGATTGGTGTGTTTGGCGGGGTGGGTTGACTTGATCCCCACAGTTGTGATGGGATGGTACGGGTGGTGTGTAGCGGATGGATTACTAGGATGGGTTGGGTTGCAGTACATTATCTGCATTATCATGTTTATAGGCCTAAGGCCCAGTTTGTTTTGTAAATGGGCTTCGGCCTAAGATTATGCTACATGGGCTTCGGCCCAAGTTATTGCTAAATGGGTTCAGACCCAGTGGATGACGGTAAAGAGATTATGCAGTGAGTTCTAGTAACTCACCCCCTCCTTTCTTAATCTTTGTAGGTAATGCTCGGTGACGAGGACGTGGGACCATGGATGACTCGGTGGAGGCCATACTTCGAAAATAAATGTTTCGAACTTTAGTAAATTAATTTTCTGCTCTATTTCGTTACTTTTATTATGTTAGGTTTAAACTTGTAATAAGGCCTCTAGGATAAACTTTAATTTGCTTTATGTTTGGACGTATTTATTATTTTTCTTAAATTGTTTTAAATGGGATTTTTTTAAATCATTAATAATGGTTTTTCCAAAATAGATTAATAAATGGATTTTATAACTAACTTTTACAAATATTTTTAACTTGGAAATTTTCTCTTGAATTAACAATGATATTTTCAAAAGTCACAGTTTTATAAGATCTCTAGTTCAACTTATCGATTTATCAATCAACCTTCAAGGTTAGTAGTACTTTATCAAATTTTCAAATCAAACTTGTTTTCTCGATTATAGCAAAACAACACCTATTTTAGTACGAATTACAAGTTCTTTATACGTTTTCTTCATGTGACATGTCAGATTCGGTCATAACACATGGGCCGGGTTTGGGGTGTTACAGCTTTGGTATTTCTCCTTTTCTTTCCTTTTTCTTTTTCCTTTTCCCTTCTGTTTCGTTTGTTCTTTCTTTCTTTTCTATTTCTTTTTCTTTTATTTTATTATTATAATATAATATATATACTTAAACATTAAGATTTAATATTATATAATATTATAATATATATTTTACTTTAAATTTTATAATAATATACACTTATCGCCTCATTTATGAGAAATGGCATAATTGCTTCTTTAGTCCTCTTAGTTTTTCTTTAATCTATAATTCAACTTTCACCCTTTATGAAATTTAGTCCTTATAACTAATTACTCTTAATTCTTGCAAATTCACCTAACCAAAACCTAATTAACTACACAACTAACTTCGTAAATATTTATTAGAAATATTTACGAGTCTAATTTACAAAAATGGAGTCTTGGAAATACATTTTCTGACACCCGTGACTATCAGGTCGTTACAATTCTCCCCTTAATAAATTTCATCCCCGAAATTTACCTGAAAAGAGGTGGGGGTACTGAGATCTCATTGTTTCTTCCTGTTCCCAAGTCGCTTCCTCAACACTATGACTATGCCATAATACTTTCACTAACAGAACTCGCTTATTACACAATTCTTTCACTTCTCGTTCCAAAATTTCAACTGGTTATTCTTCGTACGACAAATCTGGTTGAATTTCAATATCCTCTATCGAAATAACATGAGATAGGTCCGATCGATATCTTCTAAGCATTGAAACGTGAAAAACATCATGAATTTTCTATAATTCTGTAGGCAAAGCTAAACAATACGCAACTGGTCCCACTCTTTCGTTATCTCATACGGTCGAATAACATGAGGACTCAGTTTTCCTTTTCGACCAAATCTCAAAATTTTCTTCCAAGGCAAAAATTTAAGAAATACTTTATCACCAACAGAATATTCAGTATCTCGACTTTCAAATCTACATATGATTTCTGTTTGTCAAAAGCTGCCTTCAATCTATCTCGAATTTTCTTAACAATGTCTTCCATTTCTTGAATTAATTTCGGCCTGATAATTTTTCTTTTACTTAATTCCATCCAACCAATAGGTGATCGACATCTATGACCATATAAAGCTTCATACGAAGCCATTTGAATACTTGATTGGAAACTATTGTTGTATATAAATTCAGCCAAAGGTAAGTAACGCTCCCAACTTAATTCAAAATCAATAACACAAGTACGAAGAATATCTTCCAAAATCTAAATAACACGCTCAGATTGTCCATCAGTCTGTGGATGAAAGCTGTACTAAAATTAAGTCGCGTACCAAGATATTCATGTAACTGTTTCCAAAATCTCGAAGTGAACTGTAACACCCCAAACTAGGCCTAAACGTTATAGAAGGGGATTTGAAATCAAATTTTATTAAGTTAAAACAGTTTCCGTTTATTAGCTTTTATTTATCTTTTGTCAATCTAATAATTACTTTCTCGCTAATTTGATTCGTTTAAAAACATATTCTGTAGCGAAAGCTTTTAAAACCGTGATATTTAAGAAAATCGCTCGCGTTTAGAAAAAAACATTGTGTTTAGTAAAAACCGTGTTTTTGACGCAGTTTAGAAATTTATGAAAACAATTAAAAATCCCGAAATAAAAGCAAATAGTCCAAAAGTCCAAATTACATAAAAAAATCTCTCCAAAATAAATATGAATTGATAACCTTAAATGGAATTACATTAACTCAATAGTCATGTGGTTACCATTGGGTCCTCCGTCGCATCGATCCGTCTAAGTCTGGGGATTACCTGTACAGATAAAACAGAAAGGGGTGAGTTTACGTAAAATCAGTGTGTAATCCCCACAAAAAACATGCATACAGTCAAACACAACAAACAGTCAAATGCAAGCCCATTTCAGTTTCATTAGCAGTTTGGGCCTTAGCCCATTTCAGTTTTAGTATCAGATATGCATTAGGGCCTAAGCCTATCACAGTAACAGTATCAGATATGCATTAACCAGTAAATAGAATCTAACCCAACCAGCCTTTACACACTATCTCCATCCATCTTTAACTCCATGTGGGGTTTAAAACACCCACCTATTCCTACACTCCAAGTAGTACTGAATGCGGCACATAATCAGTAAATTGCAGTTGAGCTGCCAGATAAAAGGCTTAAGAGCCTTTCAGTACACTTCCTCCAAATATCAACATCCTAACCCAATGCAATGCAACCTACAGTATATGACATGCTAATACATGTATATCAGTTATACAAACAGTTCAGTATTCACTCAAATAATCATCATGCTCAGTACATACATCATACATACAGTTCACGCATTTAAGGGTCTAATTAGTGCTTATCAACCCTACAGTAGGTTCACAGTCGACTTGGGCAACCCGTGCAACCTTAGAACACATTTCAGTTAAATGGGCTCACACGCCCATGTGGCCTACCCATGTGGGCCCACAAGCTAGTGCGGCCCAAACGACCCAATTTGGCCTTGACCGTGTGGATCACACAGCCTGGTCTAGAATCCCACACGCCCGTGTGGCCCACACGGCCCAAATCAGTCTAGCCCGTGTGTCACACATGGCCTACCTGGCCATCACATTGCCGTGTCTTAAACGCACGGCCTAGCCTCGTCGATCACACGCCTGTGTTATGGCACACGGCCTACCACACGAGTGACCACAAGACCGTGTGGCATCAACAGTGGGGTTTTTAGCTTTCATCAAAACCTCATTTTCTGTGTTTTTGGGTACACACCTAGTAACATTTCGATGTAAAACCACTCCTGAGCCTTCCCAAAGCCTAAAATTGACAATACAACACTCGAAATTAGTCTTAAAATCTGATTAAATTGAAATCACGAATCTTGACAACAATTCCAATCAATAACCAACACTTACCTCAACCATTCGAACGATTTTAATCACGATTCCACCGGAGAAGAGCCTCGTTCCCCACAATTCTCTACTACCAAGAACCCAAAGTCACTAATGGAACAGGTAGCATAAAAAGACGAGTTGAGCTAAAAGGAAAACGGTTACCTCATCTCTATAAAACTTACCCCTTACACTTACCAAGCGCACAAAAGTATAGAACAACTAAAAATCAGGATTGAAAAATTAAATTTCGATAAAGTTTCCACGCAAAACAAAAAAATAATTTCTTCTTGCCAGAACAGACAAAAAAGGTCAAAACAAAGCTTGGGAACTAGTAGGAGAGAGAAAAAATAAAAGATATCAGATATCACTAAATCCCCTATTTTCACTCCCACTAACCTACTACTTAACCTCCTCAGACTTTCAGTTTGACCGAAACTCTCTCGGTCAAATGAGCAAAAATAAACTCCCTTGCTTGCGCAGGGATTCGTACACAAGACCTTCAGCAATCTAACACTCAACTTAACCACCAGACTAGAAGGCCCATTCTGATATTGTTTAATAAATAATTTAATATAAGCCCACTGCTCAGGTATAAGACTTAAGTCAGAAAAATACCCAAAATTTACCAAAGGTAAGGCTTGAACTTGGGACCTCTCACACACACCTAGAACACTTAACCACTGAAGCAGATACAGATTTGTGTCAATATTCACAAAAGATGAAACAAAAATTTTGGGGCGTTACATGAACCGTGGATCTCAATCAGATATTATTGACATAGGAACACAGTGTAATCTCACAATTTCTTGAATATAAACTTCAGCAAGCTTTTGAAGTGACCAATCAGTCTTGACTGCAATTAAATGAGCTGATTTCATAAGTCGATCAACAATCACCCAAATAGCATTTTTCTTTCTCGTCGATAAAGGTAACCCCATTACAAAATCCATTGTGATACAATCCCATTTCCATTTAGGAATAGTAATAGGCTGAAGTAATCCAGTAGGAACTTGATGTTCTACCTTAACTCGCTGACAAGTTAAACATTTAGCCACATACTTGACCACATCTCTTTTCATTCTTGGCCTCCAATAAGATTCTTTCAAATCGCTATACATTTTTGTTCCTCCAGGATGCAAAGTAAAAGGACTGTCATGAGCTTCATGAAGTATCAACTCTTTTAATTAAAAAATATCCAGAACACAGATTCGGTTATGAAATCTCAAACAACCATAATCATCAATGCTAAAATTTTCTAATGTACCATTTTGAACCATTTCTCTTTTCTTCGCCAACTTGTCATCTTCTAACTGCGCTGACTTGATCCAATCAAACATCACTAGTTTGATTTTTAATTCAGCCAATAAGTTTCCATCATCATTGATACTGAGCTAAGCAAACATTACTCACAATTCAATTGCTGCTTTTCTACTCAACACATCAGCTACAACATTAGCTTTACCAGGGTGGTAATCAATAACACAATCAAAATCTTTCAAAAGCTCTATCCAACAACGCTATCTCAAATTCAACTCCTTTTGAGATAGAAGGTATTTGAGACTCTTATGATCAGTATAGATATAACACTTTTTGCCATACAAGTAGTGTCTCCAGATCTTTAAAGTAAAAACCACAACAGCTAACTCTAAATCGCGCGTCGAATAATTACATTCATGCGTTTTTAGCTGATGAGACGCATAAGCAATCACTTTCCCATCTTGCATAAAAACACAACCAAGACCGCTCAAGGAAGCATAACTATAAATGACAAAATCCTTTCCTGATCCTGGTAAAGTCAAAACTGGCGCTTCAGTCAACATCTGCTTCAATTTCTCAAAACTTTTTTGACACTGATCATCCGAAACGAACTAAACATTCTTATGAAACAACTTTGTCATCGGTAAAGTTATCTTCAAAAATCCATTTATAAGTCTTCGATAATAACCAGCTAATCCAAGAAAACTACGAACCTATGAAACATTCTTCGGTGCTTTCCACTAAACAATTGCCTCTATCTTTTTTGGTTAAACTCTAATTACATCTACTGAGATAACATGACTCAAAAATACAACCTCTGATAACCAGAATTCACATTTAATAAGCTCTCTACGTAACTATTTCTCTCGTAACACTTACAAAATAATTTTGAGTTGTTGCTAATGCTCGAATTCAGATTTCAAATAGACCAAAAAATCATCAATAAAAACCACCAAAAATTGCTCCAAATACGATTGAAAGATATGATTCATGAGATCCATAAATGTTGCCGGAGCATTCGTCAATCCAAAAGGCATCACTAAAAATTTATAATGACCATACCGTGTACAAAATGTAGTTTTTGGTACATCACTTTCTTTCACTTTCAACTGATAGTAACCCGATCTCTAATCGATATTTAAAAAGATAGAAGCTCTTTTTAGTTGATCAAATAAGTCATCAATATGGGGTAGAGGATATCGATTCTTAATCGTCAACTTATTCAATTGTCGATAGTCTATACAAAGCTGCATCGAACCATCTTTCTTTTTGACAAAAAGCACTGGAGCTCCCAAAGGCGATACAGTAAAGCATATAAAACCATGACCCAATAGGTCTTGCAATTGTACTTTTAATTCTTTCAACTCTGTAGCTGACATACGATAGGGGGCATTGACACCGAAACTGTACCAGGAAACACTTCAATTGTAAACTCAACCTCCCAATCTGGTGGTAATCCCAGTAATTTCTTGGGAAACACATTAGGGAATTCACAAACAGTTCAAATTTTACTGCACTGGCTGTCAACAGAATTCGAATTGATGACATAGGCTAGAAAAGCTTCACAATCTTGATGAAAAAGTTTATTAGCTCAAATTGCTAAAATGATACGAGTTAAACCACTTGTTCAAATACCATTCACCTCAATCTTATCACCACTTTCACTCTGAGCAGCAAACTTCTTCTTACAGCAATCCAAAATCACCCCGTGTTTCGTAAGCCAATCCATTCCCAAGATCATATCAAAATCACCAAACGACATTATCAATAAATCAAAAGGGAAAATCATATTTTGTATCATTAATAGACATCTCCTACACGCCTGATCCACTAACACAGATTGTCCCAATGGACTAGGCAACACTATCGATACTCTAGACGTCTCAGATTTTAAACTTCCTGACTCGACCAAATTAGTATTAACATATGAATGCGAAGATCCTGGATCTATCAAAGTATAAACAGGTTTTGAATGTAATAAAAACATACATGTCACAACATCATTAGCATAATCATCCTTACGAGTCCGTACAACATAAGCTCGAGCTGGTGTTCTGGCCTTCGACTATTGAGTAATAGCATTATTTCCCTTTCTAGCACCACCTCTAAAAAGTGACTCACTTCGACTCGACCCACGACCTCTAGAAGCAGGCATAGATCTCTGAGAAGTAATGGGTGTAGCATTTGCATTCTTCGGGCAATCTCTAACAAAATGTTCTGTAGATCTACAATGAAAAGAACCTTAAGTTAACTTCCCATTCACCATGGTGCTTTTTCCCACAGTGCTCATAATTGGGAATATCAGTATCCCTGGATGGACCTCGCACACTACCCGTAGATACAGTCAATTGTTTATCACGATTTCTATCAGTTCTATCTGACTTAAAATTTGATCTCCAGCTACCACAAAATTCTTTTGATATCTTTAGTTGTGGATTTGAACTTGCAGCTTTAGGACGTTTTCCAATAGTACGAGTATTCTCAGTATTTTTATCAAAACCCAGAACTTATTCTACCATTCTTGTCCATTAAACTAAATCTGCAAACTCAGCGATTCTGTGCGATACCAACTGTACCCGCAACTCATTATGTAACCTATATAGAAATTGCTTGCAACTATCAATTTTAGTCCGTACAAATTCAATAGCATACCTACTAAGTCACGAAAAATTCTAGTTCATAATCAACCACAGACATTTCACCTTGTTTCAGCATCAAAAACTCTTATTTTCTGTCGTCAATATACAATTCACCCACATATTTCTTTTGAAATTCCTTTTGGAAAAATTCCCAATTTACCTAATATGCGGTTACATGACGCGTCACTGACTGCCACCAAGTATATGCTTCTCCTTGCAATAGAGAAACAACACACATTAAACTTTCACGTGGGTTGCATTCAAGTTGTTGCAAAATACGTTTAGTAGATTCAATCCAAACTTCAGCTACAGAAGGATCAACTCCTTTCAATCCTAAGAATTTTGTTGCACCATATTTACGTAATTCTTTAATCGAAGCTTAACGAATAGTAGGGGTAGATGTCGTAGAGGATGTAGTTCCCGCAACTTACTGAAGAGCATCAGCAATAGCTCTAAGTAACTGTGAATCATCTCTTTCCACAATATTACCTCGTTCAAAATTAGGTTGTTGAGTACTAAATAGATTAACACTCGGTGTTGCCGATTCGATTTCATCTAACTCATTGAAGACATCATCTCCGATATACATCTCTTGATCAACATCATCATTATAATCATCCGACATTTTCAACTATAAAACAAAAACAAATAAATATCAGCATCCAAATCTCATCTCAATTCGACTCAATTATAGCATGTACCTCTGGACTCAATTTTGAGCTCGAGTTAGTCCAAGAATCTTCTTGTAATATCCCATCTTTTAGTGAAATCAGAACAGTGATTTTGGGACCACAAAAACAAATTTTAATTTTTGATTCGTGTATGTGTGACACACAATGTCTATCTGCTTCAGTGGTTATGTGTTCTGGGTGTGTGTGAAAGGTCCCAAGTTCAAGCCTTACTTGGGAAAATTTTGGTATTTTTATAAATAAAGCCTTAACCTTGTGCAAAGGGCTTAAGTTTAAATGCTGGGTAAATTACATTAGAATGGGCCTGCTGGTCTCGTGGTTAAGTGGTGTGTTATTATGGTGGAGGTCTTGTGTTAGAATCCCTGCGCAGCCAAAGGTATTGTTTTTTTTTTTTTTTGCTAAGATTTTGGGATAGAGTTGTGTAATAGAGGGATTCTGAGTAGTGGATGTGAAGTGGGAATTAGGGGCTAAGATTAAGGGATTTTGAGGGTTATCAAAATTTTTTTCCCATAACTGAATTTTGGCTCCCTTTTGCCATCTATTCTTCTCCCTCTTCTCTTACTAAAATTCTCTGAGTTTCTCCATCTTTCTCTTCTTTTTCGTCTTCTTGATTTTTCTCTAATCCATTTATTTTCTTTCATTTTTGTATGCGGTTAGTGCTCGCTTAGTGTCGGTAAGTGTTTCTGTTCGTTTCTGTCATGAATCTCTTAGCGACTGAAGTGGTAATTTTTTTCTCTGCGATTTGAGCGTAGGGGGAGGCTTGGACTAGTGAATTCAATGTTCTCGTCTCAATAATAGTTAAACAAAGGGTTATCGTTGGCGGTAAGTTGGGTTTCTATTCGTTCTTGGTTGTTAATTCGCTTGTAAATCTGTTAAATTGATGTTGAGTACCTTGATTTTAGACATTGATGTGCTCGGGAGTGATTAGGCATCAAAACGATACCAGGTGTGTACCAGAAACGCAGAAAACGGGATTCAACAAAAAGCTGAAATTGCTTGCTATCGATAAATAAGAGAAATAAGAGAAAATGTTGCGAAAAATTGTAGAGAAAGGAAATAAGGGTGTTATAAACTTGGAAATCAACATTTTGCACTAAAATAGTTTTGGACAGCAGCAGTAGTCTAACTTTGAAAATCATAAAAAATAGTGGGAATTGAGTTAGAGGTTGAATAGAATATGAAATTAAATTTTATTGAGTCTAGTTTTTCATGGAAGAAACAGTATAAGCAATGGAATTGTAAATCGTGAGATATAATAAATTTTGTGAGACAAGGCCAGAATGATTTCAGATTCCCCTATTCTGATTTAGGAAAATCATAAAAAAATGTAAAAATATAATTAGGGGCTTAAATTTATATGTTTAAATCCTTAATTTAAGAGAAACAAATGGAAACATCATCTAAATTCCGTACTAAGAGATAAATAATTTTTAGTAAGGAAAGGATGAAGCTGTCAAATAGCAAAATAGGGGTAACTTTAAAGATTTTACTGTACTTATTTGATTAACGATAAATTTTGAAAATTTTATGGTAGAAATTTATATGAGTCTAGTTTCAAAAACCTCAAACAGATCATAATTTAGAATTCTATAGCTCAAGATATAAATAATTTAGTGATAATGACTCAAGTAGACAGCTTTGAATGGACCTATAAGTAAATAGTGAAAACATATATGAGTATTGAGCTAGCATGTGTTACTTTAAAAATGGATCACATGGCCAAGACCAATTTGGGCTAAGTAGGCCACACGAGCATGTTGGCCCACACAGGCAATCACATGGGCATTTGGGCCTATTTTTACAGAAATGTTTTTAGGGTTGAGCGGGTCGCCCAAGTCGACTGTGAACCTACTGTAGGGTCGGTAAGCGCTACTTAGACCCCTAAATATGTGAAATTGACTGAATGATATCTATACTGGGCATGTTAATATCTGAACTGAATATATGTACTGAAATTGCATAATATCATGTCATCTATTGTATGTTGCATTGCATTGGGTTGGGGGTTGTTATTCGGAGGAAGTGTACTGAAAGGCTTTAAGCCTAATTTACTGGCAGGTCAGCTGCAAACTACTATTTTGTGCCGCATTAGGTACTACTTGGAGTGTAGGGTTGGGTGGGTTGATTATATCCCTACATGGAGTGTAGGGTTGGATGGAGATGGTGTGTAGAGGGTGGTTGGGTAGGATTTTGCTACTGCATAATTGTTACTACTACTGAGATGAGCTAAGGCCCAAACTGTCACTAATACTGAAAAGGGCTTAGGCCCAAAGACTGTTCAACTGTGCACTATGAATACTGATTGTTTGTTTGTTTGTGTGGGATTACACACTAAGGTTACGTAAACTCACCCTCTTTGTTTAATGTGCACAAGTAATCCCCAGACTTAGACGGATCGGTGCGATGGAGGACTCAGTGGTGACCACAGTAATTTTTGGACTTCATGGTCTTCAATTTACGAGTTATGATTTGTTTATTATTGATTATTTAGGTTGTAATTTAAGGACCCTCTAGGACTTTGGTTTTAAATTTGGGTTTTATTTATTTATTTTACTTTAAGGATTTATACCTGCTGGTCGTAGGAAATTCGATTTTCAAAAAAAAGTTAAAGCATTTTCTAAACTCATGATCACCTAATTTGATTTATTAAAGCTTCCACAACGAGGGATATTTCAAAATAAAGTTTTAAATGAATAAAGACGACTTCCTAAGTTCTAACAAAAGTTTACTAAAGATAATAGCATGGCATTTTTTCATCGTAACAACGAGGTTTCAAAAACACTATCGTGCGACATTGCTAGATACGGGCATAACGTCTACGCCGGGTTTGGGGTGTTACAAATAAAGTTTATTTTTATTTCATTATATGGTCCATATTATGATAGACATGTCGTGTGAAAATTTTGATACAAAAATTTTATCGATTAAGTGCTTAATTTCGAGAAGGACTCAATCACATAAAATGCGAAAGTTGAATTCTAGTAGCTATAAGGATTAAGTAGCTATGGATTTCAAATCTAGAGGTCCTTATATGGTAATTAGACCATTAAGAAAGGTACGTAGATTTTCTTGGTGACTGATCCATGGAAATATAGAAAAAGGGCAAGGACTAAATTAGAAATTAAAATAATTTAGTTAATTAAAAGATGATAAAAAGAAATGATGGTGGTGGAAAAAGTCTTAAAATTTATATAATGAATGATCGAGCCTAGAAACTAACTATCACCACGATTAAGGCAAGCGTACCTATCGAACAGTAGTATAGCTTAGTGGTAAGACCGGATTATCAAACCCAATGGAACCAAAAGTACTAATACTAACTTTCTTTTTATTATTTAGCCTAAGAATTAAGAGAATTGTTGTTTAATCTAAAATCAAATAACTACTAAGCTAAAGATGCTAAGACACAGAGAAGGAATTGGGGAAATACTTGTGGGAAAAACCAATTGATTAAGACAATACCAAAGTATGAATTCACCTAGACTTCACTTGTTATCTAACTCTGAACCAGACGATTTATTTACTTGACTTGATCCGTAGGATTCCCTAATTTATATTAATACCTCTCTCGGGGCTACTAACATCTAACCCTAGGTTGATTAATTGAAATATATTTCTAATTAAGACCTCTAGAATTGCATTAACTAGATCTATGGACTCCCATATTAGGTTTGACCCTAATCCAGCAGATTTTCGTTATCCTATCTCTAGGGTTGCGATCAACTCCGCTTAACTAAGCTAGATCTACTCTTAAACAGGGAATATTCCTCCTCTGCCTAAGCACATCAATACATGAATCAATATCCTAAAATTTCAAAGAAAGAATTAAGAACACATAGTTAAGAACAAATCAAGTATTTATCATATAGTTCAGAAAACAATAACAAGATCCATCTTAGGTTTCATCCCCCTCAGGTATTTGAGGGGTTTAGTTCATAATCATAAAAGAATACATCTCAGAAGAAAAATAACAAAACATAAAGAAAACCCTAAAACTCCCTGAAGGAATTGAAAGAGAGATCCTCAATCTTGAGTGTGATTCCGGCTTCTGGGATGGATCAACTTCCTTTTTTTGAGTGAATCCCACAATTCAACCTCTCTGGCTTGGCTCCTTGCCCTAGCTAAACGCCTCCTGAAGGTTGGCCTCTAGGGTGTTTATATAGGCTTTTGGAATGTCTTTCTTTGCCTCTAAGTACCCTAATCCGAATGAAACTCCTCTTTACTGTGGCAGGGACACGCCCGTGTGGCACGGCAGTGTGAATCGAATCCAGGCTGTTGTCGGATCTGCTAAAGAGGCACAGCTGTGTGAATCGGGCCTAGGCCATGTTGATTTTGTACTTTGGCCCATTTTCTCCGTTTTTAGCCCATTTCTCATTCTTTTCATCCTCCGGTGCTCTCCCAAGTATAAAACATGAAATTAAAAGATTAGGAGCACCAAATTCTACAATTCAGGGAATAAATCATCCAAAAGTATGCTAAATGTACGATTAAAATATGAACATATTACGGTTTATCAAATACCCCCACACTTAAGCATTTTTTTGTCATCAAGCAAAATTCTCAACTCACAATTAAAACTAACTTCCCTGATTCATAATATTCATCAATAGTGTTTCATCATAATTCATGGATAATTTAACTAAAAGAGTCCTAAAGATTCAAACAATCAAAGTCATAAGTTTATAGCACGAAAACATATGTGTTTCCCTTTATCCAAATAATTACCTTTGATTCAAAACTGACAAGGATTGACATCCTCACTAAAGATTCACTCAAATCACTCAAGGTGTTTAAGGTTCAAAATTAAGCTCTCAAAAGTCGAACATGAAAAGTTAATCCCATAGGCTTGCCTGAAAATCAAATCTCCACCACCATAAAATGAAATGATACACAGATCAAAAGGTCTTTAAAAAAATTATAATGGGGCTTAGGTTAAAGGTGTGGATAAAGGCGGAATTAATGGGTTAGAATCGAGATTGAATTGACAATTTACCTAACTAGAAAAATGAACCTAATCCTGAATAATTACATCAATTGAAAACTTGAAACACTAATAATACGAGCTTCTTCTTCAAGATGTTGAATTTAAATGTATAAGCTCACTTAATCACAGAACTAATAGTGAATATACTTCGATTTTTTTAAGAACAAATCAAGTAAATACATAATATAAGATTAATTCAACTACTGAAATAAAATAATTCAGCAACTGATCAAATCAAGTCTCGATAGAAGGGTAGTCAAAAAAAATGGTGATAACAAATACAAGATGGGTTTTGGGTTAAGATTAATGGGTGAGTCAAAAAAAGGGTTGTTAGGATCAAAGGAGTTCACTAGGGGTTAATTGTGAGGGTAGGCTTTTAGTGGAGTAAGTGGGTTAAATCCTAAGTGCCTTTATCATCTCTGTATATCAAATCAATGATGTGGTCTTGACATGTATAATCGAAGCAAGTTCTAGAATAACAAATCAATGTTGACACACTCATAATCAATAAAGTGAGCATGAAAAAATATATCCTCTAAAAGGCTCAAAATCTCACAAAAATTATGGTTTTTGATGACAACCTTGCAAATTTCAAACTTCAAGGTAATATTCAAATTTAGGTCAACAACCTAGCAAATTTTTAATTTTGAAAATAGACTTATCATGCTTGATTCTCTAGTATCTTAAAGTTTAAATCATCAATGCACAATTAACTATCACTTAATCCAAAACATATCAATAAAAATAAAAAATCAACAGAAATTTCATTCTAATTAGTGATATGAGAAAATTATTTAAGAATAAGGCATAATTCAGGGATTTTTAAATAATACTATAATTGACCCCCCACACTTAAGACGTACATTGTCCTAAATATACAAAGATAGATAATGATTAGTAAGAAAGTCATAAGAGAGGGAGAGAGGTGAACTTCCTAAATTATGGATGAAATCCTTGGAGGATGGTCAATGATGACTAGGTATAGGTGACGGTGGTGGAGAATACTCTGGTGGTGTGTTTGTTCCTTGAGTGGCACCTTAAACCTTTTTAAACTAGAAAGTCATCAGTAAAGTTTTTAGGGAGTTCTTATTTAATGGTCGTTTGTTATAGTTGCTCGAGAGTTAAACAGCCAGAGATAAAAGAATCAAATTATGCTTAAAAATTTAAAGAGTTTAATAATAAAGGGAAATGAACTAAAATAAAAATAAAGAAAATAAAAGGACTCAAAGGTCCTCATCATCGGAGTGATCTCGAGGTAGTGGTGGCGGCGATATGTGAAAAAGCTGATAGTGTCAACCACGACCACCTCGCACGGCCATGTAGATTTATCGCAGCCCGTGTTCTTTAGGCAGTTTTGACCATGGCCACGGTGTTTAGTCGAAGCCTGTGTCTTGGGGAAAATTTTCATCCTTTTTACCCCACGGCTATGACCACACCCATGTACCTACTTGTGGTTACCACACAGCCACGACCAGGCCCGTGTGCAAGGCCATATGGAGAGAGAAACCTGGGCTTTATTAAATTTGTTAGCATGTAGTTAGGTGCTAAAAATCAAAAATATGACATTAGTGGAGTTAGTGCTCGGGGTACATCCCGAGAAGCGCTTGTTTAAAGTCTTAAGCTAGACTTTACCTCTCATTCGCATAATCAGGTGGTTTGAGGAGGTGAAAATCCTTTCTCATGCTATCAATTCGGTTATCGATATATAGTTTAAGTCGAGTGGTGTTTACCTTAAAAGTGCCAAATATAGGATTACTTACCTCAACTGTTCCGTATGGGAAGACGATGAGTACCATAAAAGGGATTTCTTCTTTTGTTTTAAGGTTGGAAGGAGATATTAGAGGGTCTGTCTTATCTAACAATACTTGATCTCCGATCATAAATTTATTTGTCCCATGGAATGGCATTGGGTCTACTTCATGTATTCCTAATTTCTCCTTGAAATGTGTCTTCCACTCATTTAGTTCATCGATCTGAAGCCATCATTCCTTGTGAGTTATTTCTTTATTGTCATAAGGTATAGGATTTGGCTCAGTTGTGTGGTTCTGTGGTGCTTCCTGAAAAGAAGGTTTAATCAAATGGTCATTAATAAAATTAATTTTCTCACCTTGATTACTTGGTGTCCTAGCTGAGTCAAGAGCCTGAAGACTGATTGATTCGTCACCTACACGGAGTATGAGTTCCCCTGTACAAACATCAATTTTAGTTCTAGCAGTTGCTAAAAAGGGTCTTCCTAAAATTAAAGGAATATTATTGTCCTCATCCATATCTAAAACAACAAAGTCTACAGGGAATATGAATTTGTCAATTTTTACTAGCACATCCTCAATATACCCCTAGGAATTCTAATAGTTTTATCAGCTAATTGAATGCTCATCCTAGTTTGTTTGGGTTTCCCTAGACCTAGCTGTTTAAACATTTTATAAGGCATAACATTTATGCTTGCCCCTAGATCAATTAAAGCATTATCAACAGATAAACTACCAATTAAGCATTGGTCGTTCGGAGATCAGCTTAGCGAGTTGCCCTAACTAGTTCTCAATCCCTTGAATCGATGCTTGTTGATTTTTAAATGTTGTTTCGGTGTTTTAGAAACGTGGTTCTGACATCGCAATGAATTTTTTCATCATCTCCTCAAGGTTCGACTTCTTATTCTGTCAGTAGGGCTGTTGTTGGAAGTTTGGAGGGGGTTGTTGTCTCTGATTTCCTTGACCACCCCATAAGAAATTGGGGTGGTTCTTCTAACCTGAATTATAAGTATTACTATAAGGGTTATTTTGAGATTTAAAATTGTTACCATATAGTGAACTTGCTCGTTTTCAGCGCTTGGGTTGTAAGGTGGATATTCTGTATTGCTCATCCCTCCTCCATTCATATCGTACTGTATAGCTGGATGTACTGCGTCAAGGTTGAAAACACTGGAGGCTTTTGTTGGCCTTGTCCTCATGACTTGCCACTGATAGTTATTCAATGACTTCTCTTCAATGAATTCGTAGGTCACCTCAGGTGTTCTGTTATTCAGGGTTCCGCCGGCAGCTGAATCAATAAACTGTCTGGTTGAGGGGTTCGTCGCGTTGTAAAAAGTTTTGTACCTATAGCCACAAGGGAAATCCATTGTGTGGGCACCTTGTCAATAGATCTTTGTATCTCTCTCATGCATCGTATAGTGTTTCTAGATCCATCTACACAAAAGAAGAGATATCATTCCTTAATTTGGCCATTTTGGCCTGTGAAAAAATATTTTAATAAAAAATTTTTGGTCATTTTTTCCCATGTAGTGATTGATCCTAGTGGAAGAGAATTCAGCCACTGTTTAGCTTTATTCCTCAAAGAAAGGGTGAATAACCGAAGACGGATGGCATCATCAGAAATGCCATTTATTTTGAAGGTATTACAGAATTCTAGAAAATTTACTAAATGAGTATTTGGGTCTTCGTCCTGAAACCATCAAATTGAACAAATTGTTGAATCATTTGTATAGTGTTAGGTTTCAGTTCAAAATTATTAGCAGCTATAGTAGGCCTAACAATACTCGATTTAGTTCCTGTTAAATTAGGTTCAGCATAACCATACATAGTAAGAGAAGCATGATTTTGGCCACCTCCTGAGGTAGCGGATTATTCTCAGCCATCTCTTCGGTATTATTAATTTCGTTCTCTTGCTCTTCTTATATGTAATTTAAGCTTCGCCTTATTTCTCTGCGATTTCTGTGAACAATACCTTCAATATCACTGTCATAAACTAAGGGTCCTATCGGGTTCCTTCTAGTCACAAACTAGAGGTACCTACTAGGAACAGATAAAAAGAAAAAGAGAATTAGAAAAGTAAAAATAAAATTTAATTGCAAAAATAAAATATGGTTAAAGTAATAAAAATTGAGCGTTCTTAATATTTCAAGTCCCCGGCAACGGCACTAAAAACTTGATGGTGGTGGAAAAAGTCTTAAAATTTATATAATGAATGATCAAGCCTAGAAACTAACTATCACCACTATTGAGGCAAGCGAACCTATCGAACAGTAGTATAGCTTAGTGGCAAGACCGGATTGTCGAACCCAAGAGAACCAAAAGTACTAATACTAACTTTCTTTTTATTATTTAGCCTAAAAATTAAGAGAATTGTTGTTTAATCTAAACTCAAGTAACTACTAAGCTAAAGATGCTAAGACACAGAGAAGGAATTGGGAAATACTTGTGGGAAAAACCAATTGATTAAGACAATACCCAAGGAAGAATCCACCTAGACTTCACTTGTTATCTAACTCTGAACCAGACGATTTATTCACTTGACTTGATCCGTAGTATTCCCTAATTTATATTAATACCTCTCTCGAAGCTACTAACATCTAACCCTAAGTTGATTAATTGAAATCTCTTTCTAATTAAAACCCCTAGAATTGCATTAACTCGATTTATGGACTCCCATATTAGGTTTGATCCTAATTTGGTAGATTTGTCATCCTATCTCTAGGGTTGCAATCAACTCTGCTTAACTACGCTAGATCTACTCTTAAAAAGGCAATATTCCTCCTCTTCCTAAGCACATCAATACTTGAATCAATATCCTAAAATTTCAAAGCAAGAATTAAGAACACATAGTTAAGAACAAATCAAGTATTTATCATATAGTTCAGAAAACAATATCAAGATCCGTCTTAGGTTTCATCCCCCTCAGGTATTTGAGGGGTTTAGTTCATAATCATAAAAGAATACATCTCAGAAGAAAAATAATAGAACATAAAGAAAACCCTAAAACCCCCTAAAGGAATTGAAGGAGAGATCCTCAATCTTGAGTGTGATTTCGAATTCTAGGATGGATCAGCTGGCTTTCTTCGAGTGAATCCCACAATTCGGCCTCTCTGGCTTGGCTCCTTGCCCTAGTTGGACGCCCCCTGAAGGTTGGCCTTTAGGATGTTTGTATAGGCTTTTGGAATGTTTTTATTTGCGTTTAAGTACCCTAATCTAAATGAAACTCTTCTTTGCTGTGGCAGGGGCATGCCTGTGTGGCATGGCCGTGTGAATCGAATCCAGGCCGTGGTCGAATTTGCTAAAGAGGCACGGCCGTGTGAATCGGGCCCAGGCCATGTTGATTTCGTACTTTGGCCTATTTTCTACGTTTTTAGCCCGTTTCTCGTTCTTTTTATCCTCCGGTGCTCTCCTAAGTATAAAACATGAAATTAAAGGATTAGGAGCACCAAATTCCACAATTTAGGGAATAAATCATCCAAGAGTATGCTAAATGTAGGATTAAAATATGAACATATTACGGTTTATCAAGAAATATCATCTTATTTTTGTCATCTTCAACCTTAAAAATACATCGAAACCCTAGGAGAGAGAGAAGAAACTTTCAAGGCTTAATTGGGTAAGTTTCCTTGTCCCATTTTTAGTAATTTTGATATTTTTGAAAGCAGGATAGTCTAATCTATCTATTTGGGGGATTAATTTGAAAATTTATCAAGGTATGAAATTTGGGTCATAGATGAATATGCTGAAAATTAGAAATTTATGGTAGAAAATGAAAGGTTGTTGATAGATAAACAACTTTTACAAAATGATTTTTGATGAAAACATGATTTAGGGACTAAAATGCAAAGTGGTGAAAATTGATGAAAATTTCTACAATTTATAGAAAATATGTGCTGTAAATTTTATGTTGAAATTTTAGTTAGGCTTGGAATAGGGAGTAAATTGCACAAGTTTCATTTTCTGAGCCTAGGGATGAAATTGGAATTTATGGAAAAGTTAGGGGCAAAATGGTAATTTTTCCTCAGACGTAAACTAAGTCCTTATTAATATAAAATGTATGAAATTGATGATTAAAGCTATTTATATAGATCCCGACAACTCAAATTCGAGGTTAGATAGGAATGGAAAATATTTTGAATTAGTAGATTTAATACGCAAACAAGTGTCGAGGTAAGTTCGTGTAACTTAATCGGGCATGTAAGTATGTTTAATTGAATGTTGTGTTTGTATGGAATGTGACTTATATTGATGTACATTACTTGAATGCTATAATGAGAAATTTAATACATGCTTGAATGGTGAAAAAGGGTTAAGTCCCGATTGAATATTGAATTCCGATGAATATATGTTGTAAAAGGCCCATTTCGCCTGGCCCATTTAGAAACCAAAATAGAATAAAATTAAAACAAATGAAAAACCCAAATAGAATAACAGTCTATTTTACAATTTTTACAAACCCAAAATAATTATAAAGCCCAATTACAAACTCAGCCCAAATACCCCTAAAGGCCCGAATGGTTTCAAAATTCGGAAACCCTAGAAGGTTCTAGTAGCGTCACTCGAACAGCCAAACCATCAGCGCCGCAGCTTTCCCCCACAAGCTTGCCACGCCCACGCGTATGGCCTCCGTACACCACATCTGCACTGTACCTGCACCACGATAAGGACGAACAACACAGCAAAGAAAAGAAAAAAACAATTGTATTTTGATTTCATTTTTATTTTTATTTTCGTTTCGGCTTTAAAAGGCCTGATAAACCATAAAAGTAACATATTCTAACCCCACTTTTAGTATGATTTTGGATGAATTATCCTTGATTTATGTAAAAAAGGTGCTCTTAATCCTTTCTTTTCATGTCATATACTCAGGAAAGCACCTAAGGATAAAAAGAACGTAAAATGGGCTTAAAACGGACTAAATTAGGCCAACCCAAGAATTCGACACGGCCTGGCCCAAAGCCCACATGACCGTGCCTCGCCGATTACCTAGAACACGACCTCAACTCCGTCACACATGGTCGTGCATCATCCATTTACCATACATGGACGTGCCTGGTGATCTACACAGCCGTGCCTAAAATGACAGAATTAAGGCACGGCCCAACCCTGAATTACACGGGCGTGTGCCCTAGCCATGCCCCTACCGCAGGAATGAGCAATTTCACTCAGAATTTGATGCTTGAAGCCAAAGAAACATACTCCTAAGTCTACTTAAACACCCTAATAGTAATTCTACTGGAAAGAGGTACTTAGGAGCCAAGTAAAACATCTCAAAAGCCTATATAAACAACCCAAGGCAGACATTGAAGGGGAACGGTTTTTGGTAGAGGCTTTTACCGAAGCTTTCATCTTTTAGGGAATCACTTGAAGATAGCCAGTTGATCCATATCAAGAAGTCGAAACTCTATTCAAGACGGAGGATCTCTCCTTCAATTCCTTCAGGGAGTTTTAGGGATTTCTTATGTTTTGTTTTATCTTTTCTCTTGAGATGTTTTCTTATTTAGTTATGAGCTAAACCCTTCAGATACCTGAAGGGGATGAAACCTATGATGGATTTTGTTATTTGATTTCTAAATTATATGATAAGTACTTAGTTTGTTCTTAATTATGTTGCTTAATTTAATCTGATGTGCTTAGGTGGAGGTGGAATAGACCCTGCCTAAGAGTAGATCTAGCATAATTAAGCGGAGTTGATCGGGCGCCTAGAGATAGGGTTATGAGATTTTGCCAGATTAGGGTAAAACCTAATATGGGAATCTATTGATCGATTTACTGCTTCTTTAGGGGGGTTATTATAAGAGAACGAGAGTTCCACTAATTAACCTAAGGTTAGACGTTATTCGCCTCGAGAGAGGGTTTAATATAGGTTAGGAGTCTCACGAGATCAAGCTAAGTAAAGAAATCATATGGTTTGGGGAATAAATAATAAGTGAAGTCATAGGTGGATTCTTCCTGAGGGTATCGTCTTCATCAACTGAGTTTTCCTAAAGTCTTTCTCCAATACATTCTTTTGTCTTTACATCTAGTTTAGTTTTTTTCAATAGTTTCATAAACCAATCACTCCATATTTCAGGCTAAATAATAGAAAGAAAGTGAGTAGTAGTACTTTTAGGTTCCTTGGGTTCGATAAGATATTCTTGCCTAAACATACTCTTTGCTCGATAGGTGCACTTGCCTCTATCGTTGTCATAGTTAGTCTCTGTGTTCGATCATTCTTTTTATAAATATTAAAACTCATTGCTTGACACGATCAAGTTTTTGGCACCGTTGCCGGGGAACTCTAAAATATTAAGAAAGCTCTATTTCTATTACTTTAGCCATTATTTTTATTTTTTTAATTTTTTTCTTATTTTTTACATATATCTTTGTTTTTCTAAATTTCTTTCTTTCTTTTCCTAGCAGGAACCTCTAGTTT
Source organism: Gossypium rotundifolium (assembly GCA_025506655.1). Taxonomy (NCBI): domain Eukaryota; kingdom Viridiplantae; phylum Streptophyta; class Magnoliopsida; order Malvales; family Malvaceae; genus Gossypium; species Gossypium rotundifolium. The sequence goes on along the minus strand of CP106724.1, from coordinate 18,412,079 downwards.
ATGACTAGAAAAAACCCGAGAGGACATCTAGAATACGAAAGTGACATTGAAGCTACCGCTCGCAGGAATCACGGAGAAACTAAATGAGCTCTAAACTACCAAAGAGAAGAACAATAAGAAAGATTCAATCCTACTGAAGGGATGGACGAAAATAATCCACCGCCAAATGTGCAAGAACAGAATGCTCCGCGTACTATGTATGATTATGCTAAACCTAATTTGACAGGGGTGGAATCTAGTATTGTCAGGCCTACTATAGCTGCTAATAATTTTTAATTAAAGCCTAACACAATACAAATGATTTAACAGTTTGTTCAATTTGATGGTTTACAGGATGAAGATCCAAATACTCATATATCTAATTTTTTAGAATTTTGTGATACCTTCAAAATAAATGGCGTTTCTGATGATGCCATACGTCTTTAGTTATTCCCTTTTTCATTAAGGAATAAAACAAAGCAGTGGTTGAACTCGTTACCATGAGGGTCAATCACCACATGGGATCAAATGACCAAGAAATTTCTTTTAAAATATTTTCTACCAGCCAAAACGGCCAAATTTAGGAATGATATATCTTCTTTTGTGCAGAATGACGCAGAAACATTATATGATGCATGGGAGAGATACAAGGACCTCTTGAGAAGATGTCCACACCATGGATTACCTTTGTGGCTTCAAGTCCAAACTTTTTACAACGGCGTGAATTCTTCAACGCAGCAAATGATTAACTCATCAGCCGGTGGAACTTTGAACAACAAAACTCCTGAAGCAACTTACGATTTTATTGAAGAGATGTCATTGAACACCTATCAATGGAAAATTACAAGAGCCAAACCGACAAAATCAGTCAGAGTTTTTAACATAGATGCAGTGACAATGCTGTCAACACAGGTGGAGATGATGAATAAAAAGCTTGATAACTTATGTTCTTTGCAGGTACACCCAGTCATGCAATGCGAAGCAAGTGGAAATGTGGCGAATTCTGTGTAACACCCCAAACCCGGTCAACACACCATGACCGAATCTGGCATGCCATGGAGTGATAACCTTTTAAAAGCGAAATTTTGTTGGATAATTTTCTTAGAAAACCCGTTTTGTAGTACGAAAAATTTAGAAATCCTTGCTTGAAATCTACGTATTGTTGCAAGTTTTTAGAAAACATTTGAGTTATCTTTGTTATCATAATTTAAGTGGTGTTACCCGATTGCAACGCTTTTAAGAAAACGAAGGAGTTATAGTTTTGAAAACATTGCTTTTTACCGGTTAACTTAACAAAACCATATATTCAACATAGTCAAAATAATAGCAAATAATAAAGAAAAACCCAAAATAAAACTTAGCGGCCTTATTACAAAACTCAAAACCAAAATTTAAAGAAAAATAATAAAATTGAAATAGTAACTAAAAGAAATCGTAATCCAACGATCATGCATGGCCGCCTCGAGTCCTCCCGGCTCCATCTCCGCAATCTATTCATCTGCAAAATATAAGGGAATGAGTGAGTCACCAAGACTCAGTGTATAAATCCCCAACCCGATAGTGCATTCACTTACACAAGCTATCAGTAAAAACATGCAAATCATGCAAATCATGCAACCCACAACCTAACCATCCAAACTCCTTTAACTACCCCGTGGTCAAAACCACTGGTGGTCAAAACCACTGGTGACCGTAGTCACAAATATATTGGTGTGGTCAAAACCACTGATGGCCGAAGTCACAAATCAAGTGATAGGCCAACCCATCGTGTGGTCAAAACCACTGATGACAATCCCGATCTAAGATCTGTACCGGCTCCTCCTCAAAAGACAAGTTCGAGCTTACCTCAATCTCTACAACCGACACAACGTGTGATGGATCTGATCGATAGCGCCTAAGCATCGAAACATGGAAGACGTCGTGAATCTGACTTAACTATGCTGGCAGCTCGAGCTGATAAGCTACCGGTCCTACTCGCTTCAACACCGTGTACGGCCCGATAAACCTAGGGCTTAGCTTCCGTTTCCGTCCAAATCTCAACACTTTCTTCCATGGCGATACTTTCAGAAAAACTTTATCACCTACTGCATACTCTATATCTCTGCGTTTAAGATCGACGTAAGATTTTTTCCTGTCCGATGCTTCCTTGAGACGAGCCCGAATCACCTTAACCTTATCCTCAGTTTCTGCCACCAACTCCGGACCCAAAACATGCCGTTCACCCAATTCTGTCCAACACGTAAGAGTACAACACTTCCGTCCATACAGTGCCTCATATGGTGCCATCTGGATACTCGCTTGATAACTATTGTTATAAGCGAATTCCGCCAATGGTAGATATTCCTCCCAACTACCACTGAAATCTAGAACACAGCCCCTTAGCATATCCTCCAGAATCTGAATTACCCTTTCAGACTGTCCATCAGACTGCGGGTGAAAAGCTGTGCTAAAATCCAACCTCGTACCCATAGCCTGATGTAAAGCTCTCCAGAACCTTGACGTGAACCTAGGATCCCTATCCGAGATGATTGACACTGGCATTCCATGTAACCTTACAATCTCGGCCACATACAACTTGGCTAACTTCTGGAGCGAATAATCAACCCTCATCGGTATGAAGTGAGCTAATTTGGTCAGGCGGTCCACAATTACCCAGACAGAGTCTTTCTTGCTGGGCGTAAGGGGTAGCCCACTGACAAAGTCCATGGTAATCCTTTCCCACTTCCACTGAGGAATCTTCATCGACTGAAGTAAACCTGACGGCAGCTGATGTTCAGCCTTGACCTGCTGACACATCAGACACTTACCCACAAACTCAGTCACTTTTCGCTTCACAGCCACAGGTAATCGCTCGCAAATCCCGGTACATCTTGCTACCTTCAGGATGCATAGTGTATGGGCTGCTATGTGCATCCTGAAGAATCCTTTGCCTCAACTCCTCGTCCTTCGGTATACAAGCTCTCCCTTGAAAACACAACACTCCATCATGAGTTAAGCTGTAACCTTTCAGCCCATTACTCTATACTTGCAACCTCTGAGCACTCAAACCCTCATCCACTAACTGTTTCTCCTTAATCTGCTCTACCCAAGTCGGCTTTACTTGCAATTCTGCCAACAAACTCCTATTGTCATACAGACTAAGGTGAGCAAACATCACTCGCAAGTTTGCCACCACCTTACGGCTTAATGCATCAGCTACTACGTTAGCCTTACCCGGATGGTACTCAATTGAACAGTCATAGTCCTTCAACAACTCGATCCACCTTCGCTTTCTCAAATTTAAATCCTTCTGCGTCAAAAGATACTTCAGACTCTTGTGGTCCGTGTAGACTATCGACTTTTCTCCATACAAATAATACCTCTAAATCTTCAAGGCAAAAACCACCGCAGCCAATTCCAAGTCATGCGTCGGGTAGTTACCCTCATGCGGTCTCAGCTGGTGAGATGCATACGCCACTACTTTCCTTTCTCAGATCAAGACACATCCCAAGCCAAGATGTGATGCATCACAATAGGCTGTGAATACCTTTCACGCCTCAGTTGTATGCGTAACCGAGCTTAGTCAAAATCTTTCTCAACTTGTCAAAACTTTCCTGCTATTTCTCCGTCCACACAAATGGGACTTCTTTCCTCAACAGTTTAGTCAACGGTGTCGCGATCAGAGAAAATCCTTCCACAAATCTCCAGTAATACCCTGCCAGACCTAGAAAACTCTAAATTTCTGCAACCGACCTTGGCGGTTTCCAATCCAACACCGCCTCAATCTTACGAGGGTCCACTCTAATCCCTTCAGCGGACACTACGTGACCCAAGAAAGTTACTTCCCTAAGCCAAAATTCGCACTTACTGAATTTGGAAAATAACTGCTTCTCCCTCAGAATTTGCAATACCACCCGCAAATGTGTATCATGATCCTCCTCAGTCCTTGAGTACTCCAATATGTCGTCTATGAATACTACGACAAACTGGTCCAAGTACTGCTGGAACACCAGATTCATCAAGTCCATGAATGCTGTAGGTGCATTGGTTAATCCGAACGGCATTACGTAAACTCGTAATGCCCATACCGAGTATTTAAATACCGTCTTATGGACATCGCCTCCTTCACTTTGAGTTGATGGTACCCGACCTAAGATCTATCTTCGAGAAAAGCGATGCACCTTAAGTTGATCAAACAAGTCGTCAATCACGGGCAACGGATACTTGTTTTGATCGTCAACTTGTTCATTGGCGGTAATCTATACACATCCGCATCGATCGTTCTTCTTCTTGACAAAGAGCACTGGTGCTCCCCAAGGAGATATACTCAGTCGGATGAAACCTCGGTCCAACAACTCCAGAATTTGGGCCTTCAACTCCACCAATTCCTTTGGCGCCATCCTATACGGGGCTATAGACACTGGCGTAGTTCTGGGTAATAGGTTTATCCCGAATTTCACTTCTCGATCCGGAGGCAGACCCGAAAGTTTTTCAGGGAATACGTCAGCGGATTCCTTCATCGTTCGGACATTCTCCATCACGACTCCTTGGCCTCCGTGGCACACACCAACCGAAATGCCTCACGACCTTCAAATGCGTAAACTACATTTGATAAGTACTCCCTCCTATTACCTATCATCACCACCTCCTCACCTTCCATTGTCCTCAACACCATGCGCTTAGCCGTGCAATCCAATCTGGCCTGGTACTTCACCAGCCAATCCATCCCGAGAATTAGATCGAACTCTCCAAACGGCAGTTCTATCAAATCAGCCAAGAACACGACCCCTTGAAGTTCTAGGGGTACATCTCTATATAGTTTACTTACTTCTATAGAGTGACCTAAAGGGCTTATCACAGTCATCTTCCTAGAAGTAATCTCAGAATCTAAGTTCATAGTTTCCACTATGCTATCGGCTACATATGAGTCGTCGAACCCACATCTATTAAAGCATTGTAAGGTAGTCCAAAGATTAGAACGTCTGGGTTATGACGTCAGTGCGTCACCCTCCTCTCGACGCCTCATTGATAGACAAATCCAGTCGTCTCGCTTACACCACCGCACCTCCGCCTGGGTGCTCACGGCCTCTACCAGAGCCATTACCTCCCCTAGCGACACCACGGCCCCTCTGTGGCTGCTGACCATCCTTCCTGTTTTGAGTACGATTCTAATCCCTGGACTGTAATCTAGTTGACCGCTGTGGACAATCCCTCACTCGGTGCTCAATCGACCCACACTCAAAATATCCTCTGTTTCCAGTCCAGCATTCTCTCGTATGAGACTTCCCACACTGAGCACATCGTGGCGGCCACTGAGTATTATCAGTAGTAGGCCTAGCAGCTTGATTCGGCCCACTATATCTACCCCGTTTCTGCTGATTCTCGCTAGACCCAGATGATCTAGCATTCCTTTTATTCCATCCCCTGTCCTGATTTCGTCTAACCGACTGTTTCACTTTCTCAGTAACTTTGGCCTTTTCTACTAAGATCGTAAATTCTCTCTCCTACTGTGGAGCAATCAGCAACCTCAGATCATCCCTTAATCCGTCCTCGAATCTAACGCATCGCTTATGCTCCATTGCTATGATGCCCCGCACATATCGGCTCAACCTTAAGAATTTCGCCTCATACTCCGATACGGACTTATTCCCCTAAACCAGCCTCAGAAACGCCTTCCTCTGCGCATCAATATAACTGGTCCCGACATACTTCTTCTGATATGCTGCCTTGAAATAATCCCAAGTGAGATCATCAGCTGCAGCACCATCCCGAACCGTGAGCCACCACTGGTATGACTCATCTTGGAGAAGCGACACTACTCCTTTTAGCTTCTCCTCAACCGTCAGGTCCAAGTCATCCATGATTCGTTCGGTCGCTTCCAACCAATACTCAGCCGTATTGGGCGCCACACCAGATATTCCTCAGAATACCTGAGCTCCATTGGTTCGAAGTCACTCAGATACGGATTTCTGAGCTCCCGTACCCCTACCTGCTCCAGCCACTCTTTCCAGTACTCGCAGCATCGCCTCCGACACTGCATCCTCCCCCGTTTGATCTTGATACTCGACACTAGCAGGTAGTGGTGGTATCTCATTCTCGGACCCTTGACCAGACCTAACGGGTTTCGATACGGTCATTCTGCCTCTACCGCGTCCTCGCACATTCTGACCACGTCCCCTAGTACTCATGTCTATAGTCGCTGTTTATCTGTTTAAGAGATTTTTTATGAATTAGCTTCTGTTTCACTGATTACCCATGAATAAGTTTTATGTAGAGAAATTTGGTAGTGGTTCTTTCGATCATCACACAATTTTCAGTTCAATTTCCTACCCTCATTCCATGTGTAGGGGTATTCTCGTCATTTCACTACTCGGGGCTATTTCCGTAATTAGCCTATCGGGGTATTTTAGTGATAAAATAGGGTTAATTCGAAAACCTTTACCAATCATAGATATTTCAAAAATTCCAGAGATCGAGGGTATTTTGGTAATTTCATAAACCAGGGGTATTTTCATAATTTTCATAATCCAGGGGTATTTTCATAAATTTTTTTAAAAAAAATATGGTTTCAGGTGATTTTACAAAATAAGGGTATTTTGAAAATTTTTAATTCAAGGGTACTTCGGCAATTCTCTATAATGAGGGCATTTTGGTAATTTTATAAGTCAGGGGTAATTTGGTCATTTTTCAAATCAGGGGTATTTTGGTTATTTTTCAAATCAGGGATACTATGGTAAATTTTAAAACTAAGGTTTAAAGTATTTCGAAATAAAATGGCTGGTCCCTTTCGGGTTTTAGTTATTAAATTTAGCCTGTGAATAAGTCGTCTCAGCTAGGATGAACCGTCACTACGCACCAGGTAGGATTCGGGTGAAGAGGAGGTGAGTCACTAGGATTGCTTAAATACCAGGCTCCCCCCTGAATCCACTCCTAGACATGCGCACAATGGTTGCCACACCGTTAGCTCAATGACGTACTCACAGGTTTGTTTAGTGGATCATTAAGTCTTATGCAATTTGTGTTGGAGTAAGCTATTCCTAGGGTTCAATAATTCCTATTCTACTAATCTACGATCCCGAAATACACCTTTCCCCCACATATAATTCACACAACAGTCAGAAATACTTACCTGGGCGGATTGGTGCCGGAGACTCGGTGCCATGCTATTCAACCCATGTACCTTTTCCACAAAACTTTTCAAAGTCAAATTGAAAACATTTTGGGCCTTGGGCCCACAGCCGAGCTTTTGAACTTGGCTCTGATACCAAAATTATAACACCCCAAACTCGGTCAACACACCATGAACGAATCTGGCATGCCACAGAGTGATAACCTTTTAAAAGCGAAATTTTGTAGGATAATTTTCTTAGAAAACCCGTTTTGTAGTACGAAAAATTTAGAAATCCTTGCTTGAAATCTACGTATTGTTGCAAGTTTTTAGAAAACATTTGAGTTATCTTTGTTATCATAATTTAAGTGGTGTTACCCGATGGCAACACTTTTAAGAAAACGAAGGAGTTATAGTTTTGAAAACATTGCTTTTTACCGGTTAACTTAACAAAACCATATATTCAACATAGTCAAAATACTAGCAAATAATAAAGAAAAAACCCAAAGTAAAACTTAGCGGCCTTATTACAAAACCTAAAACCAAAATTTAAAGAAAATTAATAAAATTGAAATAGTAACTAAAAGAAATCATAATCCAACGAACATGCATGGCCGCCTTGAGTCCTTCCGGCTCCATCTCCGCAATCTATTCATCTGCAAAATATAAGGGAAGGGGTGAGTCACCAAGACTCAGTGTATAAAACCCCAACCCGATAGTGCATTCACTTACACAAGCTATTAGTAAAAACATGCAATCATGCAAATCATGCAATCCACAACCTAACCATCCAAACTCCTTTAACTACCCCGTGTGGTCAAAACCACTGGTGACCGTAGTCACAAATATATCGGTGTGGTTAAAACCACTGATGACCAAAGTCACAAATCAAATGATGGGGACAACCCATCGTGTGGTCAAAACCACTGATGATAATCCCATAATTAATCTCGTGGGGCCAACCCACTGTGGTACCAAACCACTGGGATGAGTCACAAATCGATATGTGGTCAAAACCACTAGTGGCCAAAACCACTAGGACTTAGTCACAACTTATAATATCAAGACGGGGCCAACCCGTCGTGTGGTCAAAACCACTGGTGACAGTCCAAAATAAATCATCCCCCTCCTCTCATCAAACCCATCATCATGTTCATAACATACATGCCATAGTATCGAATGATCATGCAAATAACATATAACATAGCATCAACAGATCATGACGATGTATACTAAAAGTCACATAACAGGGGACTTACCCGGTTTCTGAGCTCATTTCCACAAAGCATACTCACTGATTCAATAGTTATGACGGTAACACAATAAGCATATTATACTAAATAGGAGTGTGTAAGCGTTACACACTTGGTTGCTAACGTAATCACTAAATCTCGAAGATCCGGTCTACTGCACTAGATCCCCTTTGCCCCTACATTCAGCCAACACTTAGGTTATCATCAAAAGCCATTCGGCTATACCAATAAATCTCGAAGGACAAATCGCACAAGGATAACTTCTTACCTTAATGCCGATTTGGTTTCCAACCAAATCCCAGAACTAACAATGAACCCCCTTATAATCGACCACACACTTAATCGGCAAACAAATCTTCCAACTCCACTGTATTCGGCTACTTCCCCTTCCCCCTACAATCGGCTTAACACATCATTAGAGAACTATAGGCCATTCGGCCATACCATGAATCTGAAACCAAAAGAGTTTGACACCTTCTTACCTCAGTCGATAGATTCGGCTTCTATACACCAAAGGTCAGCACCCTAAATTGGTGTTAGGGGTTTCGGCTACCACATAGAACAAGAAAAATGTTTAGTGTACAGATCCTTAATAAAAGGGAGGATAGAGAGGAAATCACTTACCAAGGAATTCGGCTTGCCTCAAAAGAAAAAGATAGATTCGGTCAAGGAGGAGAAAACGCAAGAGATCTCTCCGGCTTTTGCCAAGATTCGGCCAACCCAAATGGAAGAGATCGATTTCGACACTCCACCAAAATAAGAGATCTCACTCTTCAAACATTGAAGAAACGAAAGAGAATATGGCCAGTGAGATTTTGGCTTACCCGGACCAATTGAGAAAAAAGAAGAAAAACTATACTTACCTGGAAGGTTCGGCTGTGAATCTAAAAGAAACAAAAGGAGAAATCTCAAGAGAGAGAGAGTGATGGTTTCAATTAGAAGAAGAAGAGAAAAGATTTGATTCGGCTATTGAGGGTTTTCAAGAAAAAGATGAAACAAAAATAAAAGAGAAATAGGTATGGTGTTTTCGGCTTAAGGAAAATAGGAGAGAATAGGTAAACAAAGATGGTTTTTGGCAAGAGAGAATAAAAGAGATTTCGGCACAATGAAAGGGGTTTTGAGAGAATGAAAAGAAAAGTGCCGAATGGGGGGTGAGGTTGTTGGTTTCGGCTAAGAGGAAAAAAAGAAGAGAAAAGCACCTAAGGTTCGGGTTTTAGCACAAAACGCAAGAAGGGGAAACCATCTAGGCTAGCTGAAAATACACTCCCCCTTGGCTAAGGAGATTAGGCCTACCCTAGCTTCCCAAACCGATTACACCTCCTCCCCCAAAGTCCAAAATTCAACCAACTCCTCAAGATTCTCACTCCTAGCCGTCCCCCTCATCTTGCCTTGAATTCCTCCCATCCACTCATTCAAACAGATTTGAATGAGTCCTACACCTATCACTTGAATTTAGTCTAATCCCTATCCCTCAAACAGAGTCCTACCTGAGCACACCTCTGCTTGCCTGTGGTGTCAAAAATAAATAAGCAGAAAGGGATTTCTGCAGCTTGAACCAAGGTCCCCCTTTCTCCCTTTGGCGTCATCTCCCTTGTGACTTAAGTGGCGCCTCCTTGCCACTTTACCAAGACACTTCTTGTGTCTAAAACTCCCAATAATATTCCTTTAACCCCTAATTCTTCTAGCTCCTTCTTCTTAAGTGCTAAAACAAAATTTTTATCCATGACCCGAAACTAACCCAAGGTCATGCCTAGACCCCAAAACATATCAAACCACACAACATACTTACCAACACATGCAACCATATGCAAAATGCAGAGACCCCATTTTAAGGATGTTACATTCTGAGTACCCACCCTACCAACCGGGCACAGACAACGAGCAAACAAACTATATAGGTAACAATTTCAGATCTAATAATAATCCTTATAGTAACACTTACGATGCAGGTTGGAGAAACTACCCAAATTTTTTGTGGGGAGGACAAGGAAATCAAGGAAATCAAAGGCAGCAACCTCCTCATCATTACCAAAATTAGCCCTATCCACAGGACAAGAAATCAAACCTTATAGAGATGCTGACAAAATTCATGGCAGCTACAGATTCTCATCTCCAAATGACGGAAGCAACACTTGATGAACGGCAAATCTCACTCAAAGGAATCAAGACTCAGGTGGGATAGCTCATTACGTCAGTTGGAATACTTACTGAAATAGTATGTGAAATACGGACAGAATTTTTTTCCAAAAACATAGAACAAGTAAGGGCAGTCACACTAAGGAGTGGCAAAGAGCTAGTTGAACCACAAAGAAAGACACCACATGAGGTTACCAAGAAAAAAAGCGTAGAGGTTGAGAACGAAAATACATTGCCTAAAAAGAATAGAACACAAATTCCATATCCAGCAAAATTGAAGAAAGAAAAACTGGATGCTCAATACGGTAAGTTCCTTGAACTCTTTAAACAAATACATATTAACTTACATTTTGTTGAAGCTATTTCCCAGATGTCAAAGTATGCAAAATTCTTAAAGGAACTTCTTACAAACAAAAGGAAGCTTGAGGAAGTATCAAAGGTGGAGCTTAACGAAGAGTGTTCAGCCCTTCTCCAAAATAGACTACCACGAAAGTTAAAAGATCTAGGGAGTTTCACTATTCCTTACTTAATTGGTAGTTTAAACATCACGAAAGCATTAGCAGACCTAGGCGCTAGTATCAACTTAATGCCATACCAATTTTTTAAACGGCTAGATCTTGGGGAACCAAAACCCACTAGGATGACTATTCAATTAGCTGATAGATCTATTAAATATCCTAGAGGAGTTATTGAAGATGTCTTGGTAAAAATTGATAAATTTATTTTCCCTGTTGATTTCGCTGTGTTAGACATGGATGAGGACATCAATGTTCCTTTAATCTTAGGGCATCTTTTTTTAGCAACTACTAGAGCTATTGTTAATGTAGGTGATGGCAAACTAGCACTAAGGATAGGTGATGAAGAAATTATGTTCCAAATTTATGATGCCATGCGATATTCTAAAGAGCAAGATGATTCCTGTTATTTTGTTGACACTACTGATCATATTATTAAAAATTCATTACAGGAAATCCTACAGGATGACACGATGGAACTGTGTCTGTCTCAAGAAGAGGGGGAAGAAGATGAAGGCAATGAGACAAGTTTGTATACATCAAAATTTAGACAAATGAAAGAAGAAAATATTGAAGAAGATGACATATTAAAACAGAAACCCTCCATCGACGAGCTGCCAAAATTAGAATTAAAATAGTTACCACAACATTTAGAATACGCATTCCTTGGGGACAATTCTACACTACCTGTAATCATCTCTTCAGAACTAGAACAAAAGGAAAAGGAGGAGCTGATAAAAGTATTAAGAGAACATAAGGAAGCCATAGCTTGGAAAATTTCCAATATTAGGGGAATAAGCCCCGTATTCTGCACCCAAAAAATTTTAATGGAAGAAGAATATAAACCATGTGTGCAACCCCAGAGACGATTAAACCCCAACATGAAAGAAGTGGTTAAAACCAAGGTAATTAAACTTCTAGATGCAGGAATAATTTATCCTATTTCTGACAACGCTTGGGTAAGTCCTGTGCAGGTAGTTCCAAAGAAAAGAGGAATGACGGTAGTACCCAATGAAAAGAATGAGTTAATTCCCACAAGAACAGTTACAGGCTGGAGAGTCTGCATAGATTATAGAAAGCTGAATGATGCCACCAGAAAAGATCACTTTCCTCTACCCTTCATAGATCAAATGTTAGAAAGACTATCCGCATATGTACTCTTCGCTTCTCGGACGGACTCTCCGCTACTTCCAAATCCCATAGCTCCTGAAGACCAAGAGAAAATGACATTTACATGCCCGTACAGTATATTTGCTTATCATAGAATGCCTTTTGGATTATGTAATGCTCCTGCCACTTTTTAGCATTGCATGTTGGCAATTTTTGACGAACTCGTAGAGGACATCATGGAGGTATTCATGGATGATTTCTCAGTATTCGGTAATTCTTTCTAGCTTTGCCTTAAAAATTTAAAATGAGTTCTAATTAGATGTGAAGAAATAAACCTTTTTTTGAATTGGGAAAAATGCCACTTTATGGTTAGAGAAGGGATTGTTTTAGGACATAAGATTTCTAGAAAAGGGATTGAGGTAGATAAAGCAAAAGTTGAAACCATAGAAAAATTACCTCCCCCTAGTTCAGTGAAGGCTATTAGAAGTTTTTTAGGACATGCAAGTTTTTATAGAAGATTCATTAAAGACTTTTCTAAAATAGCTAAGCCTTTGACAAAATTACTAGAAAAAGATGTTCCTTTTAATTTCAATCAGGAATGTTTAGATGCATTCAATGTCCTTAAAGATAAATTAATAAATGCACCGATTATAATCGCACCTGATTGGAATTTACCCTTTGAACTAATGTGTGATGCAAGTGACTTTGCAATAGGCGCAATTTTGGGACAACGAAGAGACAAGCATTTTCAGCCAATTTACTATGCTAGCAAAACATTAACACCCGCGCAAGAAAATTACACCACGACTGAGAAAGAACCGCTAGCTGTAGTTTTTGCTTTTGACAAATTTAGACAATATCTAATATTATCTAAAGTTTTCGTTTACACTGACCATTCAACTCTTCGTTATCTTTTAACCAAACCTGATGCAAAACCTAGATCCATACGATGGATTTTACTCTTACAGGAATTTGACTTGGAAATACATGATAAAAAGGGAGTCGAGAATCTTGCGGCAGATCACCTTTCAAGACTCGAAAATCCACACACCAAAGAGCTTGATGAACATGAAATAAATGATTCATTTCCCGAAGAACAGCTCTTTTCTATAACACATTTTGAAGTACCCTGGTTTGCAAATATTGCGAATTACTTAGCGGCTAATGTCTTACCAAGAAAATTCACACATCATCAAAAGAAGCGATTCTTTGCTGATGTGAAAAATTATTTTTGGGAAGATCCATTTCTTTTCCGTATATGTGCAGATCAGGTAATTCGAAGATGCGTCACAAAGATAGAGGCAAGCAAAATCTTGGAACATTGTCACTCAGGACCATCAGGAGGACACTACAGTGGTATTAAAATAGCACACAAAATACTCGAATCAGGGTTTTACTGGCCCACTCTATTTAAAGATGCCAACAGGTATGTTACCTCATGTGACAAATGCCAGAGAACAGGTAATATTTCTAAACGTGATGAAATACCTCAAACATATATGATGTCGTGTGAGGTATTTGATGTATGGGGTATTGATTTTATGGGACCACATTTGGAAATAAATACATCATAGTGGCAGTCGATTACAAGTTAAAATAGGTAGAAGCGGAAGCCTTACCTACCAATGATGCTAGGGTAGTAGTTAAATTTCTCAAGAAACTATTTTCCCGATCCGGGACACCGAGAGCCATCATTAGTGATAGGGGTACTCACTTTTGTAATACACAATTTGAAAAAGTTCTAAAGAAATATGGAGTATGCCATAGAACAGCCACCCCATATCATCCTCAAACTAGTTGGCAAGTTGAGGTAGCAAACCGAGAGCTTTAGCACATTTTAGATAGTTGAATCAAACAGAAAAGATTGGGCATTTAAAGTAGATGATGCTTTATGGGCCTACAGAAAAGCATTCAAAACACCTCTAGGGACATCCCCATACAAACTTGTATATGGGAAAAGCTGTCATCTACCATTCGAGCTAGAACACAAAGCTTTTTAGGCAATAAAATTTTTGAATGCTAACCTCAAAATTGCAGGAAGGAGAAGAATGATGCAGATGAACGAGCTGGATGAACGGAGAACGGAAGCCTATGAGAACTCAAAACTGTACAATGAAGCAACAAAGCGACGCCACGATGCTCGTCTCAAGCAATCAAAATAGTTCGAGGTAGGAGACCTGGTCCTACTATATAATTCAAGGCTTAAACTATTCCCGAGAAAACTAAAGTCAAGATGGTCCGGCCCATTAATAATCAAAACAATCTTTCCATACGGCACCATTGAGGTAAGTCATCCCACAAAGGGCACATTCAAGGTAAATGGTCACAGACTTAAAATTTATAATGGTGCAGATTCTGGAAATATAAGAGAGGAGCTTCTGCTCCACGAGCCTTCGTTTAGAATCGAAAATAAGGAAAGTCTAGCTTAAGACTATAAACAAGCGCTTCTCGGGAGGCAACCCGTGTACTAACTCCCTAACATGAACTTTATCTCTCTAAAAATTTTGAACAGAAATAATGATTGTTAACACGGCCATGAACACGGGCGTGCCAACGATCGTGTACAAAACAGGGACACACCACGGACGTGGTCGGATCCGTGCATAAACAGAACAAAGAAAGAAAAAAATTTACGACACAGGCTTATCACGGCCGTGCCCCCCGACCGTTTGAAGCTAGTGACTTATTCAGCACGGGAAGACCACGCTCGTGCACTCCATCCGTACTCACATACTGACCTTTTAGGCACGGGCGTGCCTAATTGACACACGGACGTGCCAAAAACCCTGAAGCACACCCAATTTTGAAAACACGCGAAAAGCACGGGCATTTTAAATTAAACACGGCCATGGCGAAAGGCCATGTTCCCCTTCCTTTATAAGCAAACTAACCATTTTATTTCTTCCCAACTTCATACCCTAAAATCAGATTTTCTTTCTTTCTTCCCCCCAAAAATTCGGCCACAAAGCAAGACCTCTCCCTTCCCAATGCCATTTTCTCCACAAAAAAAAAACGACCACAAACCACCCGCACGGCTGCAACACCACCGTGCCCACAAACACCACGCCCCTACCAGGCCGTGTTCACATTGCGAAAACCAGCTCCACCTCCGTGCGCTCCACCCGTGCTCGTCAAGCACCACCGTGCCTTGTTCCTTTTTCTTTACATTTTTGCATACTTACTCTTTTTTTTAGTTTTTGTTTAATTTTAGACTTAAAAATCTGATTCAATTTGTTTCATTTAGTCTATTTCTTGTTTATTCTATGTTAAACATAATTTTTAATTCAATTTCTTTAGAATTCTTGTTTGCTTTATTTATTTTTTTAGTTTTTAACAAACATGATTTTTATTCTTTGATTATTAATACATGTTAGATATTAGTTATTGTTTTTTTGAGAATTGTTTGCTATGCCATTGTCAAAAATTTGATTGTGAATAATGATTCCCAAATTCTCAAGATATTGGCTGAATTAGATAAATTGCTTTATATTCAATTCTAATTTGCAGGAAATATGTCAACATCTAGAGTAAAACGCTCATCCCCGAGTAAGAAGAGAAAGGCACCAGGTTCCTCTTCCACTAGTGCCTCCACCGAACTTCGACACCCCTTCCTCAGATTCCCCCAAGCAACACAAGAATAGGGCTATATGGAGATCCAAAAGAGACCTATCAGCACTGGGAGACGCATTGACTGGAATGCAGTAAGGCAAGTCAGACTTGAAACCGATATTCAGGCACTTCTCTCAATCAACCCTTGGGAAAACTTCTTCGCCATCGATGAACCCACATTTTTGGAACTTACACTCGAGTTCTGTGCCACATTCACACTACAGACAGTAATGACGCACTTTGACGATGCCGGCACCATTCAATTCTGCCTAGGGGGCACAGTACATCAACTAAGCATACCTCAATTCGAAACGGCACTGGAACTTTACACACCAGAATTCATAGAAGAAAACCTACTGGACGATTTGAACTGAGAGCTCCACTGTGCTCCGCTCAAATGCTGGCAAAAACTACAACCCACTACAAGCAACTATAACCCCAGTCATTCTAAGGCGACCGCTCTTTCCCCAGCTCTCAATTATATTCATGCTATTCTCGCTCATACCATTACAGGCCACAAAGAGAGCACTGGCGTCGTTAATAAAAAAGACGTCTACTTCTTATCATGTATGTTCGAAGGACATGTTTTCAATGTGGCATATTTTATTGCATGCACAATGCAGCATCAGATGGAGGCGCACAAAAAGGAATCCTATCAATGGGACCATACATAACGCGATTGGCTCGACACTTTGGACTCCTCAACACCGATCATCAGAGGTCCTCACTTACACTAATCGAACATATGAGACCTTAGGGAATCCAGACGATGTTACACATGAAGATTATCAAACATCATCGAGGGATGGACCCCTTCAATACAGACTAGCCATAGACGAGGAGGTACCCGCGGACATTACTGATGATGTCCTACCAGTTCCGAGCCAGCAACCATCATATTCAACAGCCTCATTGACAGATATCTTGGCATGCCTCACATAGTTTGAGCAGTACTGTACCCAGCAATTTACTGACACTGCTCGATGTTTTGATGGGATCGAGGCCACCCTGCAGCAAATCTGCCATCACTTTCATATATCACCACCAACACCTCCACATGATCCAGTTGACGATGAGGACCTCTGAGTCCTCATAAATTGTTATTTGACATTTACTTTTCTTTATTTTAAAACTTTTTATTGGATGTTTCTTTTAGATTTAAACTTTCATTAGTATTACATGGTTTTTATTTTTAATTTTTCTACCAATGGCTATCTAACCTCTTAAAGAATCCCTACTCAATTATATGCTATAAGATTATTAACCAAGTGAATTTTCAGAATCTATCACACATCCACATAAAAGTCACATGCGGAACACATCTTGGACCTCATCCGCAATTAGGGAAGTGTCACTTTCTCCTTCTCTTTTGATTGATCCCATTACTGTTATTATTTATCATTGTACATTGAGGGTAATGTACATCTTAAGTGTCGGGGATAAAAGTGCCTAAATTTTTGTATAATTCTCAAATTAATGCCTAATTTTTCATTATTCTCAAAATCCTGAATTTTAAACTTGTTCAAAATTATTTCTTCTCATACTACTAATTAGGATGAAATTTCTAATGATTTATGATTATTATTGATATGTTTTAGAGTAAGTCATACTTAATTGTGCATTGATGATTAAATTTGAAGGATACTAGAGAATCGAGCATGATAAGTCTACTTTCTAAAAATTAAAATTGATGGGTCATTGAACTGAATTTGAGTATTACCTTGAAATTTGAAATTTATAAGGATTGATGTCAAAACACCCATAATTTTTGTGAGATTTTGAGCCCTATAGAGCATATATACTTTTTCATGCTCACTTTATTGGTTATGAGCATGTCAACTTTAAATTGTTTTTCTAGATCTTGCCTCGTTTATGCATGTCGAGACCACATTAATGATTTGATATACTGAGATGATAAAGGCACCCAGGTTTTAACCCATTCACTCCACTAAAAAGCCTACCTACATAAATAACCCCTAGTAAACCCATTTGATCCTAACAACCCTTTTTATTGAATTACCCGTTTGATATTAACCCAAAACCCTTTGTATTTGTTATCAACACTCTTTTGACTACCCCTCTATCAAGAATTGATTTGATCAGTTGCCGAATTAGGTTACTTCAATTATCAAAGTTCCTTCTATTATGTTTTTTTTAGTTTGTTCTTAAAAATAAAAAATAAAAAAATCCAAGTTTATTCAATATTAGTAGTATATAAAAGAGCTTAGGGCATTTAAACTCCAATTGTTGAAGAAAAAGCTCGTATTAAAGTATTATCAAATTTCAAGTGAGGGAAATACTCGTTATTATAGAGTAATTATCAATAGTAGGTATTATTGGCTTTCAATTGATGTAAGTACTTATATTAGTTCATTGTTTCTAGTTAGGTAATTTCTCAAGTCAATATCAATTCTAACCCTCTAAATTCAGCCTGTATCCACACCCTTAACCTTAGCCCCGTTACAACCCTGATAAAGACCTTTTGATCTATGTATCATCTCATATACAGTGGTGGAGATTTAATTTTCAGGCAAGCCTATGGGATTAACTTTTCAGGTTCGACTTTTGAGTGCTTATTCTTGAACCTTAATCACTTTTAGTGATTTGAGTGAACCTTCAGTGAGAATGTCAATCATTGTCATTTTTGAATTAGAGGTAATTATTCAGATAAGGGGAGACACCTATGTTTTCGTACTACAAAGGTATGACTTATCGTAATTGAATCTTGAGGACTCTTTGAGTTGAATTATCCATGTATAAATTATCTATGAATTATGATTGAGACATAGTCGATGGGAATTATGAATTATGGAAAGTTCATTTTAATTATAAGTTGAGAATTTTGCTTGATGACAAGCAAAAGCTTAAGTGCGGGGGTATTTGATAAACCATAAAAGTAACATATTTTAATCCCACATTTAGTATGCTTTTGGATGAATTATCCTTGATTTATTTAAAAAAGGTTCTCTTAATCCTTTCTTTTTATGTCTTATACTCAGGAAAGCACCTAAGGATAAAAAGAACATAAAACGGGCTTAAAATGGACTAAATTGGGCCAACCCAAGAATTTGACACGGCCTGGCCCAAAGCCCACACGAACGTGCCTCGACAATTACGTAGAGCACAGCCTCAACTCCATCACACACGGCCGTGCATCATCCATTTACCACACACGGTCGTGCCTGGTGATCTACACGGCCGTGCCTAAAATGACAGAATCAAGGCAAGGCCCAATCCCGAATTACACAGGGGTGTGCCCTGGCCGCGCCCCTGCCGCGGGAATGAGCAATTTCACTCAGAATTTGATGCTTGAAGCCAAAGAAACATACTCCTAAGTCTACTTAAACACCCTAATAGTAATTCTACTGGAAAGAGGTGCTTAGGAGCCAAGTAGAGCATCTCAAAAGTCTATATAAACAACCCAAGGCAGACATTAAAGGGGAACGATTTTTGGCAGAGGCTTTTGCCGAAGCTTTCATCTTTTAGGGAATCACTTGAAGATAGCCAGTTGATCCATCTCAAGAAGCCGGAACTTTATTCAAGACGGAAGATCTCTCCTTCAATTCCTTCAAGGGGTTTTAGGGATTTCTTATGTTTTGTTTTATCTTTTCTCTTGAGATGTTTTCTTATTTAGTTATGAACTAAACCCTTCGGATACCTGAAAGGGGTGAAACCTATGATGGATTTTGTTATTTGATTTCTAAATTATATGATAAGTACTTAGTTTGTTCTTAATTAGTTGCTTAATTTAATCTGGTGTGCTTAGGTGGAGGAGGAATAGACCCTACCTAAGAGTAGATCTAGCATAATTGAGCGGAGTTGATCGGGCGCCTAGAGATAGGGTTACGAGATTTTGCCAGATTAGGGTGAAACCTAATATGGGAATCCATTGATCGATTTACTGCTTCCTTAGGGGGTTATTATAAGAGAACGAGAGTTCCACTAATTAACCTAAGGTTAGACGTTATTCACCTCGAGAGAGGGTTTAATATAGGTTAGGGAGTCTTACGGATCAAGCTAAGTAAAGAAATCATATGGTTTGGGGAATAAACAATAAGTGAAGTCATAGGTGGATTCTTCCTAAGGGTATCGTCTTCATCAATTGAGTTTTCCTAAAGTCTTTCTCCAATTCATTCTTTTGTCTTTACATCTAGTTTAGTTTTTTTTTCATTAGTTTCATAAACCAATCACTCCATATTTTAGGTTAAATAATAGAAAGAAAGTGAGTAGTAGTACTTTTAGGTTCCCTTAGGTTCGATAAGATATTCTTGCCTAAACTATACTACTGTTCGATAGGTGCACTTGCCTCTATCATTGTCATAGTTAGTCTATAGGTTCGATCATTCTTTTTATAAATATTAAAACTCGACTGTTTGACACGATCAAGGCCTGAAACAAACCACTGTAAAGACTTCACAATTTTCGAATACAGAATACAGATTACGTATACAGAACATATCAGAAACAAAAAAAAAAGGTTTTCTTTTCTTCCGATTACATCTTTCTTCTATTTTCATTCTTGCTTTTGAATCTATTTTCAAGCACTGCTTTCTTTTATTTTGAAATATTAACAAAAAGAGAGAGAGGAGATACCTTCGCTTGGTTCTGTCCGTGTCCTCTCCGTCGCGATTAGAGTTCGGATAGGGGCGGGACTTCAAAGCCAGTACGAAAGGGCCTCCGTTGGGATCTTCATGTACCACCAAACGCCTTTACAGTGACGTTTTGATGGTCAAACGGAAGGGTTTCCCTTAGCTGTGGCAGAGAATAAAAACAAAAGGGGGGCTAGGGTTTGGTTTGGTTTAGAAACAAAAAGGGATTAAACTGTTCTGATTGTTTTTTTTTAGGTTTTATTTACTGATTTAAATCATGAGAAACGACATCGTTTGAAGCTTGATTAAGTGGCTTCAAAATGACGTAGCATAAAGCAGCCCCGATCCAACCTGACCCGAAAACCCGGAGGATCCGCGTGTTTTGGGCCTAAAGGTTTATTTATTCTTTTAGTCCATCCGCATCTTATTTATTGTTAATCAAGTTTTATTTTATTTTTAATTTTGCCTTTAACACACATTCTGTTTTCATTTTAGTCCCCGCTTAAACACTTCGTTTTGAGTTTCAAAAATATTCTTGGTTTAGTCCCGATTGTCTACACGCGTTTCATTGAGATCCCGCATAAGCGTTAATGATTTTATTTATTATAAAGTGGTCTTCCAACTTTGTTTTGTTTCAATTAAGTACCCTTTTGTTATTGTAAATAATCTTTGCATTTTATCAAACTTAATATATATATATGTTTATACTATTTGTTTTTAAATTAATATTTATATGTATTATCTATATTAACTTGTTTTAATATAATGTTTATTAAAGTTTGCTTTACTATTTATTTAAACTAATTATATATATATGCATATATTTTATGCTCTCAAAATTGCTATACATTATAATTTCTTCTTTTATGTATATTGTTTTAAACCTTTTATATTTTTATATTGAATTATCTTTTGCCTATTTTAAACACTTTGTTTATCCATATAAATATATGTAGGCTTACATTCAAATTTTCCTTTCATATGTATATAGTATTTTTTCTTATGTATATATGTCCTTTTAACCATGCGATTATCATTATTGTGTATTTGTACGTCCATTTGTATGATGTTGAACTTGTATATTGCTTCATGCCACGCTTGTACTATTCGTTACCATTTCATGTCTCTAATTCTAATGTATTCGAGTATTTATTAAATGTTTCATTTTATTACGCGTATGCCAAATAGGATGTATTAAAAGTTTATTTTCAAAATCACTTATTTTAAAGTTTTTTTAAGATAAGGCAATGTTTGTATGTTTAGAAGTCTGGAAAATTACATCCTAACATGCTGGGGCTTCAATTTTTCGTTCAACTAAATAACCGAATACCCTTTTTACATGTTTTGAATATCAAAGATGATCTCGGAGTCAGAGTATAAATGTGTTATATCCTAACGTGCTGGGTATGATACTTTTATCCCTTTGAAACGAGTTAATCTTGAGATTAAATTTCGATTTAATTGACTTTCTTCCAAAATTTTTGACCCTAAATATTTTCAAGTTTTAGACGCAAGGACACCAATTAATCGATTTGGTACCAATTTTGGGCGTTGCAAGTGTGCTAACCCTTCCTCGCACGTAACCGACTCCCGAACCTGTTTTCTCTAATTTCGCAGACCAATATATTTTTATAGGTGATCCAACCACACCTAAACAAAAAAAGATTGGTGGCGACTCCCTATTTAGTTTTAAAGTCGATCCCTGTTTTTTTCGTTTTTCAAAACTCGATAAAAAAATGGCTTCGACATATGTGCTTTTCGAAATGGATGAGGTCCTACATTTGTTGTAGACAGGATTTAGCTCGGACAAGTAATCCCGTTGACCTCATTATAGAAAGGATTTAGCCCGGACGAGTAATCCTGATATAATACCTCTCGAGTATGCGTTATGATTACGGTTTTGCCTAGACTAGTAATCCTAATCGAGCTCCTGTGAGCATAAGTTATATAAAAGATTTAGCCTAGACTGGTAATCCTGTTATACGATATGTGGCTCGAGAGTGTGTTCCTTGGTTAAGTGCCCCAATGGGTACCCTTGAATAAGAATTGATAGATTATTGAATCGTACACCTCGAGTGTACTACTCGAGCATCCATCAGAATTTCAATGATTCAACGAACATAGAACTCTTGACATGGTGTGAGAATTATGAGATGAAATGATAATTACTTGAAAGAATATTGCTTGATGAGCTCATCTATGTTTACTTGATTGATATGAAGATTTTGGTGACTAACATGTTTGATTGAGTGCATGTGTTTAGGCAATATTGATAATGGATGGAAATCATGATATTATATGCTTAGACTTAATAAACGGGATTGGTAAGTTTAGTTTCCATTATACGAACTTACTAAGCATGTAATGCTTACTCTATTTTATTTCCCCTATTTTATTGAAACACCCACACCCTACCACGAGCCCGAATGGGATCTGGTATGTTCTAAAGTAAACTGGTTTCAATAATTTAGTTACTTATAGAAATTTGTAAAATTTTGGAAAATTATTATTTTGAGTTGGGCTTAGATTGAAACCCATTTATTTAATCTTGTAAATCCAATTTGATTTAATATGTCCAAAATAGTTCTTAGCACAATATTTAAAAGTAAAGTAAAAATAAAGAATAATCCATTGGGCCTTATGGCCTTATTACATCAAGTAAACCCAAAATAAAGTTTAAGGTACCAAATAAAATAAAGTCCAAATAAAATAAAATCTCGAATGTAGCATGGCCACCTCAAGGTCCACCGGCCCGGTTAAAACCGCTTGCTCATCACCTGAAAATAATTCCCACAATGGGGTGAGTCAACAGACTCAATGTGCACACAATACTAACATTTAACAAATCCGGCATACATGTTCAAATCATCAGATCCATATAAAATGAAATTATGATGCAACCCAAACCCAAGCTTATTTGTCCATCCGCTACACACCACCCGTACCTGCCAGTCACACCGTGGGGACTACTAAGTCAACCCTCCATCCGCTACACACCATCGAAGGCAGTCGCTGCAGTCGACGTGCTCATCGCCCATATACGTTGTGTCATTAGACACTATATTCAAATAATGTAACCGGAGTTACCAAATTCAGATAATGTAACCGAAGTTACCATATTCAAATAATGTGACCGTAGTCACCATATTTCGTTGGTGAGACCAAAGTCAACACCTTCGTTGGTGAGACCGAAGTCAACACCTACTCTTCCTCTTTCACATAAATCCTGAATGCCCCAAAAATTTATATATTATGCATAACTTACTTAATTTCATGTTCATATACATATATTCGCATGTTATAAAATAACATATTTCACAATCCTATCAGAAGTAGGAAACGTACCTGGGTACTTTTTACCACATTTGTGGTACTTAGCCACATTCACATTCTTATACATATTCATATATTAAAATAATAGCCATATGGAATATCGAAGGTTAGTAAGGGTACACACCTGATTTGCTTAATAAGGTTCCTTGAGATCTCGAAAACCCCGATCTAACTTTAGATCTATTAACTCCTATATTCGGCCATCATATAAGTCACATCAATAAACCTATTTGGCTTAAAACAAAACCAAATCCTAGTAGGATTTGTAAAAAGACTCACCTTTGCCGATTTGGTGTTTATACAATTTCAAAACTTGGTTTTTCCTTTACGATATTCGCCAACCTTAAATCTCAATATGGGTTAGTTTTCGCTTTTTAATAATTAAAGAATTGATCAAAGTAATTACACAATCCTTGGCCGAATGTGTCTCACCTTAATTTCCTTGACTCCAAAATCCCGAAAACTCTTCCTTTGATATTCAGCCAAGAGACATAAAAGGGGTTATTTTCTTAAATCTTGATTAAACGAATTAAAAGAACAAGAATTAATTGGTCTTACCTTAGATCCTTGATCTTTATATTCGGTAATTGTGGAAACCTGAGATCCCTTGTATATTCGGCCATGGTCAAGAATAGGGATCAGGCCTTTTACTTTCGGCAACTAGAAAAGAAAGAGAGGAAATTGAATGGCTTAACCTTACCTTGATGCCTTTAATCAATTGCTTCCTTGTCTTGAGTTACAGAGATCCCGCTATGGAGATTTAACGAGAGATCAAAAAGAAGGGTTTTGACTTAACAATGACAAAGGAGAGGAGAAGAAAAGATGGAGTCCTTGCTTAGGAGAAATTTCGGCAAAAAGAATAGGGGCTAGGGAATTTTCGGCACACAATGAAAAGATGAGAGAAAAGTCTCCAACTCTCCTCCTTTAACTGAAATTGCAATGCCAAGAGTCCTTAACTTGGCCACTGCTTCCCCACAAGTGATAATATTATCATTTAATTATCACAAGTATTTAATTCATCCTATATCTCCTCAATTATCTTATTAAAAGAAAATTCTTATTTATCACTCATTAATCAAGTTTTAACCGAAATAAAACTCCTCCCTTACTAGGATTAGGTGCCGTCCACCCTTAGCCTTGGAAGCCAAAATAAAACCTTCAATATTTGCTTCCCAAGTGACTCGAACTCAGGTCATTTCCATAAGCCTTAAGTGACACCTTCCGGGCACTGTTCCAAGCCCGATTGTGTGTCAAATCTCACCAATTTTTTTTCTTTTAAGGCCCTCTTGCACTTATTTCCTATTTTGGACTTTAAAATTTGTCATTCCGGCCTTATTTCTAAGTTTCCTAAAATTTTTTATCGGCTCTGTAACTTGCCATTTTTCTTACATCTTCAGGTTTCCAAAATGTTCAAGTTTCCAAAATGTTCAGGTTTCCAAAATGTTCAGGTTTCCAAAATGTTCAGGTTTCCAAAATGTTTAGGTTTCCAAAATGTTTAGGTTTCCAAAATGTTTAGGTTTCCATTTTCATGCATTTCCAAGTTTCCAAAAAAATATCAAAAATTTATTCTTAGCGCTTAAACTTGTCATTTCATACAATCAAACTGAAAATGCATAGGCCCTATTCAGGATGTTACAGTTCTACCCCCCTTAAACAAAATTTCGTCCCCAAAATTTCCTAACTAAAATAGTTGAGGTATTCTTTGTCTCATCGTCTCTTCTGGCTCCCACTAAGCTTCTTCTGATCCATGATTGCGCCATAACACTTTGACTAGAGGTACAGACTTCCTTCGTAATACTTTCACATCACGATCCAAGATCCGAATCGGTTCTTCCTCGTAGGATAAGTCTGGCCTTAGCTCCACTTCTTCTACAGATACCACATGCGACGGATCCGATCGATAGCGATGTAACATGGACACATGAAATACGTCGTGCATCTGCTGCAATTCTGGTGGCAACTCTAATTGGTATGCCACTGGCCCAACTCGCTTCAGTACTTGATAGGGCCCTATAAACCTTGGGCTTAACTTCCCTTTGCGACCGAACCTCATAACCTTCTTCCAAGGCGAGACTTTTAGGAATACTTGGTCTCCCACTTCAAACTCTATTTCCTTTCGCTTAAGGTCGCGTCGACTTACGCCTATCGAGGCTTCCTTCAACTGCGTGCGAATTAACTCAACCTTCTCTTGGTTTACGCCACCAACTCTGGACCCAAAACTCGGCGTTCTCTTAACTCGGTCCAACAAGTAGGTGTTCTACACTTCCTTCCATACAATGCTTTGTATGGTGCCATCCGAATGTTTGGCTTGATAGTGTTGTTGTAGGCGAATTCACTAAAGGCAAGTAATCTTCCCAACTTCCTCGAAATCCATTACACAACCTCTCAACATATCCTCCAACACTTGTATAACCTGTTCGATGCCCGTCGATTGTGGATGAAAAGTCAGTAGTGAAGTCTAGCTTAGTGCCTAAAGCTTGATGAAGTGCCTTCCAAAATCGAGAGGTAAACCTTGGGTCTCTATCGGAGATGATCGACATTGGTACTCCATGTAATCTCACAATTTACGCCACATACAACTTAGCCAACTTCAAGAGAATAATCCATTACATTTGGGATAAAGTGTGCGGACTTGGTCAAGCGGTCCACTATCACCCATACCGAGTCCTTCTTAGTAGGCGTAAGGGAAGCCCACTAACGAAGTCCATGGTAATTCTCTCCCACTTCCATTGGGGAATCTCGATTGGTTGAAGCAATCTGATGGGACTTGGTGTTCACCTTAACTTGCGACACGTCAAACATTTCCCACAAATTGGTCACCTCTCGTTTGGTCGGACCACCAAAATTGTTCCCTTAGATCTCTATCTGACTTAATGCCTCCGGATACATAGCATAAGGGCTACCAGCGCTTCTAGAAGAATCCTTTGTCTCAACTCCTTATTCCTCGGCATCTGAGACTTTTCCTTGTAGCACAATACTCCTTCATTATTGACACCATAATCCTCTAATCCCCTTATTGTACTTGCGCAACTTAGTACTTAAGTCATTATCGATAGCTGTCCCTCTTTCACTTCCTTTAGCCATGTAGGCGACTTGTAATTCCATGTGAGACTTCCATTGTCATATAGACTTAGATGAGCGAACAAAGCCCGTAGATCCGATACAACCTTTCGACTTAGGGCATCGGCTACCACATTCGCCTTGCGGATGATATTCTATCGAGCGGTCGTGAGTCCTTCAAGAATTCCACCCACCTTCGTTGCCTCAAGTTTAACTCCTTACGAGTCAATAAATACTTAAGACTCTTGTGGTCGTGTAGATAATCGACCTTTCTCCATAAAGGTAGTGCCTCCAAACCTTAAGGGCGAAAACCACTGCTTGCTAGCACTAAGTCATAAGTTGGGTAGTTAAGCTCATGAGGCCTTAGGCTGCTTGCATGACGCATAGCGACTACTTTGCCATCTTGCATTAGTACACGACCTAACCCGTGTCACGAAGCATCACATTACACCACAAAATCTTTTCCCGCCTCAAATTTGAATTAACACTGGAGCTTAGTCGATACCTTCTTAAGCTTTTCAAAGCTCTCCTGCCGCTTATTAGTCCATTCGAAGGTACTTTCTTCCTTAGTAACTTGGTTAAAGCGCGGCTATCGGCGAGAATCCTTCCATAAACCTTACGTAATAGCCTGCCAAGCCTAAGAAACTTCGGATTTCAGCCACGGACTTAGGTGGTTTCCAATCCAACACTGCTTCGATCTTCCTTGGATCCACTCTTATTCCTTCTGCGGATACCACATGTCCTAGGAATGCCACCTCCTTAAGCCAAAATTCGCACTTGCTGAATTTGGCATAGAGCTTCTTCTCCCTTAACACTTCCAACACGACTCGAAGATGCTCATCATGCTCCTCCTCCGATTTCGAGTACACCAAAATATCGTCGATGAACATAACGACGAATCTATCCAAGTAGGGTTGGAAAACTCGATTCATCATATCCATGAACGCGGCTGGAGCATTCGTCAACCCAAACGGCATCACCACAAACTCGAAGTAACCATATCTTGTCCTAAAAGCGGTCTTATGGATGTCAGCCTCCTTCACCTTCAACTGATGATAACCCGACCTTAAATTGATCTTTCAGAATACCGCGGCCCCCTTCAGCTGATCGAACAAGTCATCGATCCTTGGCAAGGGATACTTGTTCTTAATAGTCAGTTTATTCAACTGACGATAATCTATGCACATACGCATAGTTCCGTCTTTCTTCTTCACAAATAAGACCGGTGCTCCCTACGGAGACACACTGGGTCGGATGAACCCACGATCCAACAGTTCTTGTATCTGAGCCTTGAGCTCCACTAACTCCTTTGGTGCCATTCGGTATGGAGCGATTGACACAGGAGTTGTCCCCGGTAGCAAGTCAATCCCAAATTCCACCTCCCTGTCTGGGGGTATTCCTGGTAATTCTTCTGAAAACACATCCACGAAGTCCCTTACCGTCCTACCTCCATTAATACCTTCCTCCTTTCCACCTATCGCACTTACGAAAGCTAAAAATGCCTCGCAACCTTTCTTAACCATCTTCTCAGCCTTCAGTGCCGAGACTACATTAGATAAGTAGTTCCTCCTTTCTCCGATCATTACTACCACTTCATCCTCTGGGGTTCTTAGTTCCATACGTATAGCCGCACAATCCAACACGGCTCAGTGTTCTACTAACCAATCCATTCTGAGTATAAGCTCAAACTCTCTGAAAGGTAACTCCATTAAGTCCGCTCGAAAGTTCACTCCCTGAATCTCTAGGGGTACATTCCGAAAGATCTTGTCTACCACTATAGTTTGGCCTAATAGGCTTACTACAGTCATTTGCCTATCAAAAAGTTCAGAGTCTAGGCCTAGTGTTTTCACTACACTACTTGCAACATAGGAATGGGTCGAGCCCACATCAATCAAAGCAAAGTAGGGTTTGTCAAAAATAAAGAATGTACCGGTTATTACGTCTGGCGCGTCTCCATCTTTCCTTCGGTGAACCGCATAAACCAAACCCGGTTGTCTTGCATCAGCATTAGTATTACCTCGGCCCTGTGTTCCACGGTCTCTGCCTGTACCACTACCACGGTTACTCGAACCACGACCCGTTGAAATTTGTCCACCTCTACTGGGTCAGCTAGCATTTCGAATCGTCGGTCGGCTCTCATCTGATTGTTTGGGACAATCCTTAAGCATATGGTCCTTGGGCCCACACTTAAGACATGCTCCTGTCTTTCTCCAACACTCACCTAAATGCTTTTTTCCACAATGCTCACAAGGACGAATCTGCCAGCCCGTACCAGCTTGTTGATTTCGTGGCCCATCAACCCTAGGCCTTTTGTAACCCTTTCCAGATGGCCCAAATCCCTTTTGGCCCTATTCTTATCCACGGTCTGCTTAGTAGCATCCTTAATCCCCTCGGCCACCTTGGCCTTTTCCACCAAAGCCGAGAATTCCCGCTCCTGATGCGGTGCTATCAACAGTCTCAGGTCGTCTCTCAGTCCGTCCTCAAAACGAACACAGCGTTCATGCTCAGTTGCCACTACCCCTCGAGCATAGTGGCTCAATCTCAAGAATTCGCCTCATATTCTGCGACAGACTTACTCCCTTGTACCAACCCTAGAAAAGCCTTCTTTTGCTCATCTGTATACCTGGTTCCCACATACTTCTTCTGAAAGGCCTCTTTAACATACTCCCAGGTCAAATTTTCAGCCGTGGTACCATCACGAATAGTTAACCACCACTGATACGCTTCGTCGCGTAACAATGCCACCATCCCTTTCAATTTTTCCTCTAGAGTCAGATCGAGCTCATCCATGATACGCTCCGTTGCTTCCAGCCAGTACTCAGCAGTACTGGGTGCCACATTAGATACTCCTCGAAACATTTTCGCTCCATTAGCTCGGAGCCGTTCAGGTACCAACTTTCGGTTTCCTGAATTTCCTCCTGTACCTGCCACCAATTCCAAAACTCGTATACGACCTGCGACACAAACATCTTCCCGTCATTCGAGCCTCTTTGCTCAACATTAACAATTTGGGGTGGTGGTGGCGGTGGCATTTCATTGTCGGACCCTTGACCCGACCTAACGGGTTCTGACACGGTCATCCTTTCTCTTCCTCGACCACGACGACCACGTCCTCTAGAGCTCATTTTTTAGCGTCGAGATCTGATTAAGAAATTTTTATGAATTAGTCATTGTTCCACTTATTTACCAGTGAAGGAGTTTTATGAAAAGGGATTTAAGGGTGGTTCTTTCGTATCATACAAACACACAGTCTTTTCCATTCATTCATCCATCAAACAAGTATGAACTTCCGTTCATTCAGAGAAACGTTGTAGTTTTTGTTGTTGTTGTTGTTTTCCACTACCCGGGGGTATTTTCGTAATTTTGTCCTACAGGGGTATTTTCGTAATTTGTCAAAATAAGGTTCCTTGGTGATTTTGTCAAAAATTATTTTGAAAACTTCAAAGTCTAGGGGTAATTTGGAAAAATTTTTAAAATTCGGGGGTATTTCGGTAATTTTTGACAAATCAGGGTAAATTTGTAAAATTTAATAAATTAAGGGTATTTCAAAAGTTGTAAAACTTTGAGGGTTCTTTTCGAAAATTGTTCCTTCAAAAATGGGGATGTTGCAAAAATTTGGAAATTAGGGTCATTTTGGTAATTTTATAAGTTAGGGGCAATTTTGTAATTTTTCTAAAATCATGGTATTTTGATATTTTACAAATTAGGGTTTTTGAATGTTTATGAAATCATGAAATTTTGGTAAAGTTGTTGAGTAGTTGAACATTTTACAAACCCGATGCGTTTTGGTAATTTCTTTGCTAAGGGCATTTTTATAATTTTCGTAAATCGGGAGTTTTTCGAAGATGTTGTAAAATAATTTTCTCGATTTAAAAGAAAGTTTTAAAGGTTTGAAAAACTAGGGTTTGTTGTTTTGTTCTCTCTTTTTTTTAAAAAGCAGGCTAGTTCCTTTGGGTTTTAGTCATTATGTTTAGCCTATGACCGAGCCCTCTTGGTCGGGGTGAACCAAAGCTACGCACAGGCGAGGATTCGTGTGGAGAGGAGGTGAGTCACGTGGATCTGCTTAAATACCAAGCTCCCACCAAACCATTCCTAGACATGCGCAGAGGTTGCCACACCACCGAGCCCTCGAGTTAGGGTGAACCAAAGCTACGCACTGGTAGGATTCTCAAGAGGAGGTGAGTCACTAGGGCGCTTAAATACCAAGCTCTTGGGATCCAATCCTAGACATGCGTCTGGGGTTACCACACCACTAGCTCGTTGACTTAGCCATAGGTTGGTTCGGTGTATTAAATCTTATGTGGTTTTGTGTTTGAGTAGTCTAAACCTAGGGTTCAAGTTCCTATCATTCTATTCTACGTTCCATGCCTCTTCTACCCTTATATAAATCACAGAATCACACATAAAGTTAGGGGTACTTACCGGTGGATCATGGTTGGAGACTTAGGGGCCATGCCAAAAGCCTGCTTATTTTCAAAGAAAAATCATTTGGCTCACTTTGAAAACGTTTTGGGCCTTAGCCCACAGTGAGAGTTTAAAAGCTGGCTCGATACCAAATTGAAACACCCACTTTTGGCCCACGAGCACGAGCAGATCTGGTATGTTCCTAAAGTAAAGCTGGTTTCAATAATTTCCGTTACTTAGAGAAATTTGTAAAAATTTTGGAAAACTATTATTTTGAGTTGGGCTTAGATTGAAACCCATTTATTTAATCTTGTAAATCCAATTTGATTTAATATGTCCAAAATAGTTCTTAGCACAATATTTAAAAGTAAAGTAAAAATAAAGAATAATCCTTTGGGCCTTATGGCCTTATTACATCAAGTAAACCCAAAATAAAGTTTAAGGTACCAAATAAAATAAAGTCCAAATAAAATAAAATCTCGAATGTAGCATGGCCACCTCAAGGTCCACCGCCGGTCAAATCCGCTCATCACCGAAAATAATTCCCACAAGCAGGGTGAGTCAACAGACTCAATGTGCACACAATACTAACATTCAACAAATCCGGCATACATGTTCAAATCATCAAATCCATATAAAATGAAATTATGATGCAACCCAAACCCAAGCCTATTTGTCCATCCGCTACACACCACCAGACTGCCGGTCACACACCGTGGGACTACTAAGTCAACCTCCATCCGCTACACACCATCAAGGCGATCATTGCAATGGCGTGCTCATCGCCCATATACGTTGTGTCATTAGACACTATATTCAAATAATGTAACCGGAGTTACCAAATTGAGATAATGTAACCGGTTACCATATTCAAATAATGTGACCGTAGTCACCATATTTCATTAGTGAGACCAAAGTCAACACCTTCGTTGGTGAGGCCAAGTCAACACCTACTCTTCCCCTTTCACATAAATCCGAATGCCCCAAAAATTTATATATTATGCATAACTTACTTAATTTCATGTTCATATACATATATTCGCATGTTATAAAATAACATATTTCACATTCCTATCGAGTAGGAAGCGTGCACAGGTACTTTTTACCACATTTGTGGTACTTAGCCACATTCACATTCTTATACATATTCATATATTAAAATAATAGCCATATGGAATATCGAAGGTTAGTAAGGGTACACACCTGATTTGCTTAATAAGGTTCCTTGAGATCTCGAAAACCCCGATCTAACTTTAGATCTGTTAACTCCTATATTCGGCCATCATATAAGTCACATCAATAAACCTATTTGGCTTAAAACAAAACCAAATCCTAGTAGGATTTGTAAAAAGACTCACCTTTGCCGATTTGGTGTTTATACAATTCCCGAAAACTTGGTTTTTCCTTTACCTGATATTCGGCCAACCTTAAATCTCAATATGGGTTAGTTTTCGGCTTTTTAATAATTAAAGAATTGATCAAAGTAATTACACAAGCCTTGGCCGAATGTGTCTCACCTTAATTTCCTTGACTCCAAAATCCCGAAAACTCTTCCTTTGATATTCGGCCAAGAGACATAGAAGGGGTTATTTTCTTAAATCTTGATTAAACGAATTAAAAGAACAAGAATTAATTGGTCTTACCTTAGATCCTTGATCTTTATATTCGGTAATTGTGGAAACCTGAGATCCCTTGTATATTCGGCCATGATCAAGAATAGGGATCAGGCCTTTTACTTTCGGCAACTAGAAACGAAAGAGAGGAAATTGAATGGCTTAACCTTACCTTGATGCCTTTAATCAATTGCTTCCTTGTCTTGAGTTACAGAGATCCGGCTATGGAGATTTAACAGAGATCAAAAGAGAAGGGTTTTGACTTAACAATGACAAAGGAGAGGAGAAGAAAAGATGGAGTCCTTGCTTAGGAGAAATTTCGGCAAAGAGAATAGGGGCTAGGGAATTTTCGGCACACAATGAAAAGATGAGAGAAAAGTCTCCAACTCTCCTCCTTTAACTGAAATTGCAATGCCAAGAGTCCTTAACTTGGCCACTACTTCCCCACAAGTGATAATATTATCATTTAATTATCACAAGTATTTAATTCATCCTATATCTCCTCAATTATCTTATTAAAAGAAAATTCTTATTTATCACTCATTAATCAAGTTTTAACCGAAATAAAACTCCTCCCTTACTAGGATTAGGTGCCGTCCACCCTTAGCCTTGGAAGCCAAAATAAAACATTCAATATTTGCTTCCCAAGTGACTCGAACTCAGGTCATTTCCATAAGCCTTAAGTGACACCTTCCGGCCACTGTTCCAAGCCCGATTGTGTGTCAAATCTCACCAATTTTTTTCTTTAAGGCCCTCTTGCCCTTATTTCCTATTTTGGACTTTAAAATTTGTCATTCCGGCCTTATTTCTAAGTTTCCTAAAATTTTCGATCGGCTCTGTAACTTGCCATTTTTCTTACATCTTCAGGTTTCTAAAATGTTCAAGTTTCCAAAATGTTCAGGTTTCCAAAATGTTCAGGTTTCCAAAATGTTCAGCTTTCCAAAATGTTTAGGTTTCCAAAACGTTTAGGTTTCCAAAATGTTTAGGTTTCCATTTTCATGCATTTCCAGGTTTCCAAAAAAATATCAAAAATTTATTCTTAGCGCTTAAACTTGTCATTTCATACAATCAAACTGAAAATGCATAGGCCCTATTCAGGATGTTACATTTATAGTGCTCAGAAGCTCGCAAAGGTTGGAGATCATTGGAGCATCGTCACACTATCAACTAGTCATTTTGGGTATACTTAGTAAAATCATTTTGGTATAATGGCATGTATAGGGTAGCATTGGCCATAGGTAGCTTGAAAATGATGTTTTGTAACCTAGCCATTGGAATGGCTAGTAATGGTTCAATTTGGTATGACTAAGTAGGCTATTATGATATATTCATATGTGTTATGTTAAGTATATGTGATGAAATGATATTACAGCCTAAGTTAATCCAAGGTAAGTTTATAAACACATATGTATGTAATGGAATGCCATGATGAATGATGGAATTTGCTTCAATTGAATGCTTGGAATGGTTGAATTGACCTGGTATGTTTTAGTATAGGTAAATGGTAAATTTGGGTGACAAATAAGGCTAGGAAATGGCATAATTTTGTCAACACAGGTAGACACACGAGCGTGTGTCTAGGCCGAGTGTGACACATAGCCAGTCCTATGGGCATGTGGTCCGGCCTTGTATCCCCTGCATCTTAAAAATGAGAAATAGAATGCTCAGAATTGAGCACACTGACAGAGACATAGGCGTGTGTCACATCCGTGTGGTTGACACGGCTTTGAACATGGGAGTGTTACATGACCGTGTGAAAACTGCACCTAATTTAGAAAATAAAAATTTGCCACACAGCCTAGCACACGGGCGTGTGACTTGGCCGTGTGACTTCAATTTCTTCATGCCTTAGAAGTCAAAAAATTACATGGGTTAGGGACATAGGTGTGTGTAGTCACACGGCCCGACCATACAAGCATGTCCCTAGACCACCGGGCGTGTGAGCCCTGCAACTTAGAAATTTTTTACAATTTTGCAAAAAATTCTTAGAGATTCTGAATAAGTCCCAATTTGTTTCTACTGTTCATATTGGGCCTTAAGAGTCCATTTAAGGGACATTATGTATAATCTCAATGAATGAATAGTGGTTAACATGAGATGTCTGTAAATGTTTCAAAATTTTTAGGTAATGCTCTGTAACCCTATTTCGGCGACGGATATGGGTCAAGGGTGTTACATGGCTAAACCTGCAAAGTTTTGATACCACTAAATTATAACACCCCTAACCCACATCTGTCGTCGGAATAGGGTTTTAGAGCATTACCAATCAAACAGACATAATTTCAAAACATTTAATATCATATAATATTCAATTCAAAATCAATCAAACTCATACATATTATCCCTTATTCGAGCCCTCGAGGCCCAAAATACGTGATAGAAACAAGTCGGGACTAATTCGGAAACTCAAAAAAAATTTTAGCGAAATATTAAAAAATTTCAAAGCTATAGGGTTCACACAGCCGTGTGGTCAAGCCGTGTGACTCACACGATCAAGAGACACGCTTGTGTCTCAGGACGTATAGGTATTCTGATAGGGACACACGGCTGTGTCCCAGCCCATGTAATCTCTGACTTGGGTCACACGGCCAAGCTACAAGCCCGTGTGCCCGTGTTCTAGACCGTGTGCCCTTCCGAAATGGCCTCGCACGCCCGTGTGTTAGCCATGTGTCTCACATGGTCCAGTCACACACCTGTGTATCTGGCCGTGTGGGCTCAAAATGTACCTTAATCAAAAAGCGTACCATTCTCTGCAAGCTTGGACAATAAGCAACTCAAAAACCATTAATTTAACCAATTCAAAACACAATCAAACACATCTAAAACATGTCAAAACAATCATCCTAGGTACCTAACCAATGTACCCTTATTGGTACCACAATTATATCATCAAAACATATCAATAAAACATCAATCAAATTCAATATGTAAACATGTCAAATTCAATCTATTTTGCCTAATTCATGTTCATTCAAACATTAACTTAACATGCCATAATATGACCTCAAACATAAACGCATATTTATATATATATATATATAACCAACCAATATTAACTTATAATCTTATTTACAATCAATCCACAAAATAACTATTAATTAGACACCCTAAGTACATGTCGACACAAAAGGATAAACACCACCACGTTTGAGTTCGGGATCGTTGCTGGATGCTGAATCGGTGATCAAAATTAAATACCTAACCTGCGCACGGAAAACAAAATTGTACACTGAGTAAAACTCAGTGGTATTTCTATAATCCCGAATATTTAAAGATAAGAAATTAAAAATATACAATTGAAATATAAACACATATTAATATTTAAATATTACAACAACCATATCATATTTCATTTGTTTCACAAATATCTCAATTCTCATACTTGCTATATAAATAGTTTTTCACAATTTAGTTCACATTTCATTATATAGTTGCATTATCCATTCCATATTCATTTCATGAGTATATAACTCATATATTCCATATATTTGCAACATATTTCACATTCTATTTTCAATTCACTATTTCACTTCCATTTCTTATAACAAGCCATTTCAATATCAATTATAAAACTTTATTATTCATTTACCCCTATTAACACATCTCGGACTCGGACGGATACACAGATCCAAACAAAACACACTAGTTTTGGCACCCAGTGCCTTATCGAATGATTCGAAGTAAAAATTTGACACCCAGTGTCTCATCGGCTAAACCGAAGTAAATTGACACCTAGTGCCTCATCGAATATATTTGAAGTAATAATTTCACACCCTGTGTCTCATCGACTCGAATTCGAAGAAATCCTTGAACTCATCCAATCCTATGGCATGCCATCTATATTCGACTCAACCCGATACAGTTAATAGGGTTTCAATTCACTTTTCAAATACAACCAATATTCATTTCAATTCAAATAATCAATATATTCAATTTATATATATACCAATTCAATCAATATAAATTCAATAAATCCATCACATACTAAATCAATCCATTTTAATTGCAAAACACAATAATTCTCACCTCAACACTTACCATATACATTAAATTGAATTATAACAATTAACAACTAAATTCAGATTATACAAATACAAACTAGCAATTTCGAGCTATTCTTCGTCGACTTTTATCTTTTCCCTTTTTAGTCGAGGGTTCCCGTACGACGTTAGCTATGGAATAAAACAATTAAAAATCATCAATACAACATAATTCAATTCCATATTGAATATTTAAATTTGTACTCAAATATTGCCTAATTTCCAATTTTGTCCCTAAACCGAGACTAACTTTTATTCTTCACATTTAATTATTTATTTTCATGAAAATTCTACTTTAGACTAAATTCAACTCCTAATTTCACATAAATTCTTAAATTTTAATTTTTTCACAATTTAGTCCCTATTACATAAAATTTACTATTTATTTTAAAATTTAATCATTTTTCATTTCTAGCTTAAAAATCTATCAATTTAATCCCTAATACTAAAATTATTCAACATAGACAACACTTAAAAACATAATAATTTCTAAAGTTTTGACATGGGTCGGGTAGTATTTAATACCCGGATTCCAAAAACATAAAAATTATAAGAAAATGGACTAAATTGACTAACCAATTGAGCTTGAAACTTTGAAACCCTTAGCTTTGGCCTTTCTCCTTTTCTTTCCTTTTTCTTTATTTTTTTCCCTTCCGTTTCGTTTGTTCTTTCTTTCTTTTCTATTTCTATTTCTTTTATTTTATTATTATAATATATGAGCAATGGCATAATTCCATTTTTAGTCCTTTTAATTTTTATTTAATCTATAATTCAACTTTCATCGATTATGTAATTTAGTCCTTATACCTAATTACTCTTAATTCATGTAAATTCATCTAACCAAAACCTAATTAACCACACAATGAGCAATGGCATAATTGCTTCTTTAGTCCTTTTCGTTTTTCTTTAATTTATAATTCAACTTTCACCCTTTATGCAATTTAGTCCTTATACCTAATTACTCTTAATTCTTGCAAATTCACCTAACCAAAACCTAATTACCCACACAACTAACTTCGTAAATATTTCTGATGAAACACCCCAAACCCGGCCCACAAGCCCCGACCGGATCTGGTATGCTTCTTGAGAAAAACTCGTTTTGTCGTTTTGAAAAACATGTGATTTTGTGGTAAGAGAATAGATTTGAAGTACGATCTTGTTGAAAACAGGGTTGTGATTTAAGTTTGTATTTTATTAAATCGTTAACTTTATGTTTTTAGAAAATTTATTATTCAAAAGAAGAACCGGATTTAGAACTTATTATTAAGTTGAAGACCATAGGTATTTAGGTGTCAAAACAGTTTAATTCGGTTATCGAAAATATTTAATTATTTTGTTGAAGTTGAGCGTAGTAGAATAAAAATTTAAAACGTATAAATAAAACAGTTTATGGCGGCCTTATTACAAAAACATAACCCAAAATAAATTCTGAAATAATAAATGAAAACATAATAAGTTTAATTAAAAGAAAACCCATATACTGAGTTGAGCAATGGCCACCATGTAGTTCTCGCTGACTCGGTCCATCACGCTAAGTATCACCTGAAAAAGATATCCCACGAGGTGAGTCAGCAGACTCAATGTGTAACAAAGACACTAAAACCCAATCGATCATAGCAATAAAGCCCATTTAAATCACATTTAGCCATAAGCCCATA
This sequence comes from Gossypium rotundifolium, assembly GCA_025506655.1. Taxonomy (NCBI): domain Eukaryota; kingdom Viridiplantae; phylum Streptophyta; class Magnoliopsida; order Malvales; family Malvaceae; genus Gossypium; species Gossypium rotundifolium. Next base: position 18,373,693 of record CP106724.1, on the reverse strand, counting down.
ATATAGCAAATCAGATAATAACCGATTAAATCACATGTACATATAAAAAGAAATGCAATCCCGAGCCCACCTAGATATCCATCCGCTACACACCACCCGTACCTGCCAATCACACCGTGGGGATTACTAAATCGACGCTCCATCCGCTACACACCATCGAAGGCAGTCGTTGCAGTCAACTGTACATCGCCCTTATAATTTGTGGCATGGCCACCAGATGATTGTGACCGAAGTCACCGGATTCATAATATTGTGACCGAAGCCACCAGATACATAATATTGTGACATAAGTCACTGGATAATGTGGTAAAAAACACCGGAACACTTCCCCTTTTATCAATATCACCCATATGCCCATGCAATAAACATATTATTTCGATATCATGCCATATACCCCCAAAATCATAACAGAATCATACACATTTCATATCCATGCTTATAGCATTATTAACGAAGTAATAGAGGTTTGACGTACCTGAATATCATATACCACTGAATGGTATCCGTAATCATTTTCAACATATTTCTTCATAACGCATGCAATTATTAATACTATCAATTTATTGGAAGTTTAGTGTAGGCCTACACACCTTGTAAACACGAAGAACAACAGAATAGTCAAGATTTCCAGCTTTTGCTTACAACACCGACAGCACCTACATAACACTATATGAGAAATCGCTTATCACTAAAAAGATATGGCCTTTGGCTGAATATCATTATCTCCTTACCTTACTCGATTAAATCCTGGAAACCGTCACTTGTCTATGGAGTTTGTCGAAATCCTATATGATATATGTTAGATTCAATTCTAACATAATGAACAAAAGTAAGTGGCCCTCAGTCTAAAGTCATATTTGCTTACCTTGGATATTCAAATCCTGAATGATCTCCCCCTAAACGTCGGCTACAAAAAAATCCCAAAAATTCCCCCTTCAAGGATTTGGCCAAAAAGAATAGAAGAGATTAGATTCCAAATCCCGGCTAATCCAAAAGAGGAAGAAAGAAAATGAACGGCAACTAACCTTTACCCCTAGCGTTGAGATCAACTGTACCCACAAAGATATTCGGCTCTTAAAGATAGGTGAGCAATTAAATATGGAGAAATAGATGAAGAAATCGGCTAAATAGTGATGTGCTTCGGCTTTTGATAAATCGTGAAAAGAAGAAGAGAGAAGGTTGAGACTTGATGCGATTTGGATTGGTGACAATAGGGAGATTTGGCTTCAACAAGAGAATGAAGAGAAAGAGTATGAGGTTTTAGGGATTACGGCAATGGTGAAATAAGGAGAGGGGGATTTCGGCCTTGACAAGGTAAATGACAAGAGAAGAGAAGAAAAGAAAGGGATGAAAAATGGCTTTAGTGCTATGGTGATTCGGCACTAGAGAGGAAAAGCTTGAGAGATTAGGCAAAAAGAATAATTGAGGCCAAATGGTCAAAAACAATGACCAAAAGAAGAAAACAAGAATGCTCAAAATATACCAATTGCATTCGGTTTAGGGAGAGAAAATGAGAAGAAAATTTTGTGAAAAGAAACCCCAAAATGACCAAACATACTACCATCCTTTCCTATGCTACCAAAATATTCGGCCATCCCCCCTTTAGACCACAAAACCGTCCATGTTCATGGACAAGTTGGCCATGAAATAATTTCCAAAACATCCACCTTAACACATGCCTTGTAATCCTCTACTTTCCTAAGGTTTAAGAAATTCTATCCCTTATTTCCTCCTAATCTTCCTCCTAATCCCTTTCAAAATTCAACAACCCTCTAGCCCCCTATGCCGTCTACATACATGGTCAAAAGACCATAAAATAATTTCCAAAACATCATTCCTTACTTCAAGCCTTATGTCCCCTTATCATACCAAAACCTCTTGATTCCATACCATAAATTAGCACTTGCCTTTTTCCTTAGTCTACTATCCATAAAAAAAAATTAGTCCATCTTTACCATAATTAAAGTTTGACCAACACATGCCATACAAATGCTAAAATAAAAGTCACCCTATTGCCATCCAAGGGATTCGAACCTAAGCCCCCTCACACTGCTTGTGGCGTCAATTTCCAAGGCCCTAAGTGGCGCCTCCCTTGCCACTTTGCCAACTGAATTCTTGTGATTAAAACCTCCAACAAATTTTCTTAAGGCCTATCTTGACTAGATCCTTTTTTAGATATTAAAAATTTAATATTTTTCTAAGGCATTCTCCTACATACTAAAGTTCCTGAAACTCCCAAAACACATACAAACAGCACACAACATGCCATTACACACATTCAAGTGAAAATGCATAACCCCTAAATCCAAGATATCACAGTTCTACCCTCCTTAAAATAATTTCGACCTTGAAATTACCTGACTAGAATAGTTGAGGGTATTGCTGTCGCATTGCCTCTTCCGGCTCCCACGAAGCTTCTTCCGATCTATGATTATGCCATAACACTTTGACGAGAGGAACTGACTTCCTCCATAATACCTTCACATCCCGTTCCAGTATCTGAATCGGCTCCTCCTCATAGGACAAATCTGGCCTTAATTCTACCTCCTCAACTTGCACTACATGAGATGGATCCGACCGGTAACGATGTAGCATCGAAACATGGAACACATCGTGCATCTGCTTCAACTCCGAAGGCAACTCTAACTGATATGCCACTGGTCCAACCCGCTTCAAAACCCGATAAGGTCCTATAAACCTGGGACTTAACTTTCCCTTGCGACCAAATCTCATCACCTTCTTCCAAGGTGAAACCTTTAGGAACACTTGTTCCCCCACAGAAAACTCTATTTCCTTCCACTTAAGATCTGCGTACGACTTTTTCCTGTCAAATACTTCCTTTAACCGAGCCCGAATTACCTTAACCTTTTCTTCAGATTTTGCCACAATCTTTGGACCCAAAACATGACGTTCCCCCAATTCTGTCCAACACGTAGGAGTGCGACAATTCTGTCCATACAGCGCTTCATACGGTGCCATCCGAATACTTGCTTGGTAACTGTTGTTGTATACAAACTTAGCTAAAGGCAAAAAATCTTTCCAGCTTCCTCTGAAGTCTATTACACAGCCCCTCAACATATCCTCTAACACTTGGATTACTCGCTTAGACTGACTGTTCGACTCTGGATGAAATACCGTACTGAAGTCTAACATGGTGCGCAAAGCCTGATATAATGCTTTCCAAAATCGAGACGTAAACCTCGGATCCCTATCCAAAATAATCGACACCGGCACTCCATGCAACCTCACAATCTCTTCCACATACAACTTCGCCAACTTCTGTAAAGAGTAATCAACTCGCATTGGTATGAAATGTGCAAACTTCATCAATCGATCCATCATCACCTATTACCGAGTCTTTCTTAGTAGGCGTAAGGGGAAGCCCACTAACAAAGTCTATGGTGATTTGCTCCCACTTCCACTGTGGAATCTTTATCGACTGAAGCAACCCCGACGGTACTTGATGTTCAGCCTTGGCTTGCTGACACGTTAAGCACTTCCCTACAAATTCTGTAACTTCCCGCTTAAGACCAGGCCACCAAAACTGATCCCGTAAATCCCTGTACAACTTACTACCTCCAGGATGCATCGCATAAGGGCTACTATGCGATTCCTGAAGAATTCTACGTCTAAATTCCTTATCCTTCGGCATACAGACCTTACCCTTGAAACACAGCACTCCATCGCTATTAACACTATAATCTTCCAGCTTCCCACTCTGTACTTGCTGTAGCTTAGCACTTAGATCATCGTCTACCAACTGTCTTTCTTTCACCTGACTCAACCACGTTGGCTTTACTTGAAATTCAGCCAGTAAGCTTCTGTCGTCATAAAGACTAAGATGTACAAACATTGCCCTCAGATCCGACACCACTTTTTGACTTAAGGCGTCTGCCACTACATTCGCCTTGCCCGGGTGATACTCTATAGAACAATCGTAATCTTTCAACAACTCTACCCACCTGCTTCTGAGTCAGCAGATACTTAAGACTCTTGTGATCCGTATAGATTACTGACTTTTCTCCATAAAGATAGTGCCTCCATACCTTAAGAGCAAAGACCACCGCTGCCAACTCCAAGTCGTGCGTCGGATAGTTAACCTCATGTGGCCTTAATTGCCGAGATGCATAAGCAGCTACCTTCCCGTCTTGCATCAGAACACATCCTAATCCTGTGTGAGAAGCATCACAATATACCACAAAATCCTTCCCTACCTCAGGCTGAATTAAAACCGGAGCTTCTGTCAAAACCTTCTTAAGCCTCTCGAAACTCTCCTGCTGCTTATCTGTCCATACGAAAGGTACCTCTTTTCTCAACAATTTCGTCAAAGGTGCAGCTATCGATGAAAATCCTTTGACGAATCTTCTGTAGTAGCCTGCTAATCCTAAGAAACTGCGAACCTCAGCAATAGACTTAGGTGGTTTCCAATCTAGCATTGCCTCAATCTTCCAAGAATCCACCCTTATCCCTTCTGCAGACACCACATGCCCTAAGAACGAAACTTCCTTCAGCCAAAATTCACACTTGCTAAATTTGGCATAAAGCTTCTTCTCCCTTAACACTTGCAATACTATCCGAAGATGCTCCTCATGCTCTACCTCAGACTTGGAATACACTAGAATGTTGTCTATAAACACAACAACGAATTGATCCAAATAGGGTTGGAAAACTCGATTCATTATATCCATGAACGCAGTTGGGGCGTTCATCAATCCGAACGGCATTACTAAAAACTCATAATGCCCATACCTTGTCCGGAAAGCTATCTTATGGATATCCGTTTCTTTCACCATAAGCTGATGATACCCCGACCTTAGATCTATCTTTGAGAATACCGCAGCTCCCTTAAGCTGATCGAACAAGTCGTCTATTCTCGACAACGGATACTTGTTCTTGATGGTCAGCTTAGTCAACTGCTAATAATCTATGCATATTCGCATCGTCCTGTCCTTCTTCTTTACGAACAAGACTGGTGCTCCACATGGAGACACACTGGGTCGGATAAACCCACGATCAAGCAACTCTTGAATCTGAGCCTTAAGCTCAACCAGCTCCTTTGGTGCCATTCTGTATGGAGCGATAGATACTGGAGCCGTACCAAGCAACAAGTCAATCCCAAATTCCACCTCCTGATCCGAAGGCAATCTTGAAAGTTCTTCCGGAAAGACATCCACGAATTCTCTCACCGTCCTGACCTCTTCAACAGTTGCTTCCTTAACCTCCAAGGCACTAACCAACATCAGAAAAGCTACACATCCCTTCCTTACCATTTTCTCTGCCTTAAGGGCAGATACCATATTTGACAAGTAATTCCGTCTCTCGCCCATCACTACCACTTTATTATCATCAGAGGTTCTCAATGACAGGCGCTTAGCAGCACAATTTACATTCGCACGATACTTTACTAACCAGTCCATGCCTAAGATTAGATCAAATTCCCCGAATGTCAACTCCATTAAGTCAGCCAGAAACTACGTCCCTTGAACTTCTAAAGGCACTTCCTTAAAGAGCTTATCTACTACTACAGTCTGCCCTAAAGGACTAAGTACAATCATCTTTCTAGGTACAGTCTCAGAAGTCACATGCAGAGTTTCAGATACTTCACTAGTGATGTATGAATGAGTTGACCCTATATCTATCAAAGCAATAAAGGGTATTCCAGAGATCAAAAACGTGCCGTGATAACATCAGTGCATCACTATCCTCCTGCGATGAATCGCATATACGGACTGGTGTCTAGCCTCAGAGTTACCACTACCTCTGCCCGAAGTTCCGCGACCTCTACCAGAACCATTACCTCTACCATTTGGACCACGACCCCTCGACTCTGCTGTCCACCTCTGCCAGCCTGATTAAAACCCTAACCTGCTGGACGGTTCCTATCTGTATCCATCGGACAATCCTTAATCATATGGTCCTTGGACCCGCACTTAAAACATTCCCCTGTCTTTTTCCAACATTCACATGGGTGCATCTTTCCACACTGAGCACAAGTAAAGTATTGTCCTCCCGTAGCAACCTGCTGACCTCATGGCCCATCAACTCTAAGTCTCTTTTGAAAATTTTCGGATGACCCTGAAGACCCATAGCTCCTCTTATTCTTATTCTGACCTCGATCCCGGTTCTGTCTCTCAGTCCGCTTAACTTCTTCAGCTATCTGTGCCTTATCCACTAAGACTGCAAAGTCTCTTTCCCTATGCGGAGCAATCAACACTCGCAGCTCATCTCTCAGTCCATCCTCGAATCTGACACACTGCTCATAATCAGTAGCTACTATCCCTCTGGCATACCTACTTAACCGCAGAAACTCCGCTTCAAACTTAGCTACCGACTTATTTTCTTGCACTAAATTCAAAAATGCCTTTCTCTGAGAGTCGATATAACTAGCTCCAACGTATTTTCCCTCAAACTTAATCTTAAAATACCCCTAATCCACTCGATCCATGACAGTGAGCCACCACTGATAGGCCTCATCTCAAGCAATAAACAAAGACCTTTCACTTTTCCTCAAGAAGATGCGGTCCAAATCATCCATGATCCTCTCGACTGCCTCTAACTAGTACTCCGCTACATTCAGAGCTACCCTAGATACTCCCCTAAAAACCTCGGCTCTGTTTGATCTAAGTCTCTCAGCTACTAACTTTCGAGCCCCATTACCCATACTAGCTCCCGCTACTCGCTCTAGAACTCACAGCATAGCCTACGATACTGCGTCATCTCCTCTAGTTTGCTCTTAAAATTCTGCCCCAACAGACGGTGGCGGTGCCTTATTTTTAGAACCCTGACCAGACCTAACTGGTTTCGACACAGCCATTCTACCTCTACCGCGTCCACGACGACCACATCCCTTAGAACTCATGTCTACTTCGCGTCTTATCTATTTTACGAAAATTTTATGCATTAGAGTCTTTTCACTTTCTTGTTTAAAGAAAATTTTATGCAACAGAGTTTTAATCAGTGGTTTTTCTGTAGAAGTACACATATACCTAGGGTCCATGTCTCTAAAGTATAGTTTCCTTAGGCTTATCAACTAAAATATCATACATTAACATACTACATCAATTTATCAACAAAAGAACTTACCTGGCAGACCTGGGCCGAGAACTTGGGTGCCATGCTTCCATAAAAACCAGTTTAACCAAAACTTTTCACAAAAACTCATTTGGGCTTAATTTTGAAAACGTTGTGGACTTTAAAACCCAAGGCCGAGTGTTTAAAACTGGGCTCTGATACCAAGTTGAAACACCCCAAACCCGGCCCACAAGCCCCGACCGGATCTGGTATGCTTCTTGAGAAAAACTCATTTTGTCGTTTTGAAAAACATGTGATTTTGTGGTAAGAGAATAGATTTGAAGTACGATCTTGTTGAAAACCGGGTTGTGATTTAAGTTTGTATCTTATTAAATCGTTAACTTTATGTTTTTAGAAAATTTATTATTCAAAAGAAAAACTGGATTTAGAACTTATTATTAAGTTGAAGACCATAGGTATTTAGGTGTCAAAACAGTTTAATTCGGTTATCGAAAATATTTAATTATTTAGTTGAAGTTGAGCGTAGCAGAATAAAAATTTAAAACGTATAAATAAAATAATTTATGGCGGCCTTATTACAAAAACATAACCCAAAATAAATTCTGAAATAATAAATGAAAACATAATAAGTTTAATTAAAAGAAAACCCATATACTAAGTTGAGCAATGGCCACCACGTAGTTCTCACTGACCCGGTCCATCACGCTAAGTATCACCTGAAAACGATATCCCACGAGGGGTGAGTCAACAGACTCAATGTCTAACAGTACACTAAAAACCCAATCGATCATAGCAATAAAGCCCATTTAAATCACATTTAGCCATAAGCCTATAATATAGCAAATCAGATAATAACTGATTAAATCATATGTACATATAAAATAAAATGCAATCCCGAGCCCACCTAGATATCCATCCACTACACACCACCCGTACCTGCCAATCACACCGTGGGGATTACTAAATTGGCCCTCCATCTGCTACACACCATCGAAGGCAGTTGCTGCAGTCAACTGCACATCGCCCTTATAATTTGTGGTATGGCCACCAGATGATTGTGACCGAAGTCACCGGATTCATAATATTGTGATCGAAGTCACCGGATACATAATATTATGACATAAGTCATCGGATAATGTGGTAAAAGCCACCGGAACACTTCCCCTTTTATCAATATCACCCATATGCCCATGCAATAAACATATTATTTCGATATCATGCCATATACCCCCAAAATCATAATGGAATCATACACATTTCATATCCATGCTTATAGCATTATTAACGAAGTAATAGGGGCTTAACGTACCTGAATATCATATACCACTGAATGGTACCCGTAATCATTTTCTACATATTTCTTAATAACGCATGCAATTATTAATACTATCGATTTATTGGAAGTTTAGTGTAGGGCTACACACCTTGTAAACACGAAGAACAACAGAATACTCAAGATTTCAGGCTTTTGCTTACAGCGCCGACAGCACCTACATAACACTATATGAGAAATCACTTATCACTAAAAAGATATGGCCTTTGGTCGAATATTATTATCTCCTTACCTTTCTCGATTAAATCCCGAAAATTGTCACTTGTCTATGGAGTTTGTCGAAACCCTATATGATATATGTTAGATTCAATTCTAACATAATGAACAAAAGTAAGTGGCCCTCGGCCTAAGGTCATATTTGCTTACCTTGGATATTCAAATCCCGAATGATCTCCCCCTAAACGTTGGCTACAAAAGAATCCCAAAAATTCCCCCTTCAAGGATTCGGCCAAAAAGAATAGAAGAGATTAGATTCCAAATTTCGGCTAATCCAAAAGAGGAAGAAAGAAAATGAATGGCAACTAACCTTTACCCCTAGCGTTGAGATCAATTGTACCCACAAAGATATTCGGGTCTTAAAGATAGGTAAGCAATCGAATATGGAGAAATAGATGAAGAAATCGGCTAAATAGTGATGTGCTTTAGCTTTTGATAAATCGTGAAAAGTAAAGAGAGAAGGTTGAGACTTGATGCAATTTGGCTTGGTGATAATAGGGAGATTCGGTTTCAACAAGAGAATAAAGAGAAAGAGTATGAGGTTTTAGGGATTACAGCAATGGTGAAATAAGGAGAGGGAGATTTCGGCCTTGACAAGGTAAATGACAAGAGAAGAGAAGAAAAGAAAGGGATGAAAAATGGCTTTAGTGCTATGGTGATTCGACACTAGAGAGGAAAAGCTTGAGAGATTAGGTAAAAAGAATAATTGAGGCCAAATGGTCAAAAACAATGACCAAAAGAAGAAAACAAGAATGCTCACAATGTACCAATTGCATTCGATTTAGGGAGAGAAAATGAGAAGAAAATTTTGTGAAAAGAAACCCTAAATGACCAAACATACTACCATCATTTCCTATGCTACCAAAATATTCGGCCATCCCCCCCTTAGACCACAAAACCGTCTATGTTCATGGACAAGTTGGCCATGAAATAATTTCCAAAACATCCACCTTAACACATGCCTTGTAATCCTCTACTTTCCCAAGGTTTAAGAAATTCTATCCCTTATTTCCTCCTAATCTTCCTCCTAATCCCTTTCAAAATTCAACAACCCCCTAGCCCCCTATGCCGTCTACATACATGGTCAAAAGACCATAAAATAATTTCCAAAACATCGTTCCTTACTTCAAGCCTTATGTCCCCTTATCATACTAAAACCTCTTGATTCCATACCATAAATTAGCACTTGCCTTTTTCCTTAGTCTACTATCCATAAAAAAAATAGTCCATCTTTACCATAATTAAAGTTTGACCAACACATGCCATACAAATGCAAAAATAAAAGTCACCCTATTGCCATCCAAGGGATTCAAACCTAAGCCCCCTCACACTGCTTGTGGCATCACTTTCCAAGGCCCTAAGTGGCGCCTCCCTTGCCACTTTGCCAACTGAATTCTTGTGATTAAAACCTCCAACAAATTTTCTTAAGGCCTATCTTGACTAGCTCCCTTTTTAGATATTAAAAATTTAATATTTTTCTAAGGCATTCTCCTACATACTAAAGTTCCTGAAACTCCCAAAACACATACAAACAGCACACAACATGCCATTGCACACATTCAAGTGAAAATGCATAACCCCTAAATCCTAGATATTACATCTAATAAATATTTACGAGTCTAATTTATGAAAATGGAGTCTCAAAAATACATTTTTGACACCCGTGAGTATCGGGTCATTACAAGTTTTGTGTAGTTTAAAGGTTGAGAATTAGTCGTAGGTGAATTATAAGATGATCGGAATTGATCTTATACGAAAAGATTTAGTATACATCGAGATATTTGAATTTCAAGTTTGTTATGTTATAAGTTTCTGTTACAAGAGAACTTAGTTTAGGCTTATATTAAGTATTGATCGAGATATTCGAATTTGTTGTGTTGAAGTTCCAGATTCGATAGAACCTTCTATAAGTAGAGATAAAGGCAAGGAAAAGCTAGTTTGAGCTTTCGGCTTTTCAACAAAAGTGTAATTGGTGAGTGTTTGTAATAATTGCTTGTGGACATGATTCAATGCGTTATTTGGGAATTTAGTGGTAGCCTAAACCCCTACTGTAACATCCTGAATTTTTGGGCCTATGCGTTTAGTGCGTGTGTATATGTTTAAAGTGTTAATTTAACTGTTAAGGGTCTAAATTGGGTCAGGCTTAGGCAGAGGCCTTGATTAAAATTTTCTGTTTGGGCATTATAGGACTTAAAAGGTAGTACATGTGTTTAAAATATCAAAATGGGCTTGTGGCCCAGTGGTCAATAGCGCCACTTAGGGAACAAGGAGGTGACGCCACACCAGGGAGTTAGGGGCCCAAATTTAAGTTTCAAGGAGCCCAATTCCTTGGATTCAAGTTAGCTAATTTTTGGAATTAGGGTTAGGTGGAGTGGACGGCTATAAGGCTCAAAAATAGAAGGATTTATGTGAATGGGATAATGTAGATAATATAGTTGATAATATGGAAGATAAAAGGAGAAAAATTAGGAGCTATCTGCTGAGAGCAGAGTTGGCTGAAATTTCATCACCTAGAGGAGTAAAGAAATCAATTTCTAATAGCCATAGGGGGTGCCGAATTTTCTATAAATAGGGGGAATAGCTCATCAATTTCGGCATTTGAACCCTACTTTTTCTTCATTCTTTGTGCCGAAATTCTTAGTCTCTCCCTCCACAATTTTCTGCCAACTTTCTTTCAAAAAGTCGAAAATCACCACCTCCTTCACCCTTCCTTCTTTCTTTGAAATTTCCTGTTAGCCGAATCTTCTGATCTCCATTGTTATTCTTCTTCCATTCACTAAAAGCCGAAACTACACTCTGGTTTATTCTTGTAGCCAAAATTTTCCTCTTGTTCATCTTTTTCGGGATTTTTTTAAAAGCCAAAATCCCTAGATCTCATCTCCTGTGTTTGCTAAATTCTCTCTGAAGTGTCTGCTTGTGCTGAGTCTTGAAGAAAACTCAGGGTAAGTGTCGATTCGTGAGATTTTAGTCTTTTTTAGTTTTTTTAGAGACCCTAGCCGAATGGCTACATGGAAACTGATCTTATGTTTTCTTTCTTTTACGGCATTCTGGGATTTCAAGGAAATCCAATCACCTAGGATTTTTATCGGTAGCATTCGAATCACACAACTTCAGGATTTAATCGGTTCAGGTAAGGAGATCTGTTTACTTAAGCATATAAATTTCATAAGACTTAATTTATCCAAACAAATCTTGTGAACTAGCCGCTGAGTTAGGGTGTGGCAACAGGCATACGCATGTCTAGGATTGGATTAAGGAAGAGCTTGGTATTTAAGCAGTCCTAGTGACTCACCTCCTCTTCACTGGAATCCTACCTGGTGCGTAGTAATTGTTCACCTTAGCCATGTTAGGGTGTGGCAACAGGCTTACGCATGTCTAGGAGTGGATACAGGGAGAGCTTAGTATTTAAGCAGTCCTAGTGACTCACCTCCTCTTCATTGGAAACCTACTTGGTGCATAGTGACTGTTCACCCTAACCATGAGGACGTATTACAGGCCAAAACTTATAATTAAAACCCGAAAGGGACCAACCACCCTGTTTTGTAAAATCCTAAAGTAAACCCTAGTTTTGAAATCACCAAATTACCCTTGATTCGTAAAAATTTCCCCGGTTTTGGAAAATAACCAAGGTACCCCTAGTTTGTAAAAAAAAATTTACTAAATTACCCCTAATTTGTGAAATGACTAAAACACCTCTGATTTACAAAGTTACCGAAATACCCCTAGATTACAAAAAAAATTTATCAAAATATCCATGAATTGCAGAATTACCAAAATACCCTTATTTCGCAAAATCACCAGAAACCTTATTTTGGAAAATTACGAAAATACCCCTGTAGGTTAAAATTATGAAAATACCCCTGGTACTGAAATGACAAAAATACCCCTAGGTGATGAACGTAAGTTTGTGAATGCCTATGTATGCTGATTGTGAATAAGATTCTCTGAATTAAGGTAGTAGACTTGAGACTGAGTTCCGAGACATGTTGAGAATTCGAAAGCACCACTCTTAAAGCTACTGTTCATAAGACTGTTCGTGGTTAATCAATGGAAGAAAAACTAATAAATCATAAAATTTCTAATCAGATAAATGTCGATCGAAAGAATGAGTATAAGGGGTCGAGGACGTCTGTCGCGTGGTCGTGGTAGGGGTAGGATGACCGTGTCCGAACCAGTAGGGTCTGGCCACGGGTCAGAAAATGAGATGCCGAATCTGCCAGCTGTGGAGGGGAAATTTCAGGACCAAACAGGTGGAGATGATGTAGTGTCTCAGGCGATGCTGCGGGTCCTTAAAAGAGTGGCTGGAGTAGGCACGGGTTCAGGAGCTCGGAAGTCTGTGTTCGAACGACTCCGAGCCAACGGAGCGGAGATATTTAGGGGAGTTTCTGGCGTGGCCCCTAACACAGCTGAGTATTGGTTAGAGGCAACTGAGTGCATAATGGATGACCTTGACTTCACTGTGGAGGAGAAGTTGAAGGGGGTCGTGTCTCTTCTTCGAGATGAGGCCTACCAGTGGTGGCTCACGGTGAAGGAAGGTACTTCCGCAGACCGCATTGATTGGGACTTCTTTAAGGAGTCGTTTCAAGAAAGGTACATCAGGGCCAGTTATGTGGATGCACAGAGAAAGGCATTCCTAAACTTGGTACATGGAAGTAAGTCTGTATCTGAATACGAGGCAGAGTTTCTGCGGTTGAGCCGTTATGCTCAGGGGATTGTGGCGACTGACTATGAGCATTGCGCATGGTTCGAGGATGGATTAAGGGATGAGCTAAGGGTATTAGTAGCACCGCAGCGAGAAAAGGACTTTACAGTTTTGGTTGAGAAAGCTAAGATATCTGAGGAGGTTAAGCAAACTGAGAAACAGAACAAGGATAAGGATAGGAATAGGAATAAGAGGAATTTTGGGTCGTCGGAATCATCTGGAAATTTTTAAAAAAGGCCTAGGTCTGATGGGCCAGCTCGTGCTCCGACGGGTCAAAATCGGTCATTTCCTTCATGTGCGAAGGTGCATTATGGGGAGTACAGATGGAGAACCGGTGGATGCTTTTGGTGTCGATCCATAGAGCATATGATTAAGGACTGTCCACAGGTAGAGCAGGCACAGCCCGCTGGACGAGGTTCTGATCAGGTTAGGAGAGGTGGTCCGTAACCACCAAAGGGCCGTGGACAAGCCAGGGGCGATGTTGGTAATGAACGCGATCGTGGAGCATCAGGTAGAGGTGCAGGTTATGCTGAGGCAAGGTAGCCAGCTTTGGTCTATGCAGCACATCGCCAAGGGGATGGAGACACTCCAGATGCGAATAATGGTGCGTATCTTACCATAGTATACTAAGTGTTTATTTTGGCTTTAGAATTAGAGTGCGCAGCGGAAGCATAGTGGTGAGACTTAGGTAGTATGATTACTAGTTAATTGGAAATTTCGAGGATGAAATTTCTTTAAGGAGGGTAGAACTATAACATCCTGAATTTTTGGGCCTATGCGTTTAGTGTGTGTATATGTTTAAAGTGTTAATTTAACTGTTAAGGGCCTAAATTGGGCTCAGGCTTAGGCAGAGGCCTTGATTAAAATTTTCTGTTTGGGCATTATAGGACTTAAAAGGTAGTACATGTGTTTAAAATATCAAAATGGGCTTGTGGCCCAGTGGTCAGTAGCGCCACTTAGGGAACAAGGAGGTGGCGCCACACCAGGGAGTTAGCGGCCCAAATTTAAGTATCAAGGAGCCCAATTCCTTGGATTCAAGTTAGCTAATTTTCGGCATTAGGGTTAGGTGGAGTGGGCGGCTACAAGGCTCAAAAATAGGAGGATTTATGTGAATGGGATAATGTAGATAATATAGTTGATAATATGGAAGATAAAAGGAGAAAAAATAGGAGCTATTTGTTGAGAGCAGAGTTGGCCGAAATTCCATCACCTAGAGGAGTAAAGAAATTGGTTTCTAATAGCCATAGAGGGTGCCGAATTTTCTATAAATAGGGGGAATAGCTCATCAATTTCGACATTTGAACCCTACTTTTTCTTCATTCTTTGTGATGAAATTCTCAGTCTCTCCCTCCACAATTTTCTGCCAACTTTCTTTCAAAAAGTCAAAAATCACCACCTCCTTCACCCTTTCTTCTTTCTTTGAAATTTCCTGTTAGCCGAATCTTCTGATCTCCATTGTTATTCTTCTCTCATTCACTAAAAGCTAAAACTACACTCTGGTTTGTTCTTGTAGCTCAAATCTTCCTCTTATTCATCTTTTTCGGGATTTTCTTAAAAGCCGAAATCCCTAGATCTCATCTCCTATGTTTACTGAATTCTCTCTGAAGTGTCTGCTTGTGCCGAGTCTTGAAGAAAACTCAGGGTAAGTGTCAATTCATGAGATTTCAGTCTTTTCTAGTTTTTTTAGAGACCCTAGCCGAATGGCTACATGGAAACTGATCTTATGTTTTCTTTCTTTTACGGCATTTCGGGATTTCAAGGAAATCTAATCACCTAGGATTTTCATCGGTAGCATTCGAATCACACAACTTCGGGATTTAATCGGTTCAGGTAAGGAGATCTGTTTACTTAAGCATATGAATTTGGGTAAAATACTAACCCTTGGCCGAATATAGAAGAGGCCTTATCTTCACGTTTTTTCGGCTTTTGAGCAAGTTGTAGATTTGATTAGCGAGAGTACCGACATAGAGGGTAGTCCTACGCATTAATCAGGTGTGTAACTTTTCACACCATTAGATTGTCAATTAATATGTGTTAATAAATCTGCTTATATTCTGTTAAATGCCGAAATCCTAGCATAATGTTCGAACCCCGATGAGGGTAAAAGCAAATCACCAGGTTAGTGATCTTTGTCATTCTTCAGTGAATGTTCCTGTTAAGATGATATGTTTTATAAGTATGCTGATTTCTGTGATTGCACGGGGTTGGGTTTGATGAAAGGGGAAGTGTTCTGTGTAGTAGCTTTTGCCATGATCTGTTGTAGTGGCCTTTTCCATGATCTGTTGTAGTGGCTATTGCCATGATCTGATGATGAGCAGCATGACTGCCATCAATGGCGTGTAGCGGTGTGGGTTGATTGTAGAAATCCCCAATGGTGTGACTGGCAGGTAAGGGTGGCGTGTAGCGGATGGAAACCTAGGATTTGGGTTGGGCTTGCATAATTATTGTTAGATATATTAATCAATTATTTTATTCTGTGGGGCCAAGGCCTAAATCTAATGGTGCATGAGGGTTGCACACTGAGTCTCACAACTCAACCTATTATTTAATATTTTCAGGTAGCACCTAATGCATCAAACCGGGCTAGAGAGGAGCGCAAGGTGGCCATGCAAGAGAGTATCTGATCCAGCAGAATTTTATTTTTAATATTTTTTATTAAGGATTTTAAGTCTCAATGTAATAAGGCCATGGGCCACTAGACTTATATTTATTTTGGGGTTTTATGTTGGGTTTTTTTTTCTTAGGCATTTAAATTTTATGTTTAAATTAAGCTGAGACATATGGTAAATTTCGGTTTTACTTAAAAAAACACCAAGGCATTTTATAACTTCATATCTTATATAACTTAATAAATTATTAAGTTTTCGGTATAAATGTTTAAACCTGATGATTGGTTTCTAAAGTGCCACAAGTTTTATAAAATCTCCTTAGTGACATACCAGATCCAGTCGTGGTGTTTGGGCCGGGTTTGGGGTGTTACACCTACTCTAAATTCCAAGTGTAAGCTTTCTCATACCTATGTTATCTTGTAAACTATGTGCTTATGTGTTTGTGAATATGTGAATTTAGATGAGATGCTATAACATGTGATATGCGGTTATAATGCAATATGTAGTGATATTGCATGGATAATCGGTAAGTGATATGTGTATGATTTCAGATATTCTAGCATTGTGATCTTAAAACCATTGGATATAGTAGGCATGGCATAGGATTGTGAGTATTCACCTATATGTACAGTGATTTTGGGCGTTGAGGCCCTGGGACATGTTGGAGGGATAAGGGAATGTAAGCTATGTTTCATTTAACGGGACATGTGAGGGGGCATAAGGAGAGTGTTAGCTTTATGCTTCACTTTTAGGACATGTTTGACTCTATGAGTCTATGTAATGTGTTGGAGATCCGTGTATCCAATGAGAGATGATAGAGCTCGCTTTTATGTTTCATAGCTCAAGTGCCAAATTATCTTAAGTTATGAATATGTGTGTATTATAATATGTGTTTATACGATATGTGATCATTATGCAATTTATCTATAAACATGTTTTTTTTATTGTGATGTATGCTTAAATGTTAAGTGATTATATGTGTAATGTGATATATGCTTAAAAGTGAATATGATTACCATGTAAATGAACTAGTAAATAATGCACGAGTAAGTATATTATGACACTGGAGTTGGAACTGTTAAGGTTGTGCAATGTGGTTTAATTTTGGGATTTGGACTCTCGTTTTAACATTTTATTTGCGACAGATATTTCAAAACCATAGTTTTTACTACAACAAAGGTTTTCCAAAATTATGAAAGGGATTTTCAAAAACAACGTTTTCTATAACTTCCGCTGTAAATCTCATTTTGGTAAATAAAACATTAAATAACGCTTTTAGCATTAGATATAAGCGAATATGAGTTATAAAGATGGAATGATTTATCATAACGATTCCATTTTCAAAATCCCTTTTTTGTGACATCTCTAGATCCGAACATAACTTCTAAGCTGGGTTTGAGGTGTTACAAGTGTTATGCTTGAGTTCATAAACATGAAGATGGATTGACGTTACTTGCTCAAACATGATTTTGTGATATTTAACTGTTAATTAGGCTGTTGAGTGATTATTTGTCAAAGTAATTGATGTATGATGTTGAGGAACTAAATTGGAATGGATTAATTGCTTAAGTATGCTACATTTATTAGGTCTAGAGTAGAGGTACCGATAATCGAGTTTTAAAATTGGTACTTCTGTGTTTTGAGACATGCAGGAAGTCAGAATTGAGATTTGGTATCGATACTCGAGGTTAAAGTATCGATATTTCATGACAAGTACCAATAATTTTCAAGACTTTGGGTTTTTAATTGAGAAACAGAATGCAAGTTCAGTATCGTTTTTCTAGGTGATATCAATTCCACTTTACAAAAATATCGATACCTTCGTGTGAGTATTGATACCTACGTGACAGTTTTGAGATTTTGTTAAATGGACCTTATGCATGTTTAATTATTATTTTAAGACCTTTTATGTATATTCAACATGTATAATCGATAAATAAGATTATGTTCGATCAAGAACCTATACGAATGATAATATGAAAGACATTTCGTTTAGAATGAGCTTTTACTTGTTGTGTATGACATGAGATGGTGGTGTGGCATCGGGATTTTCGGGCTTGGCGATCAGGCAGGATATAAGGTTTTACATTCAATTGTACGTAACTCGGATAGTCTAATTTGTAAAGAGGGTTAGTTGGAACCTATTGATAGGAAAAGGTATTAATAGGATTATCTAAGTGACAGTTATGTCTGTCAAGCCTATTCCTCTTTGAGGAAAACCTAATGCAAGTATATTCGCCATAGAGTTAGTTTCAAAGGGAACCATCATATAAGAGAAATCATAAACTCAAATGGTCGCTGTAACACCCCAAACCCAGCCCAGACGTTATGGCCGAATCTGGCGATGTCACATGAGAGTGCTTTAGAAAACATACTTACGATAAGACCATTTTTTGTTATCTTATGCTACTTTCAAAACGTGTTGTTTGTATCAATCATTATCCACTTCCAACATATTGTCCATTTTCCAAAATATTTATATTTCGTGGAAGCAATTAAATTAGTTTGCGTAATCTTGGTGTTTTGGTAAAATATTTATTTATTTTGAAAACTCGAGCTTTCCTACTGCTAATGGTAAAACCATAAACGTTGCAAATCCTAAATTTAAACAAAATACGTAAAGGCCATATTTACATAAAACTTTCCCAAATGTCATCAAAACCATAAAATAAGTATAAAAATTGTGAGGCCGAAGCAATGGTCACCGTCGAGTCCTCCGCTGCACCGATCCATTTAAATCTGGGGATTACCTGAATGGATTAAACAGAAAAAGGTGAGTTTTCACAAACTCAGTGTGTAATCCCCACAGAAAACATGCACACAGCATAACATCAAAAAATAATCATGCATTTACAGTTCGGGTCTGAACCTATTACAGAATCGGTGTGGACCTTAGCCCACTCAGATACAGAATATACAGAATAGAACAAAATGTTAGAATCCTACCCACCAGCCTCTACACACCAACTTCGTCCAACCCTACACACCATGTGGGGATACAATCAACCCACCCAACCCTACACACCATGTTGTACTGAAATGTGACACATAATTAAAAATTTGCAGCTAAGCTGCCAGATAACAAGCGTAAGAGCCTTTCAGATACTTCCTCCGAATATCATCAATCCACCCCGATGCAACGCAACATACAAAGGATGTCATGCTATTATGCAATTAAAAGTACATACATTCAGATATCATAATTCATGCTTGGTATAGAAATCAGGCAGACAGATCACTCCTATAGGGGTCTAAGTAATACTTACCAACCCTACAGTAAGTCCAAATTTGACTTGGGCGACCCGTGCAACCTTATAGAACTTTTCAGAAAAATGGGCTCACACGCCTATGTGGCCTACACAGCCCAATTGGTCGAGCCTGTGTCTCGCATACGTCCTCGTTCGGCCATCACACGACCGTGTCACCTGCGCACATCCTGGCTCGTCGATCACACGGCCGTGTTATGGATCACAGCCTTACAGACGGGCTATCTCATGGCCTACCACACGGCCGTGTGGCGTCGATAGAAAGATTTTCGGCTTTTGCTGAAAATACATTTTGTTACAATTTTGGTACACACCTGGTTTCGATTAAAGCTAAATCAATTCCCGAGCACTCCAAAACCTAAAATTGATAATCCCGAGTCTAAAATTAGTCACTTAAAACGAGTTATTATGAACAGATAAAACCTCAATCTCAACGAAAACCCTTACCTTTGAGCAGACACTGACAAACATGTATTTAGTCAGTACAATTTGGGCACCACAGCCACTTACAGCACTCTCAAACATGAAAACACTCCTCTTTAGTAACCATTTGAGAGGAACAGATAAACTTAATCAAAAGCATAACTTACCGACCACGCGCTAGCATTAAGTGGAAGAGATGGAAAAGAAAATAGAATCAAAAGCGAAGGGGGGTGGGGAAACAAAAGAATTTGGTAGCAAACAGTGGGGAGAAAATAAAGAAATCGGCATACAAAAGAGGAATTTTGATCAAAATTGCCAAAAAGAAAGGAATATTCACATGGAGAAGACTGAGTATTACGACACCCAAGTCCCATGTTTTTCTCTCTTACTTCCCACTACAACTCTAATTCTCAGCATTTTACTACACTTCAAACTCCTACACAGCCCTAATAGCAAAAATAATGCTCATGTCGCAACTCAAACCCAAGACCTTTTCCATCCCAACACTCCTCTTAACCACCAGACCAGTAGGCCCATTCTGATAAAAACTTACTAACACTAAAACTTAAGCCTACTGGACAAAAGTAAGGCTTTATTCATTTAGAAACATAAAATTCTGTTCAAGTCAAGGCTTGAACCCAAGACTTCTCAGACACTCCAGAACATATAACCACTGAAGCAGACATATGTTTTTGTAACAAATTTACAAAAGCTGAAATGGAGAAAAATTAGGGCGTTACAATCACTCAGATAATAGTCTTTTAGATACTGTAGGACAAATGGTCCACTACAGATGTACATGTTACACCTTAAAAACAAGGTATCGCAAATAGGGCAAACTACCAGGAGGTAATCCAAATAACTCTTCAACCCGAGTGTAGGATTAAATGAGATTAAGTCCGCCAGTGTGGCATGGGTTCTCATTAGTTAACCTAACTGATGGGATATCAGCAAGTCCTTCAGGACTATAGTAAGAAGAGGGAGTCCGCCAAGGACTAGTTTGATTTGGAATGTTTTGCCAATGAAGACATAACCAAAGGGTCCTTAGAATTAAAGTTTGGGAGGACAACCTTATAAGTATATGGTAGAGAAGAGGAACCATATTGGTAACTGACCACCCAAATTTGTAATTAAAGATTAAACATAATAGTTACAAATAGATGGATACCCTGAATTGGGATGGGTGAAAGAAAGAATGTATGTGAATAAAGGACAAAGTCCGTAATTATGGCAAGACATCTAAGAAACCACCAAAACTAGTCTAATGGCTATATGATTGGCCAGGGGAAGATCGCTTGATGATCTATCTTCCAATAGATAAGCTCAAAAAATGAATCAAAGTCTGCCATTCCAAATTAAAAGAAATCATCCCAAAATGATCAGGGAGTTAAACATGTTTAGTTTTTTTCATTTACTACCCTTGCAAGATAGGGTCTATTTTTGAGTAATGTAGTGGAGAAACTCACTAAGTTCTTTTGAACTTACAAGATTTTGGCTTATGTTTGCAAGACTCGTTGTGTGAGTAAAGTGCTAGTAGAGGGACCAAGCCAGACTGTGTTAAATCAAGGATCATCGTCAGTAAGATGTCATGCACATAAAAGGGGTACTTTCAGAGGCTTTTCCTCGGGGTTAAATATATTGTAATTAAGTATTTTTCTTAGAATTAAAAGTTTCAATGTAGTCAAATTACATTTGGTTTAAGGTTTCTATTGTAAGAAATATTCGTAATAAAGTCTTTTGGTGAATTTTCTAATTAAAGTGTTAGAACAAACCGGTTCACTTGTGACACTCCATTCTCGGACTCGACGATCAGGTCGGGTAAGGGCGTTACTATTTTAATGTCTGAGCTTATTGAGTTGTAAAATTTTTAAAACTTAGGAAATAAGAATCGATACTTTATGAAACTATATTTTGTAAAAAGTATAGATACTGGTGCGAACTATCGATACTCTGTGCAAAGTATAGATACCTTGACCTGGTATCGATACCAAATTGGCATTATTTTGTCTGATAAATTGATTCAAATGGTCAAGTATTGATACCTATGCTAGGGTACTGATACATGTAGAAATGGTCAAAAACACCTTTTCATAACACTGGCGGACTACAACAGTGTGGCATGGGTTCTTATTAGTTAACCTAACTTGTGGGTAAGAACAAATAGGGCCAACGCAAAACTATTTCATAACGCCTCAAAACATACTTTCTAAGTCTAATTCATACCCACAAGTTACTATAGCACATTTAATACTCAAATACATTATTTTGTCATTCATATACTAACCATTTTTGTAACGACCCGAAAGTGAGTGATATTAAAAAGTGTGGTTTTAGGATTTTGATTCAGTAAATAGGACTCATAAATATTTTATGGAGTTATAATTTAAGTGAATTGAACTTTTGTTAGCTAATTTCATAAAATTAAAGCTTAATTTAAGTATGAGGACTAAATCGCATAAGTGATAAAAGTGTAATTACTTAAAGAATTATAATTAGAACCTAAATTAAATGTCTTTTATAGTAATTATACCCTTAGAACTTAGTGTTTGGTTTCTAATTGTGAGTATAATACAATTTTGTTGAATTAAAATGAAAAAAAAGATTAAAGTATATTAAAATAAAATAAAAACATTAGTAATTAAAGAAGAAAGTGAGAAAGAGAAAAAAAAATGAAAGTTTTCATGTTTCAATCGATTATGGGAGAATAATAATGCTCAATGCACGACCTCAGGGTTTAAAAGTTTCAAGATTTAATTGGTTAGTTCAATTTAGTCATTTTCTTATAATTTTTATATTTTCAGAATCTTGGTACCTCGAGCTATCAGACCCATATCATATTTTTCAATATTGTTAAAGTTTGAGAATGTTACTATATGTGAATAGTTGAAGTTTTAGGGATTAATTTGATAGATTTTAAGTTTAGAATTGAAAAATGACTAAATTGTAAAGTTAATTAATGATTTTGTGCAATAGGGGCCAAATTACGAAAATTTTGAAATATTGGGGTAGAAATGAGAACGAGGGAGTTAAAATAGGTTTAGAGTGAAATTGGTATAAAAATTTGGGGTTAAATTTAGAAGTTATGTTAGTCCCGATTTTGGAACTAAATTGAATAAAATGCAAAAGTTGTAAAAATTAGAAATTGAATGTGAAAATGGTTGTAATTGATAATTATATGTGTTGTTTTTAATCCGTAGCTAACATCGACCCAGATTCTTCAAAAAAGAAAGGAAAAGATAAAATCGTCGACGAATAGCTCGAAGTTTACGGTTTTTGTTTCTATAATCCAAACTACTTGTGAATTGTTGCATATTGAACTACTTATGCATGGTAAGAACATAAGGTGAGACAATTTGTGATGATGAGATGTATTTTGGTTGTTTCAAAATAATTGATGTTTTTGAGGACTAAATTGAATATATGTGAAAGATGAAAATATTTGTATAATTATGAAATCGAATGCATATTGAGACATTTGATGTTTTCATATTATTTAATAGATGAATTCATGATATAATTAAGGTAAATATATATATTGATTGTATATGAAGTAAGTAATAAAAACCCTATTAATTGTTCGAGCTGAGTCAGATATAAATGGCATGTTATAGAATAGGAAGAGTTCAAGGTTACTTCAACTATGAGTCGATGAGGCACTGGGTGCCAATTTACTTCGATTTAACCGATGAGCCACTGGGTGCCAATTTACTCCGGTTCAACCAATGAGACACTTCGTGTCAACTTATTTATAGGGTTGAGCACAACTATTTGCGTCGGATTTATCCGATGAGGCACTGGGTGTCAAATTGGTATGTTGGTTGGATTTGTGTATCCGTTCGAGTCTGAGTCATGTTAATAGGGATATAAATGATAAAATGAGCTATTTGATTTCGATATGTCAAAAGAATAAGAAATGGAATTGAATGGGAAATAAAATGTGAAAGTGTGGGCTGATTTGTAAACATTGAAATATCATGTTCCATGAAAACATGAGATTAGAAATTGAAATGAAATGAGCCATTACAAGGATTGTGTTATAATGTAACGCCCCTTACCCGTGTTCAAGGCCGGAACTGGATACAAGGCATTACCAGACTTAACTTACTTAAACATACCACATCGGACCATAAAATTTCGTTTCTACTTGAAACTTTTCATTCATACTGATAATGTCCCTATTATGGGCCTACTAAACCCAAAACTTACATATGAAATGGTTCAGGACTAAATCGAAAACTTTCGTACACTTAGAAAATTTCTACTTAAAACAGGGCCACACGCCCGTGTGGAAGAAGGGACACGCCCGTGTGACATATCACACGCTCATGTTCCATCCCCTTGGTCGACACTGACTTGTATCACATGGCCTATCACACTCTCGTGTGTCTGGTCTGTGGTTGACACTGACTTGCATCACACGGCCAGTCACACGCCTGTGTCCTTCGACCATGTAGCGAATTAAATTCCAAATTCAGGTGCAGACTTCACACGGCCTGGGCACACGCTCATGTCCTTGGCCATACCATCCACACGGCTAAGACACACGGCTGTGTCTCTGCCCGTGTGTTTACTACTCAGCATACTGACTTGTAAAACTAACATGCAGGGGACACACGGCCTAACCACACACCCATGAGGCTGGCCGTGTGTCGCACATAGCCTAGACACTCGCCCCTGTGCCTACCCGTGTGGACAAGAACAAGGCTATTTGCCAAGCTCTTTTTATCACCCTAACTCATACAACATAAGTCGCATTCAACCATTATCCAAACAACCCATTCATGCATCATACACACTCATGAATAACCTCATCTTTTCATAGATCAATAATAGTGAGCCATCAACTTTGGCATTATACAAAAGAGTTTATCCTTGAATGAGCCAACACCTTTGGCCAAAATACATGACATTTAACTAAGTCTAGACCCTATACATGCCATATTCAAAATGCTAAATCTAACTATACCGAGATAAGCTGATAGTGTGGGTGATCTTCTGATTATCTTCATATCCCAAGCTGGCTCTTTGACACTATAAAACAAAGGAAAAGAAATGGAGTAAGCTTTAAGCTTAGTAAGTCTACATGTAAACAATAAGCATCATACCATATGCTAAACCATCACAACCATTACATTTTATGTAAAAACAATTCACATATTCATAATCATGCTTACTCATTTCATCTCTTGCTACAGTCCAACATATAACATATATATAGTGCTCACATTTACTTGCACATACACCCTGCACTCACCACCACAAAGTCACATGAAATATTTACTTAGACAAGTTTCTCGATGAACCCTTCAGAATAATACAAGGTACCTGGTGGCTTCGTACACAACCCACCATTAATCAATAATAGGGTGGTATCACACACAGCCCACCACAAGGATAATTACAGTGGTTTCGCACATAGCTCACCAAATGATAATATATAAATGACGGTATTGCACACAGCCCATCGTAAATAAATAATAATGTGGTATCGCACTAAGCCCACCGACAAGGATAATTATTCGTACTTACATCTCTATTTCGAGGTTCATACGAGAATTACTCATTATCAATCATTTTAAATCAACCTCACCAATAAGTAGTTTCATCCATACAATGCATCAATAGATAACAACATATGTAATGAAGATGTATCGTTTGCATATAAACTTACCTCGGTGCAAAATATGTTAATTAATGGTTTAGTCCGTAACCTCGCCTTTTCCTCGGTCAAGGTTGTTTCCGCGCTCTTCTTGATCTATAATAATGAAATTTACTCATTCAATCATTATATAACTCATAATACATCAAAATTTCTACCTAGGAAAAAATGACCATTTTGCCCTTATACTTTGGCAAAATTACGACTTTACCCCTAGGCTCGTAAATCATTTTTCACCACATTTTCTCATTAAAAAACCTAGTTGAAAATTTATTTCTCTTATAACAATTCATAAAACCCATCATTTCATGCATTTATTACTCAATTACAACCTTCACAAATAAGTCTCATTTAGGTGTTTTCATGGTAACAACTTTCACAAAAGTTATTCCTTAACCCTCTAACATTCATTGTCTTCCAAAAAAACTCAGAAAACAACATAAAAATTCTCATAGAAAGTCCCTAAACTTTCAATCATTTTGTAAAATAGTCCTCTCATTAGCTAGCTTAAGCTTTAGGGGCTCCAAAAGTACAAAAATCATCAAGAAAGACTTCTAAAATCACTTACTTGTAAGAGAATAGCTTTGCTGAAAGTTTGAACTCCAAAAACCTCTATTTTCTCTTAAATTTTTGGTGGAAGAAGAAAGGTGAATAGTGAAAGATGATATCTTCTTCCTTTATCTTATTTATTCATTTCCTTTAATTTAATCCACCTAACCCACCTATTTGACCAATTTTGACCTCATTTTGTCCCCTATGGCTTGTCACCCATTCTATAAGGGTCTAATTGCTCTTTAAAGACCTCTAATTTAATATCTTAAGGCTATTATACACCTCTAGCTTGTAAAATACAACTTTTGCACTTTATGCGATTTAGTCCTTTTTCACAATTAAGCATACAATTGCTAAAATTAAAGTACCAAAATTTCCATGCATCCTTATAATCATGCTATAACACAAAATAATATTAAAATATTTTTTTCTTCAACCTCAGATTAGTGGTCCCGAAACCACTATTCTGACTAGCTCCAAAATCGGGCTGTTACATATAAAATGACTTGTGAAATTTAATATTCATGTACTAATATCATGGAAATGAATTGGTTTTGAATCTATGAATATTTGATATTTTGAATTTGTTAAGTTACATGACATTTCGATTTTAACTCATACATTTTTATGATCTATGTTTTGCATTTATATTCGAATTATAGAAATACCACTGAGTTATACTCAGTGTACAGTTCATTTTTCCCGTGTGCAAGTTAGGTACTTATCGGTTTAAGTGTCAACTCAGCATCCAACAGTAATCCCAAACTCAAGAGTTGGTTATGTGTTTCATTTTGGGTCTTGGAATGTACCTAATAAGTATTATGGTTATATGATGTCCATTTTGGGTTATATTGGCCTTTTGTGAATCATATGTAAATATTTGTGTAACATCCTCAAAGTGGGCCTACTCATTTATGTGATAGCCTAATATGATAAGTTGGGATTGTAAAGGTTGGGCTGACTTTTTAATTAAATATATGGATTAGAGTTTAAATTAATGTTCTGAGTAGTTTAAGGGATATTTTGGGCTTTAAAAATTGGGTTAGGTGGCTAAAAAATGGTGTTAGCTTATAATTTAAGAAGATGGATAATTAAGTGACAAGCTGGGCCTGTGGCCCAAAGAATTAAAGTGCATTAAGTGGGCATAAGGTGGCGCCATAAGGGGGGAGTAATGTGTGGCCGATTGGGCCTTAGAAGATGGGTCAAATTCGGTACTTAAATGGGAAGGGGGTGGACAGCAATTAGGCTACCTTTTAGGAGTTATTTCTTTTATTTTAAGTGTTAAAAAGCTGATAATTAATAAGGAGGAGTTGGTTTTAAGATGGGCTCTCCTAAAGGTAAGATAATGATTGAGTTATTAGATGAGATGAAGGCTATCAGGAGAGGGGAGAGTTGGCCGAAATTCCAACTCTGTGTGTGTGGGTATGTCAAAATTTCTCTATAAATAGGGAGTAGTATTCTTCAATTTCGGTATCTTAAAACCCTATTCTTCTCTCATTCTCTATCGAAATTTCCAAGCCTTCTCTATAGTTTCTCTTTTCCTTTTTCTAAGAGCCGAATTCCTTTGTTCATACCCTCATCTCCCATAGCCGAATCTACAAGTGAGATCTCTATTTTCCTGAAGGTGCACTGTAAGCCGTATACTCCTTAGTAATCCAGTAAGTTTCGAGATTTTTCCTTTTCTGTGATTCCCTTATTTTTATCAACTCCTAATCTAAATCATTATTTCCAAGGCCTTGTCAATTATACTCTTTACTCCTAGAAGCCAATACTATCCCATTAAAGCCGATTTGGTGGAAAAATCGAAGGTAAGAAGTGGTAAGTGTGGCCGAATGGCCTTCCATAATTCTTTTGCTTTGGCCGAATACTATGTGGGGTTAGGTTAATTGTGTGTATCAGTTGGTTTGATATTTGGTTGATGGCCGAATGTAGGAAGGTTGGTGGTGACAATTTCCAAAGCATATTCGGGATTCGGCTAACTAGGTAAGTGTTCGTTTTAAAGGTTACACTTAACTAATGAGTTAGATCTCATCGTTATTTGGTTTAGTGATTAAGGGATTGTTATAGACTCAACTAACAGTCAAGCAGAGAAGGTTGGATCTGTAAAACCATCGCCCAAATTGAAGAAGCGATCTGTTTCGGTAGTGCGAGATTGGCCAACGGGGTGTGGGGCAAAGTCAAAGTCAGATCGTGGGCCAATAGTAGTTGTTTCAAGTGATAGTAGCGTAGACATAGCAAAAGCCTTAGTATGCAAATCAGGTGTGTAACACTTCCCCACCATCTAGATCTAATTAATAATAAATGTATATATATGTATATGTGTTCACAAGATTTATATGTTACATTAAAAGCCGAAATCTCGGATTTAAACGACGGACCCTCAGGTTAGTAAATAATCTGACTATATGTTACGAGTAAACTGTTGTACATGTTTTAAATTATTGTGCATGTTGTATGGGGTGGGTGATGAAAGGAGGAAGTTATATGTACATGTATATGAGTAACGGTTTTTACCAGTAAACTCTTTATGTGCTAATGCCGTGAAGCTGATATATCTGAGCTTCGGCCATTATATGTTATAAGGGCTTGGCCAATATATGTTGATGAGCGACTTGATGACCATCTTGGAGAGTAGCGGTGTGGGTTGATTGTAGAAATCCCCAATGGTGTGTTGGTTGGTGCGGGGCATGTAGCGGATGGAAACCTAGGCAAATGGGTTGGGCTTTGCATATTATATGTTTCCATGTAAATGAATTTATTATTATGTTTAATGAGGCCCAAATCTAGTGGTGCATGAGGGTTGCACTCGAGTCTCATGACTCACCCGTTTAAACTAACCTTCGGTGAAGATTAGTGCATCGGACCGGCCGGAGTGGAGCGCAAGGTGGCCATGCAAAGAAGGTGGATCCAACGACAAAGTTTCCCCATATTAGTTTTTTTTAAAGTACTTTATATGATGGATTTAAAATACATTGTAATAAGGCCATAGGCCATTTGTTTACATTTTAGATTTAAAGCAGCCTTTAGTATTTATTCTCATTTTAATTTCTTTCAAGGACATGTAATTAAGTTTTGGGCTTTTGATTATTAAGGCACAATATATGTAATTTTCTATTTGGGCTTTTTGTCTATTAACGATGGTTTTCCTAAAATTTTTCTTAGTGACATACCGGATCCATAGTAGTGTTTGGTAGGGTTTGGGGTGTTAGAAATTGGTATCGAGCCGGTTCAAAACTCGACTTAGGGATTTTGGGCCCAAAAGATTTTCTAAAATGGGTTTTAAAACATGGATTTTATTAGTAAAGGTTTATTAGCTCAGCATGGCACCTGCGTCTCCGGCCCAAGTCCGCCAGGTAAGTACTCTAAACCATTATGTGATATATATATATATGTGAGCTTGATGGGCTTTATGGGACGTAGGCTAGTTTAATTAGACTTTGATGAACTATAGACCTAGCTTAAACCACTTCTTAAATTCCATAAGACTTAATTTATCCAAACAAATCCTGTGAACTAGTCGCCGAGTTAGGGTGTGGCAACAGGCATACGCATGTCTAGGATTAGATACAGGGAAAGCTTGGTATTTAAGCAGTCCTAGTGATTCACCTCCTCTTTGCTGGAATCCTACCTGGTGCGTAGTGACTGTTCACCCTAACCATGAGCACGTGTTGATAGGCCAAAACTACAATTAAAACCCGAAAGGGACCAGCCACTTATTTTTCTCACAAAAATTTTTAGAATATCCTTACTTTGAAAATAATACCTATGATTTGCAAATATACCCCGATTTACAAAGTCAACAGAATCTTCCCATAGAAAAAAAACAACAACAACAATATCAAAATATCCTTGAATTGTAAAATTACCAAATTACCCCTGAGTTGTAAATGACCAAAACACCCTTAATTTGTAAACGACCAAAATACCCCTGATTGGCAAAATTATTGAAACACCCCCAGATTTTCAAAATTTCTGAAATAACCCCAAATTTCATAAATAACCCCAAATTTGCAAAAATTATCGAAATACCCTCAGATTTGCAAAATTACTAAAATACCCCCGAGTTGGAAAATTACCAAAATACCCTTATTTTGCCAAATCACCCAAAACTTTATTTTGGAAAATTACGAAAATACCCCTGTAGGATAAAATTACGAAAATACCCCTGGGTAGCGAAATGACTAAAATACCCTTAGGCAATGAATGTTACCTGTATGAACGTTGTGTGTGCATAATTCCTAGAATAGAAAGACTGAAAACTGTAGATAGGCTCGAATTCAAAAGAATCACTTTTAAACTATGTTTCATAAGATTGTTCGGGGATAATTAGTGGAAACAATTAATGACTCATAAAATTTTTAATCAGATAAACGCGAGCTAGAAGAATGAGTTCAAGTGGTCGAGGACGTCCGCCACGTGGACGCGGTAGAGGTAGGATGACTGTGTCGGAACCCGTAGGATCGGGTCATGGGTCCAGAAATGAGATATCAGTTCCACCAGCTGCTGAGGTGGAATTTTAAGACCAGACAGGAGGAGAGGACGTGGTGCCCCAGGCTGTACTAAGGGTTTTAGAAAGAGTGGCTGAGACTGGTATGGGCAGAGGAGCCCGAAAATCTGTGCCTGAAAGGTTGAGAAACAATGGGGCAGAAGTATTTAGGGGAGTCTCTGGTATATCCCCGAGTTCCGCTGAATATTGGTTGGAGGCAGTGGAACGTATAATGGATGACTTAGACTTCACGGTGGAGGAGAAGCTGAAGGGGGTCGTGTCTCTTCTTAGAGACGAGGCCTACCAATGGTGGCTCACGGTGAAAGAGGGCACGGCCGCGGACTTGATTGACTGGGATCTCTTTAAGGAGTCATCCCAGGGAAAGTACGTTGGGGCTAGTTACATGGATGCTCAAAGGAAAGTATTCCTGAATTTGGTACAGGGGAGTAAGTCTGTGGCTGAGTATGAGGCTGAGTTTCTACGCCTGAGTCGTTACGCTCGAGGAATGGTAGCAACGGAGTATGAACAATATGTTCGGTTCTAGGATGGGCTAAGAAATGAGCTAAGGGTTTTGATCGCGCCACAACGAGAGAGAATTTTTGTGGTTCTAGTGGATAAAGTTAAAATAGCTGAGAAAGTGAAATAGGCTGAGAGACAAGAAAGGGATAAGGATCGAGGTGAGAAAAAGAGAAGTTTTGGGCCAACGGGAGCATCTGGGAATTTTCAGAAGAGGCCTAGAACTGATGGGCCAGCTCGTGCTCCATCGGGCCAGAGTCAAGCATGTTCTATATGTGGGAGAACCCATTATGGGGAGTGCAGAGTGAAAACCGGTGGATGCTTTAGGTGTGGGTCCACAGAACATTTGATGATGGACTGTCCTCAGATGGATCGGGACGACTAACGGGCGAAGTTCGATCGAGGCTAGGAGAGGTGGTCAGCCTGGATCAAGGGGTCGTGGTCAAGCCAGAGGTGGCAATGGTGCAAGAGGTGGTCGTGAAGCACCAGTGAGAGGTGTGAGTTATGTTGAGGCAAGGCACCGACTTTTGTCTATGCAAAGACATCGCCAAGGGGACGGAGACACTCAGATCACGAATAATGGTGCGTACCTACCATAATATACTAAGTGTTTATTTTGGCTTTAGAATTAGAGTCTTGTGATGAAAGTCTAGTGGTGAGACTTAAATAATATGATTTCTAGTTAGTTGGAAATTTCGAGGACGAAATTTCTTTAAGGTAGAAGCGTAACATCTTCAAAGTGGGCCTACTCATTTATAAGATAGTCTAATATGATAAGTTGGGATTGTAAAAGTTGGGCTGACTTTTTGATTAAATATATGGATTAGAGTTTAAATTAATGTTCTGAGTAGTTTAAGTGATATTTTGAGCTTTAAAAAAATTGGGTTAGGTGGCTAAAAAATGGTGTTAGCTTATACTTTAAGAAGATGGATAATTAAGTGACAAGTTGGGCCTGTTGCCCAAAGAATTAAAGTGCATTAAGGGGGCATAAGGTGGCGCCATAAGGGGGAGGAATTTGGGCCCTTTTGTGGCCGATTGGGCCTTAGAAGATGGGTTAAATTCGGTACTTAAATGGGAAGGGGGTGGACGGCAATTAGGCTACCTTTTAGGAGTTATTTCTTTTATTTTAAGTGTTAAAAAGCTGATAATTAATAAGGAGGAGTTGGTTTTAAGGTGGGCTCTCCTAAAGGTAAGATAAGGATTGAGTTATCAGATGAGATGAAGGCTGTCAAGAGAGGGGAGAGTTGGCCGAAATTCCAACTCTGTGTGTGTGGGTATGCCAAAATTTCTCTATAAATAGGGAGTAGTATTCTTCAATTTTGGTATCTTGAAACCCTATTCTTCTCTCATTCTCTGCCAAAATTTCCAAGCCTTCTCTACAGTTTCTCTTTTTCTTTTTCTAAGAGCCGAATTCCTTTGTTCATACCCTCATCTCCCATAGCCGAATCTACAAGTGAGATCTCTGTTTTCCCGAAGGTGCACTGTAAGGCGTATACTCCTTAGTAATCCGGTAAGTTTCGGGATTTTTCCTTTTCTATGATTCCCTTATTTTTATCAACTCCTAATCTAAATCATTATTTCCAAGCCTTGTCGATTATACTCTTTACTCCTAGAAGCTGAAACTATCCTATTAAAGATAATTTGGTGGAAAAATCGAAGGTAAGAAGTGGTAAGTGTGGCCGAATGGCCTTCCATGATTCTTTTGCTTTGGCCGAATACTATGTGGGGTTAGGTTAATTGTGTGTATCGGTTGGTTTGATATTTGGTTGACGGCCGAATGTAGGAAGGTTGGTGGTGACAATTTCTAAAGGATATTCGGGATTCGGCTAACTAGGTAAGTGTTTGTTTTAAAGGTTACACTTAACTAATGAGTTAATCTCATCGTTATTTGGTTTAGTGATTAAAGGATTGTTATGGACTCAACTAACAGTCAAGCAGAGAAGGTTGGATCTGTAAAACCGTCGCCTAAATTCAAGAAGCGATCTGTTTCGGTAGTACGAGATTGGCCAACGGGGTGTGGGCCAAAATCAAAGTCAGATCGTGGGCCAATAGTAGTTGTCTCAAGTGATAGTAGCGTAGACATAGCAAAAGCCTTAGTACCCAAATCAGGTGTGTAACACTTCCCCACCGTCTAGATCTGATTAATAATAAATGTATATATATGTATATGTGTTCACAAGATTTATATGTTACATTAAAAGCGAAATCTCGATTTAAGCAGCGGACCCTCGTGGTAGTAAATAATCGACTATATGTTCTGAGTAAACTGTTGTACATGTTTTAAATTATTGTGCATGTTGCATGGGGTGGGTGATGAAAGGAGGAAGTTATATGTACATGTATATGAGTAACGGTTTTTACCGTGAACTCATCATGTGGCTAATGCCGTGAATCGTTATATCTGAGCTTCACCATTATATGTTATAAGGGCTTGGCCAATATATGTTGATGAGCAGCTTGATCGCCATCTTGGAGAAATAGTGGCGTGGGTTGATTGTAGAAATCCCCAATGGTGTGTTGGTTGAGTGCAGGCGTGTAGTGGATGGAAACCTAGGCAAATGGGTTGGGCTTTGCATATTATATGTTTCCATGTAAATGAATTTATTATTATGTTTAATGAGGCCCAAATCTAGTGGTGCATGAGGGTTGCTGCTTGAGTCTCGCGACTCACCCCTTTAAACTAACCTTTCAGGTGACGATTAGTGCATCAGACCGGGCCGGAGTAGAGCGCAAGGTGGTCATGCAAAAGAAGGTGGATCCGGCGACAAAGTTTCCCCATATTAGTTTTTTTTTAAAGTACTTTATATGATGGATTTAAAATACATTGTAATAAGGCCATAGGCCATTTGTTTACATTTTAGATTTAAAACGGGCATTTAGTATTTATTCTCATTTTAATTTCTTTCAAGAACATGTAATTAAATTTTGGGCTTTGATTATTAAGGCACAATATATGTAATTTTCTATTTGGGCTTTTTGTCGACACGATGGTTTTCCTAAAAAATTTTCTTAGTGACATACCAGATCCGGTAGTAGTGTTTGGGCCGGGTTTGGGGTGTTACAATTTGTGTGTGTGCTGGTTAAGTCATGATAATGGTAACTTGTTAAGTAGTTGATGAGTATGTTATATGATTATAAGTTATTTAGGTGATATACTAAGATATAGGTATGCAAAGATGATGATTATGCTATGCCATGTTTGAAATGATTTGTTAATTCTTGCATCTAAGTTATAAGGCTAATATGGAATCAATTGAAAGATGGTTTGAATGGTTGGATGATTGCACGTTAGGTTCAATGTTTTGATGTGCCAATTGTGGCATATTGGTTAGAAAATTAGTTTGATTGTTCAAAGTGATGTTTTTGACATATTGCAAATGAATAGAAATGTATTTAGTTGATGATTTTTATGTTATAGTTGTGTTTATAAGGTACCATTTGAGTTTTGGTGTTTTTGGCATGAAATAGACATTTTAAAGATGAGATTTTACCCTTTTTGAACTTGGGTATCGGTATTTTGGCATTTGGTATCAATACTTAACCATATGAACAGTTTTAAAATAAACATAATGCCAAAATGGTATAGATATTTATTTAAGTATTGATATTTTTTCATAAACTATTGATACCAGTTGATAAATATCTGTAAACGGCCCAATTTTCCTGGGCCTGAATCAGAAATAATAAACATAAAAAAATAGTAAAAAAAAGATCCCGAATTACAGCCCAATTACAAACGGCCCAATAGGCCCAAAAGATAAAAAAATTAGAAAAGCCAAGGGTTTCTGAAACCCTAGGCGCCGCAGCCCCCATGTGCGCCTCAGCGCGCACCACGCCCAAGGCCTAGCTCCTCCACCTACTCCACCACGTTCCTAGCACCTGCAAACATGCAAAAAGGACAACAGTAGCAGCAAACAAATATTGTATTCTTTTTCTTTCTTCAATCTCAGCTATAAAGCCACGAAGAAACACCAATGTAACGGGGGGGATTTTAAAAAAAAGGATTATCAAATACAAAAAGAGAGATTTGGAAACAAAAATCAAAAGGTTGTTCATCTATTTTTTTTATTTTACTCGTATTTTAAAAGAAAGAATAAAAAAGCATAAAAAAGGAAGTAGTTTTTACCTGTTTGTTGAGACAGGGAGTTCGCAAGTCCGCCGGATCCTCTGACATTTGGCCAAAGGCTGCGACGGCAAACGGTGGAAAGCCGAAAGATCTTCTCCCCTCGGCTTATTTTATTTTATTTCATTTTTCTTCCTTTTTAGAAATTTTTGGGCTTTAAAATCGATTTTATACGAAAAAAGAAAAAAAGGGGTTTCGGGGCGATTTTCAGCCATCGTGCACGGCGGCGCCATCGCCGGCGACTGGCGCGGTGGTCCGGCGCTTGAAAGTTGGCCGGAGTCAGGCCAAAGAGAGGAGAAGGGGAAAGTTTTTCAGATTTTTCTTTTTTAAGTAAGGGTGAAATGATTTTTTTTTTTTTGGAAAAAATTGATTTAAATAGGGGTTCCAAAATGATGTCGTTTTGGCCTATTTCCCCAGGCATCAAAACGGCGTCGTTTAGCCTCTGACCCGCTCGCCGACCCGACCCGCTTAGGGGATCCGCGTGTTTTTAACAATTGGATTATTTACCCTTTCAGTCCTTTCGCCTTTTTTATTTATTTTAATTTAGTCCTTTGGCTATTCTTTTTCTTATTTTTAAATTTGTTCGCATAATTTGTTTCTTGTTTTAGTTTAGTCCCTGGCCCATTGATGCGCTGGGAGTGGACACGTGTCCAGGGATTGGGATTTTTTCCGATTTGGTCCTTGCATGTCTTCGTGCTTGTCACTTTAGTCCATGTTCGCCCTTTTTTATTTTGATTTGTTGCGATTTTAGCCCCCCTAATTTTGTTTCGATTTCAATTCAATCCTTAGTTACTTAACTTCAATTTCTTTTCATGTTTCTTATTTTATTTATTTATTTACTTATGTATTTATTTATAACTTCTTGTTTTCTTGAATTTTTAAATGGTTTTTCATTTTAATATTTATTTTATTTTTTCTTTTGTCGTTATTGTTATTAGTTTTATCTTATTTATTACCTTTTTATTATTAACATATTATCATTATTATTTATGTATCATTATTAATATTAACCATATTATTATTACTATTATCATTTTATTTTATTTATTTATTTATTTATTTATTATTATTATTATTATTATTATTATTATTATTATTATTATTATTATTATTATATTTTTACTATTATTTGTTTATTATTGCTATCTATTATTTTGTTTGTTACTATTATTATTTTATTTACCATTATTATTTCTATTATCATTAGTATTTTATTTTTATTACTATTAACATTATTTTTTTAAACATTTACTTACTCATTTTGTTTTTCATAATTAATTTGCTTTTTATTCGTTTTTATTTTCATCTTATTTTTTTACCCTTACTATTCTTTATTTTGATTTGCTTTATTTTAATTTTTTACACTTATTATTGCTATTTCATTATTTATTTATTTATGTATTTATATTTTGTTGCACATACTTTCAAATTCGACTATTTATTATCGATATTCATATTTATTATTGTCATCATCATTATTTTGTTACATATATTAGCACTGAAATTCATTTTACATCTTGCCATAAGATCATATTCCATTTTATTCAATCCATTAATTTTGTTTTAAAATAAACGAATATTCTGCGTTTTAAGGTTCGAAAGAAATCGTACCCTAACTTATTGGGTTTCGATTTTTCTCATTGAGTCTAAAGAACCTATTATTTTCTGTTTTAAAATCAAAACATAAAAGTTAAATAAAAACTTATTCTCGAGAATTTAAAATTGTCGTGTCCTAACTCACTGGATGTGACGTTTTGTTATCTCGGAATAAGGATTTCTAAAAAATAAATGCAATATTCTGTATTTGGAATTTTGAGAAATCGTGCCCTAACTTACTAGGTTCTGATTTTTCATTTGACCCAAATAACCGAATATCCTCCTCAAACTTAAATACGAGTTTTAAAAGTCGAAAGACAAGCTCAATTTCGAGAACTCGAAATGTCGTACCCTAACTTACTGGGTGTGACATTTTACTTCTTCAAAATAAGAGGGTCTTAGCATCCATTTTAATTTATTCAAGTTTTCTTTTAAATAAAGAGGATCGTATTTTAAAATCTTTTCAAATTTTCGACATTAAGACATCAAATAATCAATTAGGTACCAATTTTGGGCGTCAAGAGGGTGCTAATCCTTCCTCGTGAGTAATCGACTCCCGAACCCATTTTTCTAAATTTCGTAGACCAAAACTGTTGTTTTAATAAATCAAATCTATTATTAAAATGACCGAATTACGAGGTGAATCGATCACACCTCATCAAAAAAAGATTGGTGGCGACTCCCTTTTTTTGTTTTCATTTTCAAAATATAAATTCGACCGCCGTTTTACAAAAAAAATGGTTATGACAATATCGATACCTTTGATTTGCAAAGGAAACAGAAACGTAATTTGGTATTGATTTTTAAAAAGGTATCGATACGGTATCGATACCAACTAGAGGTGGTCATGGGTTAGGTTCGAGACGGGCCCAACCAAGCCTAAAAAATGGGCCTAAAATATTGCTCAAGCCCGACTCAAATAAAAATGCTAAAACCTAGGCCCGACCCGCTTGTATTAGTTTTATTATATTATTTTTATTTAGATTTAAAAAACTATTATACATAAAAATACTAAAATATTAAAATAAATGTTTCCCAACACATTGAAAATAAATTTAAAAAAATATGTATACTTAAATAACACTAAGATAGATGCAACTTAACAAGCAAATGCCTCTAAATTAGTAACAAAATTAACAATAAAATAAGAGTTATACAATATCCAAACAATAACAACAAAATAGTAGCAACATAATAGTGAAATGGTAGCAAAATAGTGAAAAAAAAAAAACAAGAAAATAACAACTGTTGAAACCATTTTTAATTTTGAAAAAAGAGGTGTCGACTTTCAAAAATTAAAATGGGAGTCGCCACCAATCTTTTTTACTTAGGTGTGATTGAATCACCTTGTTAAACATTTTATTTCAAAACATTGATTTTGGTCCACGAAATACAAGAAAAAGGGTTTGGGAGTTGGTTACATATGAGGAAGGTTAGGACCCTCATAACGCCCAAAATTGGTACCTAATTGATAAAATCATGTCCTAATGTTGAAAATTTGAAAACTTTGAAACATGATCCTTTTATGTGAAAGAAAAAAAAGACTTACATATTTCAAAGAAATAAAATGTTATACCCAATAAGTTAGGATGTAACATCTCATGACTTCGAAACTAGGCTCGCCTTTATTTGAAGAAAATTATTACCTCAAAACACAAAACATCATATCCAGTAAGTTAGGATGCAACGTTTTGAATTCCCGAAAATAAGTTTTTGATTTGAAGTTCATAAGTTTCAATTTTAAAAGAGAAGAGATATTTAATATTCTAAGTTCAACGAGAAAAATCGAAACCCAGTGAGTTAGGGTACAATTTTTTCTCGAAGTCCCCAAATATTAGATATCATCGTATTTTTTTTAAAACTATTTGGATAAAATGCGTCAATTCAAAAGGTGTTTTTATAAAACAATGGTTTGAGTAAGATATTACATGAATACATTACAACATACATGCCAAATAACAATTTATCATAACTACGAATCATATTAACAATTATTACTAATGGATAATTAAAGAATAATATAACATGAATAAACAAATAAAAGAACTATGTTAAAGCAATAATAAAGCGAATGAAAGAAAATAAATAGATAAATATGAAATATAAAATAAGCGTTGAAATATATAAAATATTCAAGAAATGAATTATAAATTCCATAAACAAGATCAAATAAAAATAAGTAAATGGTATATTTAAATGCTAAATGAATATTATGACACAAAAGAAATAAAAGGAATATGTCAATTTCAAAAGCGATCTAATAGATATATAATACGATATTTTAAATAAATAAAAAACTTAAAGTACATGAAAATATAAAGATATTTACAATTTAATAATTTAATGCATAAAAATATAAATAATAATATATGACAAAAACGATTATAAGTAAATATTAT
This sequence comes from Gossypium rotundifolium, assembly GCA_025506655.1. Classification (NCBI taxonomy): domain Eukaryota; kingdom Viridiplantae; phylum Streptophyta; class Magnoliopsida; order Malvales; family Malvaceae; genus Gossypium; species Gossypium rotundifolium. The sequence continues at coordinate 18,334,781 of CP106724.1, read as the reverse complement.
ATAAAATTTAAAATAGAAATATATAATACAAGTAGTCATAAAAATTAAATATATAATATAAAAAATATATGTTATAATATAAATAAATTTTATACAAAATAAAATTTTAAAAGTGATATATGATATAATATAATACTATATAATATACAAGATTTTGAAAATGTATAATATAATAACTAATATATAAATTATAAAATAATATGCAATATATAAATAATATTAAACTAAATAAAATAATAAATAGTAATAATTTAATATATATAAATAATACTGATTTAAGAAAGATAATACCTAAAAAACTTTATACTATTAATAAATTAATATACAAATAAAAAGATATAGAATTTTAATATGATAAAATAATAATGTTAAAATAATCTAAAATAAAAAAATGTTTTAAGAAATAAACAAAAACACAAGGGCTAAATATAAATAAAAATAATGTAAAAGGACTAAAAAACGCGTGTCATACTATAGGGATGTATTTGGCAATTATGCCATATCTCCTAAACGACGTCGTTCTGTCATTGGCCTTTAAATAGCCCGAGGATTAAATTGCAACAGAATATAAGTTTTAAGGGTAAACTGAAAAATAAAAAAAATGCTATTCGAACATAATTGTAAATTTTCAAAAATGCGAAAAGGCCTATAAGGCAATTAGACCCTTAAACAAAAACACGCGGATCCTCTCCAGGTTTTCGGGTCAACGCGCAGATTTTCCCTTAAAACGACGTCATTTTATGCTTATTGGATTAAACAAAAACGGCGACGTTTCCATTTAGCTATATAAGCTAAAAAGTTGGCCAAAAAAATCATTTTAATACCCCTTAAAAAAAACAAATCAGAGGCTTCCCCGAATGCTCCCTCTCTGGCGATTTTCGGCCAGACTCCGACATGGGCTCCGATGACAGGCCACCGCGCGTGCACCCCACGCGCCACCACATGCGCCACCACATAGGGCGGACGGAGGTCCAAAATTTCCTCTTTTCAGCGCGAGTCGAAAGGTAGTCTTTTATGTATTTTTTCTAAACAGTTTTTTTTTTGTATATAAAAATGCGTAGATCGAAAAGAAAAATAAAAAAACAAAATAGAATAAAGAATCACCTCTACTGTTTTTATTATTCTCTGTATGTATCTGTCTCATTTTTGTATCTTTTTTACAAATTATTTTTGGGGTTTTATAGCCCCGTAAAACGAATCTAAAATAAATACAAATATCTCGCTGCCATTTTCTTTCCATTTTACTGTCATATTCCTTCCTTTTTTGCAGGTTAATGGCTAGGAATCAGGCGACAGAGGGGCTGTCCGTGCGTTGATGGTAGCGTGTCCGTGGACTGGTGTCGGGCTGCTTGCGGTGCGAGGGTTTCCAAGAAACCCTAGGTTTCCTAACTCTACTTAGTATTTGGGCCCTTTTGGGCTGCATTGGTTTTGGGTCTGATTAGGTTTAGCTGGGCTAATCGGGTTTGGGTTTTAGTTTTGGGTTGTAATGGATTGGCTTGTAAATAGGCTATATTAAAAAAAAAATTAGGCATTTATTATTTTTTATTTTTCTATTTTTTTATTCTGGTTTATTTACACGGGCCCGGGCAAAATGGGCTGATTACAACAACAAAACAGTAAAAAAATAGCAAGAAAATAGTAAAAAAATAGTTTTTTTTGCATATTCGGGCTAAGCTTGGGGCAAAAAAAAGCCTTACCGATGCCTGGCTTGTTTTCTAAACGGGCTTTATTTTTTGTCGAAGCCCATTTTTTGGGCCTATATTTTTACCCAAACCCTCCCACTTTTCAGGCGAGCCTTCGGGCCCATGAACAGGTCTAATACCAACTATGAATTTTGATATTAACTTTAAAACTTGAAATTTTACAATCTAATCCCATCTTATGTCTAGATTTTCATAATTAGGTCCTTACTAATCTCAATTTACTATTTATAAATGGTATGTGATTTGTAATGATTATAAAATTGTATTTAAATTTGAATGTTCTTGATGTGGATTGCTTTTGCAAAGAATGTGACATTCAGTCATTCGGATCTGATGATCGGGTTCAGTAAGGGGTGTTACAATTTCATTCAATACCATATTAAACCATTCAAGCACTATCTAACCTTATCAATTCACTTCTATAACATCAACCAACTAAGGGTGCTTACTATCCTACTTGTTCATCATCTAAGTATTCTCAAACATGTTTGTGCATTCATACCTAAACAACATAATCTTCTTAAATATGTATGTTTAACCCATTCAACCATGATTAGTTCATACGTAGCACATATCCACAACATTTTCCATACCAATCATCATCAAAACATTCAACCAATCTCCCCATACATATATATATATATATATACATATATGATTCATGTCATAACCAAAAACATTAACATATACACATACTATAACAAAATACCAGTTCATCCTTTTAACTTCACGTGCTAAAAATATAAGACTCTCTTAAGTAGATGCCCAAACTAGAAAAAGAAATTAATCGAGATTTATGAGTTCGAGATTCTTGGTGGATGCTGAAAGTCATTGTTCGATAGTCCAAAACACCTAACTTGCATGTGTAAATAAATTCATACGATGAATGTAAATCAGTGGTATTTCTATATTTGAATATTAGAACATAATATAAATCATGTAATGCATAAACCAACAAAAAAAAAATGCAAATGCAAATTAATATGTCAATCTACTAGTCCTAATACATCACTTGATTATACAATTTATTTTTTTATATTAAATCAAGCTATCATAGTTGCAATATATACATTTTCCCATACATCAATCGAATAAATTAAACCATGCAATATCAAATTCACATTTCCGAACTGATCATATGATATCCACTACCTACCCTTATTTCAGTTTCATATATATAATAAATTTCTCAATTCCACATATGTGACAACTTATTTCATCACAAAACTGATTCAATTGCACATTTACAACAATATACAATATTTTTAAAACTATCCAATTTAGTCCTTGTCATTAACAATCAATTCAAATAACCTCAATTCAGCTCATTTTATCATTTCCAACTTGCCTTATGATCTTACCATGCAACACAATTCATAAGCGTAACAATTGAAAAGGTCTGAATTATAAAAATACAAACTGATGACCTTATTCTTTCCCTTCCTTTTTGAGGAATCCAAGTCGTCTGTAATAGCCCGATTTAGGGGCTAGTCGAAAAAGTGGTTTTGAAACCACTAATACGAGGTTAAATAAAATTATATTAATATTATTTTATGTGTTATAGCATTATTATATGGGTGCATGAAATTTTTGGTGCATTAATTTTAGCGATTGCATGCTTAATTGTGAAAAAAGACGAAATCGCATAAAGTGTGAAAGTTTTATTTTACAAGCTAGAGGTGTCAAATAGTTAAGGAATATCAATTAGAGGTCCCTAATGTGCAATTAGGACTTGTTTAGGGCGGTGGCCGGCCATATGGACAAAGAAAAGACTTTGTCAATTGGTTAGGTGAAACTTTGGTAACTAAATTGATTTTAATCATAAAATAAAGAAAAGAAAAGATATCATCTTTTCTCATATTCTTCTCCACCGAAAATTAGCAGAAAAATATGGGTTTGAGAGCTCAAAATTTCAGCCAAGCTTTTCTCCTTTCAAGTAAGTGATTTTAGTGGTAATTCTTTATAATATTTGTACTTTTGGAACCCTTAAAGTTTAAGCTAGCTAAAGAGGGGACTATTTTGCAAAATGGTTGAAATTTTAGGGATTTTCCATGAGAGTGCTTATGTTTTTTTCTAAGTTTCTAGGGAAGAAAATGAATTATGGTTGTTAAATAAACAACTTTTTTGAAATGTGTTTCCATGAAAACATCTAAAAGGACCTTTTTGTAAAGGTTGTAAATTGGGCAGTAAATGCATGAAATGATTGGTATTTTGAGTTGTTATAAGAGTAATAAATGTTCAGGTAGGCTTGTTAAATGAGGAAATTTGATGAAAAATGATTTACGAGCCTAGGGGAAAAATTGTAATTTTGCCAAAATATAAGGGCAAAACAGTATTTTGCCAAAGTAGAAATGATTGAAATGTATTAATTAATGAGCTAATTAAATGAGCTAATTTGTTATTATAGATCAAGAAGAACGAGGAATTAACCTTGACCGAGGAAATGGTAGGGTTTCAGACTAGATCGCAAAATTTCATATTTTGGTACCGAGGTAAGTTTGTGTGTAATAAATTTAACATAATGTTATTAAGTTTTAAAATTTTTGATATTCGTGAATATGTATATTATTTTGATGAAATTGAGTAATGATGTTAAAAGAGAAAATGATAAAAATTTATGATGTTGAAGTCTCGATTGGACTTTAAGAAGTGAGAGGATATCATCATCAAGACATGAGATTGGTAAGGTCCCGTATAAGACCATGTTTGGGACATGGCCTCGACACTGAATTGAGATCTCGTGTAAAACCATATTTAGGATATGGCATCGGCATCGAATATGAAAATCGTATAAGACCATATATAGGATATGGCATCGACATTGATATGAGATCCCGTATAAGACCATATTTGGGATATGGCATCGGCATCGGGATGTGACCCATGTAAGACCATATCTGGGATGTGGTATTGGCATCGTGTTTATGTGTATGATGATGATTGTGTATCCTCGGGTATTCCAAGTGATTCATTGGGATAAATAGTTAAGCTTATAATAGAAATGAAATTAGTGCTAAAGCTATGTGATGAAGTAATACAGGTACAAGTGAGTAAATCACGAGAAATGTTTACGATATGTGACATGACATGTAATTGGTAAGAGTAAGCATGAGTAAGTTATGGCAATGTGCTTGAGACCTTGTGTTTTATTCAATGCAATGGATTGATGACATTATGAGCTTTTATGTTGCTATTTATTTCATGCAAACTTACTAAGCTTCATGCTTACCTCTCTCATTTCCCTTTTCCTTGTGGTACCACCAAGCTAACTAGGGGATCATGAGACATCAAAGTTCAGAATCACACTATCAACTTCTCCTTGGTATAGCAAAGTTTGTTTAATTTTGAGTATGGCATGTATAGGAATTTGGTTATTTTGTGTTATGTCATATTTGTTAGCCAATGTGTGGCTATTAATGTCATTAAATTCATTTTGTAAATGGCCATTAGAAATTGGCCTATACTTGACAATTTTATATATTCAATGATGATGAAGTTCATGAAAAGCAAGCTTGTGTGATGGGATGAGTAATGAGTAGAGTATACACATGATGAATGTAGTGTAGAACTATGTATAGATGTCTTGATTTTGGGTATTAGAAGTACCTTATGGTCATGATGTATGATGCATTGAAGTGGCATAAGTGTGGTTGCTTTGTAGGGTGGCAATTGGCTTGGTAGATAGCCTTATAATTGTCCAGACGGGTAGACACACGGACGTGTGTCTAGGCCGTGTGTGACACATGGTCAGCCCCATGGGTGTGTTGATAGGTCGTGTGTACCCCTGCATGCTAAGTTGGTAAGTCAGTATGCCTAGTAGTAAACACAAGGGCTGAGACACGGCCGTGTGTCTCAACCGTGTGGGAGACACGACCTAAGACACAGGCATGTGCCCGGGCCGTGTGAAGTCTGCACCTAAAATTAGGAATTTAATTCGACACACGGTCTAAAAACACAGGCGTGTGCCTTAACCGTGTGACCATATTGAGATGATGACATCATAAATAGAATGTCAAGGTTTTCACAAACTAGTGAAGACACGGGCGTGTCATGGCCGTGTGAGGAACACGGGGCTAAGGACATGGGCGTGTGTCAGGCCATGTGAAAACCCCTATAGGTTCAAAATGAAAAATAAAATCCACACGGACTAGGGACATGGGTGTGTGTGATTACATGGCCTGCCCACACGGACGTATCCCTCTTCACACGGGCGTGTGGCCCTATTTTGTGTAAAAATTTTCTAAGTGTTCAAAAGTTTTCGGTTTAGTCCCGAACCATTTCATATGTATGTTTAAGGTCTAGTAGACCTACAAGAGGGACGTTATGGTTTCGAATGAGAAGTTTTAAGTAGGAATGAGATTGTATATTTGAGTAAGTTAAGTACGGTAATGCCTCGTACCCGGTTCAGGTGTCGAATACAGGTAAGGGGTGTTACATCGTTGTTAGCTACGGATTAACATAAATATACAAAATTGCCAATATACAGTCAATTCTACACTCAATTGGAAATTTACACAAATGTTACATTTTATTCAATTTAGCCCCTAAAAAAACTACCCTAACTTTCAATTTAGAACTCAAAACTTCACCCCGATTTCACTATATTCCAATTTGGACCTCTTATTCCTCGTTTCTAGCACCACTTTAAGAAATCATCAATAACATCTCTTAAAAACTTTAACAGTTTTAAGAAATAACACACGGGTCAACTAAATTAAGCTCCCAGGATTTTAGAAACATAAAAATTATAAGAAAAAGATTAAATTGCACTAACCAACTAAAGATTAAAGATTGAAACCCCTAATAGCCAAAACTTTTCCTCTCTTTTTCTTATTCTTGTTTTTTTTTTTTTTTTGCATGAAAAAGATGAGAAATGTGTTTTGTTTCTCCACTATCTTTGTTTTATCATATTTCATTATTAAGTTTTATTTGATTAATTAAAATTTATATCATTCATCCTTACAAAACCTACCACCATCTACTTTCATTTATGTAGTCTTATAATTGCCACTTAAGTCCCTTGTCAAAGTTCTAATTGAAGATTCTCTAGTAAATTTTAAACTTTTACCACGTTTATAATTTAGTCCCTACACCTTAAATAATCACTAATTCGATAAAATTACCTATCCAAAATTCAATTCACCTAAAACAATAGAATTTTGTAAATATTTTTAAATATTTTACGGGTTTGGTTTAAGGAAACGAGGTCTCAAAACCGTATTTTTTAACACCATTAACTTTAGGATCGTCGCACTTATACCATAATTAACTATCAATTAAATAACATTACCAAATCAAACCTTAAAATATTTCTATACTAGCCTATACAGTTTACTGAAATGGCATTTCAGAATTAGAGTTTCCAACACCACTGGAAATCAAGTCGTTACATGTCCCCTTCGATCACTGACACTACCACTGCCACTTTTTACGGTGATCTAAGGCCACCAAAAGGTAGTCAGCACCGTACCAATAAGCGTACCATTTTTTTCTTGATATTGATACATACCGATGTCAATGTGTTTCGGTGTACCATTTTTGTAACACCTCGTACTCAACTCGATCGCAAAATCTGAATGTATGGCATCACATTACGTTGTTGAATCAACTCATACTAACTTTTATTTCATTTATCATTGTGATAGGAAATCAAAGAAATTAAATCTCATACATTTCAAACTATACAAGTAAATGTGTTCAATGGTTGTCAAATAAAGTCATTTGATGCATTTAGGAATTGAAGATAATCAAATTTGAAGTTAAGTTTCAAATTTAAACTCTAAATGATAAAGTCCAATAGTGTATTTCGAGACAATGACACTATGTCTCGAGACAGGTTTTTCCAATTTCATTATTTTTGCTTTAATATGGATATGTCTCGAGACACTTGGTTCTTGTCTCGAGACTAGATCTTCCATGTCTCAATACAGAGCTAGAGACACAAATACTTTATGTTATTAATTTAGCTTCAATGTTTGGATGCCATGAGACAACGAGTTCTTGTCTCGAGGCCTGGAACATGGAAAATATATTTTAGCTTCAATGTTCCCTTGTCTCGAGACAAAAGTCACCTATTCTCAAGACCTAAAGCAACGAAATGCACCAAATGATCAATTTTATTCTTGTGGTCTCAAGACATGTTCGTGCTATCTCGAGACACTAATGCAAAATGGCCCAAAATGTACATTTCCAAGCATGTAACTTACCACCTATTACACACTTAACTTATGCAATTATATAACCAAATACATAAACATCAATTTGACATATTTAAACATAATCACATATACTTCCCAACAGGACAATTAATGTATCAGATCCTAGCCAAGTAAATTACACACTAGCACTTATAAACATACATATTCGTCAACTAATTGAGCATAGAAATCCATCATTTTAAACTTTATAAAGTCAATTACCAAAACATACCAATCCATCAAAATAATGCATTAAGCCACAAGATTCAACCCAGGTACATGCCATTAGTTATGATTATACCAAAAAAAGAACACAAACTTGACCCGGGTTAAGCTAAGCTAAGCTACTAACCTTGGATCCTTTACTACTTTAATCTATTAGGAACCTGTCCTAGACCTATGCATGGAAAACAAACATAATCATATGCGGAGGATTGAATGCTCATAGGTGCTAACATAATTTAAATTCAATATATTTAAAGAATGAAACATAATTAAGAAACACCTATATATATAAAATCAATACAATTAACCATTGAGTTTTCTTGTTATTACCATAATAATGCACCATGAGGGTATTCAATTTGCACAATTGATATCTACAATGATGTCTGTCTCGATTATATAGCATATTTCATCATGAATTATTCATATTTTACTTATAATCATTTATCATTTATATTTCACATTCATTTAATTATTGCAACCCTTACTAATTGACTTAGATTTGAGGATGGATACATGGATCAATCCACCAATACACCAAGACATGCACAGAAGTGCTAATTGAGCATAATGCATCAATCTCACCTTCAAGGAATTGAGTTGAATCAAGTATAACACACATAAAGCACTGAATCAATTATAACTCACATAAAGCATTGGATCCATTAAAACATATTGTAATCAAATAACTTACCATTATCATCATAAGATACTGAAATTTCAAGTATAAAAAATATAAACATATCTTGACATAACACAGTTGAGCTTAAGTAGTTACATTCGTATATACCTCAAACTACATTTGATATTCTATTATATGACAGAACTTATATCCTACGAGGCGGTGATTAGATATCACATAGTAAGAATATACACATCCATTAAACATATCTCAAACATATCGAGTAGTCTATAATACACATACTTATTTAATATACCTCATACGTGTCAAGGAGTCAAGGATATAGATACATTTTAAACATGTTCACCATCGTTATCTTTCTAATTTCATCTAATTTGATATATTTTCTTTCAAGGTATCACATATATATATAATTCTCTCATGCTTAACTATCAACTTATTCTAGTTTCTCTTATAATTCATAATAAAAATAATTAATATTAATAATTTCACAACCCAAATATTTTTATATGGTTTTATTAACATTTGATTCTTGGTTAAATAATCATTTAAGTCCTTGTTCAATTCTAAATTAATTTCCACTAATTTAATACATCATCAATTTAATTCTTGTATTATTTAATATCCCATTTAATTATTTACTAAATAAGTTCATTTCTAATTTAATTACTAATATTTTTATTGCATAATTTCATACTTGCTTCGTAACCGCTTGATTAAAAATTTTGGATGGCTCGATTTAACAATTTTGGTCCCACAACTAACTTTTTTGATACCGTCAAAAATCAAACTGTTACACATTTTGAGTTTATTGGTATTTTTATTTTCACATATATGCATATATTTATAGTCTAATTGTAACAGCCTGCCTGGCATAGATCATACTGATATGTTGTTGGCGTATAATTGAGTAAGCCAGAGTAGTAATGGGGCGAATTATCAGTTAAAGTGTTGGGTTTGGTGGACTCTTTTATGAAACAATCTCCCAACCCTAGATGTTCTGGGTGAACTTGTTAGTTCACGGAACAATAGAATTATTTTGCGTGAAAATGATAGCTCGGTGTGTATAGTTAGAGTTTAGTTGAAATCTAGTTGGAATTGAACTAGAGACTGTAGATGACAACTTGATATGTTTAGGTAACTAAATGATCTATTTAGTTGGTTGTTTAAGTGTACAAGCAATGTTTTACCCCTTTTATTAGTGGTAGAAGTTGTGTTTGGTAAAAGATTAGATTTCAAATCTAATTAGGCAAGCCTAGTCTCAAAATTTCAGGGCAATATTGGGATTTTTTACCTTCCCACTAAACTTATTTCTCGCTATCTGTGCTATATAAGGATGCCAATAGCCAGCATGTTTCACCATTGTTTCTCTGCATTCTTCCATACGTCTCTAAAATTTTTAGTTAACTGTGCTAGAGGAGACGAGAAAGGTTTCCAGAAGTTTGTCAAACGCCATTGACAGTACTAGTTGACTACTCAAGAAGCTAGCGAAGGTCTGAGCAATCGAGGCAAAGGACCAATAGTGTAGATTCTATCCTAAAGTTCATGGTGAGTTCCTTCTTGCTTCCTTTGTGTTATGAAAATTCTATGATATGTGGGTTATGAAAGGAAAGTTGTCCCTACTAAAGATGGGTTAGTGTGTCTTGTATTGACGAGTGTGTAATAAGTTCGTGTTGTGTGTGTGAGCATGGCTATAGTCGTGGTAAAAATAATCACCTTGTGTGCGAACCCAGTGCTAGACTGTTTGTGACATGTGAAAATGTGGAAAGAAGCTTTGTTTGTGATGCCTCCGGTAGGGCAGATTTATTACAAACCGGACAGGTAGATCACAGCCTGACCTTACGAGAGAACACATGTTCAATCTAATAAGGAATATGAAAATAAATATGGTTTGGCTGATATGCGATTTTGGATTCTAATAATGGACTAGAGGCTGGCACAAGGTTAGGTTATAGGTAAACATACGTGTCTGTAAGAAGTGCGTATAAGCTGGTGCCATGTGTCCTCCAGGGATACCGTGTGCTTTGTTTTGACTAAGTGTCATTATCAAAAAATTGTACTGCCAACTTGGCATAATGTGTCTATAAGACTGAGTCTCGAAAATATCTTTATTTTTGGGTCGATTATCGGTTATTCGATAAACAATACTTTTCTACTTGGAACTCACTAAGTTCAATTGAACTTACCCCGTTACCTTTCTTTCTCAGGCAATTGATTAGTAGAATAAGATCTGTAGAAGGGGACTGCGCCAAAGCTCCATCTGCAAGTGAGTCACTTGTCTATTTTCTATCATGCATGACTGATTGACGGATGGCGTATACATACGTTTTGTATTTAACTTTTTCTTTTACTTCGCAATTGTATTATTTTGTCATATAAAGTGAAATTGTCCCAAATTGTAAAGGGTGAATGCCAAACTCCTCTGATTTGCAGTTTACAAATCAGTCTTTTCTTAAGTGTATTCACCTTTGATGGTAGGGTTTGATTAATAGGTCGTTTATATTAACTCTTATTACTTTCCTGATGGGCTAAAGGGTGTTACACTAATTTTTAATTTTTTCATAAATTATATATAATATATGCATACAAATATATCTTAATTATTAATCTTTATTTTTTTAATAAATTACATTAATGTAAATATATTTGTATACAAATATAAATTTTAAATTTATTAATCAAGTTCAATAACTTTAAAATGTTTTAGATCAAAAAATAAAATAAAAGTTAAGTTTAAAATATCAAAATTATGTATCAATTAGTACGGGCTGATATGTACCAGTGCAAGCTAGTATTGTCTGAAATGGGCCAAAACACATCAATATGGTCAAAACACATTGAAATCTTGATTGTAACATAACCTAAATTATTTGGTATGGATTGAGAAACAGCTTGGTACATATTGACCAGTACGATACCAACTATCATTATCTCTATTAAATATATATAATTTATGTTTTTTTTATGTCGAATTTGGATTGCATTATCAAATATAAAAATAAAATGAATTATTACAATTAAAATTTTCATAATTTAAAATTATTTAAATCTGTCAAAGTCTATCTTACCCAAAGTAATCTGAATCAAAAAATTAAAAAATCTAAGCTTGAAAATATTCAAGCCCGAAAAAACTTTGAGTCCAAAATATTTAAGCCTAAATTGATTCAAGCTCGAAAGAATATGAATCCAAAAAAACCCGATTCAAACCTGTCCGTACGTCTCCTTAAAAAAAATTAATCTTACTCCATTAGTATCTAATCTAATCTTACCATAACTGGTTTTTGAATCTAACCAAAATCAATTTTATCCAAACGAAAGCAAGTTTATTTTTTGTTCCCACGTGTGAGAAACATATGCAAAGCAAAAATACTAGGAAACTCCCAAACACCAAGAACCGGTGCATGAGGAGCAGCTGTCCGAAACTGTAAACGCACAAGTCTACGTGGAATGACCCCACTGCCTTGGAACCCTGTGGTGACCACCATGCTCAAAGGCTCCTGTCTTGCCTTCTGCCCGAGACTCTAATGCGTTATTTCCTTTTAATGAATAGAGCGTTATAAAATATTGATGAATATCTTTGTTTAATGTTTCTGAATATATTTATTTGGTTTTAATAAAAAAATGTACCTAATTTAAAAGAGTACGAATAGAATTTTAGATTAAAAAGAGAAACAAATGAACAAATAAATTGAAGCCTACAACTTAGAGCAGCAAGCACCAAGAAGAATCTAAATTGGGGTGCCACTGCCAGTCATATTTTCTTATTGCAGCCTTGTCAGCATCGTGATAACCTACTCATAAATCAAAACCTACAAATTTAAACAAACCCATATATGGAAAGTATATCACACCTAACCATATCACCAAACTAGAAAGCACCATTCAATAATTCTATCAACTTCATATAGCTGTCTTTAAAATAAAAGGAACCCATCAACATTTGTTTTTGACCCAAACAGAAACAAAACAAAGTTTAAAATACTTGCAGCATTCTAATATTCTATCATACGATGAGGTTGAAACTAGAGGTGATAGTTTTATAGCCGCCAAAATTTCTTCAATCTATAATGAAAGAAGCAAAAAAAGGAGGATTCATTTTTTGTTTAAGGGTGGATTATTTCATCCTAAGTGCGTCGCCTCAGGAAGCAAAGCAAGAGTGAGTTCTAAGCCAACATTACTACTATCCTCAAACTTCAAGATAGGACCCCTTTTGGCGTGGTTTACCAGCGATCCCTCTACGGTCTCCACAGAGAAGGTGCTCTCATCTTCTTTGCTGTCACCATTTCCGAGTTGGCTCATCCACGAGTCAACCACCTGTCGCTTGGAGCGAGTCCTGGATCGCTTGAAACGAGTGCGGGTCTTGACCTTGTCGATGTCTGCTGCTGCATCTGGTTTGGTGTCCTTGAAGACATGACGGATGTCGTAGGTCTTGAGAGGGGAAATCGGTTGCTCTTCTTCAACTGATTCCAAAGATGATGAAGTTTGGGTTATGGGGGAGCCTTTCAGCACAGCATCAACGGCTGCTTGGCACTCACCCCAGTTCCCGGACCAAAGCATCCCAATTGACCCATAAACTGGATTTACCACACGCCCACAGGCCTCGTATAAAAGTGACCTAAAAATAGCTACAAACAAAATGCATATAAAAAAAGTTAAAAGCAATTAATGAAATCTTGCTTTTGGTTGGGTGGGGTTAATGAAGTACGTACCAGGGCGAAGGTTTTCAGGGCCGGCTTCAATTAGGTTGAGGAGACCAGCTCGGCCATAGAATTTGGCAAGGAAGAGAGTAGCATTGGCTTGAGAATCAGAGGACTTGATCCATTGAAGACAAGGTCTAATGGTGCAGTTTTCGGTGCAGCCCTTACGCAGGACCCTGCAGCCATTACAGCTCATCCTCATCGTAATTATATTTCAGAGAGAGATCGAGGGAGAAGGAGGAGAAGGAGAAGTGAAAGATTAAGGTTAATATAAAGGTGGGCAGCGCAGTGGTTTCCAAAGGAGTAAAAGACCTGAAAACCGGGGGTGAGTGAGGAGTGTGTTCTTTAATTTCCCTTCTTCTTCTTCTTGTTTAGGTAAAGTTGGGGACTGCCCCTCTTTGGTAAATGAGATTGGTTTTGGCGCTTTCCTCCTTTTCCAAACAACCCTACATGCACGATTTTATTACATAATCTACCATCCATCTTGCTTTTAAGTCCTTAATTAAATATCAATGTGTACTCTTTCCAAATTTTATATTAACTTCATACTCAATCATTTATTTTATTTCTTTTAAATTTGCAAAGCTTTACTTCTTCATTTCTTATATTACATACCATTATTACCCATTAGAGTGTTTTTCTTGATTATAGGATAGTGGAATTTTCTACAAATAAATTATTACATTTTCTAATTTATGCTGTAATTTGAGAAACAAAGACGCCAAAATGCCAAATATATATATATATAACTCTACAACCTTTATTTTCTTCTTCTTTTTTTGTACACATTGAACAATTCCTTAATATTTTAACCGTTAAATAAGTAATTTATGTCCAAATAAATGTTGAATTTGTTCGGAGTTTTATTAAGAATAAGGATTTATTGAAATACAAATAAAGGGATAAATACAAAAACAGAAAGAGGACAGCAGTTGAGAAGTGGAAGCCATGCAAGCAAGCAAAAGGGAAGAGAGAGGCAGAAAATCCGCAACAGATGCACGTGCCAAGCGCAAGCTCCCTTTATCTTAGAACTGCGTGCATCTCGCCACATCTCATTGCGAGCTCTACCCAGAAACCATCTTATAATATATACCTCCTGGTTTTCAGGAGTCCGTCCGTACAAATGACCTACCTGGGTCTGATTTTCACTTCAAATCACTCAGTAATTTATTCTTTTCTTTTTACTTCTTGCTAATTCTTCTACCATATATCAGACTGGGTATTTTCTAAAATGCTTTTTTTTTTTTTACAAATTTTGAATAATATCTCTACGCAATCCTAAAATAATCGGTATTTTTTTTTCTATTTTCTATACATTTTTTTTTCCTTTAAGGAAAAAAGGGGGAATCAGTTATGTCCTGTATTTTATGTAAGACTGTGGGCGCCTAAAGAGATACTGCCTGTGGTTTTAACAAATAGCCTGATTTCTATTTTGATTTTATCTCTACTCTCCTTTGGTATCAACACAATATACAATCAGACCAACATAAAAATGTATACTCTTCATTCGTAGATATAGAAAAAAAAAATTATTTTTAATTCCGGTGTGAGTTAATATTTATAACAATAAATTATTTTTAATTCCGGTGTGAGTTAATATTTATAACAATAAAATTAAAATACAGCAAAACATAACCACATTGATGCAATATGAGTTTGACTAATGAGGTATAAAGAGTTGTTGCAAAAAATGTGCACATCCTGGAGTGGTTAAAAGGTATAATAAACATTCTACCTTTTCTATGAGATGGCTTTTGAATGATCATTTTTCCGTCGGACACAAGTACCCCACATTGTGCTTAAAAAGGAAGCAGACGGGGATATGGGCATTAATTGAAACAGAGAATTGGGTTTTAATGATTAAGGCCTAATAGGAGCCCATGCGTGTTCAATTGTACTTTGGCCCCTCCTTTCACCATCTGTGTAATTACCTTCCAAAATGGTACATCACCTTGTCCTTACATTACCCTCTTATTTGCATAACATACTACTATAATTTAATTTTGTTTTGTTCATGATATTTAAAATTATAAATTCATCGAATTATAAAACTGTCAATTTCTTCACTAATATTATCGTTGGATTCTATTTTAATTACTAATGTTATTGTTCAACTATTCTTTTACTTCATGATCTTGAAAAGTTGAGCTTAGTTCCAGAACCATTAGAAGAAATTATGCTTGGTTCTTTGCTAATTTCTACCACCATAGTTAATCAAGTACCTTTTAGAAAAGGGAGTAACTGACATAACTTGTTAAGATGCTTAGTTGAAAAGTATTCTGAGATTATTTTCAAAGGAAGGATTGAACCAAGTATTTAATACAGAAAGATATTTACTAACTGCTAATATTAACTGCTAACTAACTAACCATTTAATAACTGAACCAGCTAACTAGTTTAACTAACTTTTACAATTAATGCTTTATTATATTCCTTAACATGCCCCATGTTTGTCGACTTCTCGTGTTTCTTCATGCCATCATCTGCTGTGGAAGTAACCCTCACTTTGCTTCTGAACTTGTCGAACAACCCTACTGACAGGGGCTTGGTCAGGATATCAGCAATATGATCCTGTCCAGGCACATAACCTACTTGCAAAGACCCTTTTGCAACCTTTTCTTTGACAAAGAATAAGTCTAGCTCAACGTGTTTGAATTTGGAATGCATGACAGAGTTGTTTGCTACAGCAACTGTAGCTGAGCTATCACACCATACTAGAGCTTTATTTTGTGTTGAAATACCAAGTTCAGACAACAATGACTGAAGCCAAACTATCTCAGCAGTGACATGAGCTAGACTTCTATATTCTGCCTCTGCAGTGGATCTCGACACCACTTGTTGCTTCTTAGAGTTCCATGAACTTGGATTTCCGCCAAGAAAGACACAAAACCTCGAGGTTGACCGGCGATCATCTGTATCCGATCCCCAACTAGCATCAGAATAACCTTCAAGTAGGAACTTTTAGGTTCGGATGAACTGTAATCCAAAATCGAGTGTCCCTTGTAAGTACCTTAGAATCTGTTTAATAGCTTTGAAGTGTATATCCAAAGGTTTGTCCATAAATTGACAAGCTTTGTTCACAGAAAAGGAAATGTCTAGCCTTATGATTACCACATACTATAAAGCTCCCACTATACTTTTGTACAGACTCTCATCCTCAATCGAGTTTCCTTGATGAGTAGACAATTTGCAAGAGGTTATCATTGGAGTAGGAGAGGACTTCGACAGATGCATGAAAGCTCGTTGAAGCAGTTCAAAATATACTTCTTCTGACTCAAGAAAAGATCATTTAGAGTGCGAGTTACTTCAATTCCAAGGAAATAGCTCAACTGGCCCAAGTCTTTCAAAGAAAAACAGACATCAAGCTCCTTTACAAATTGATCAATGCAAAAAGAATCATTCCCAGTTACTATGATGTCATCAACGTACACTAAGACGTACAGTAGCTGGGATCTTGTTCGTTGAATGAAGAAATAGTTATCAGCTTTCGAGATAACAAACTTAAAATTCAACAAAAACTCTCGTAGTTTATGAAACCACGCCCGAAGAGCCTGTCTAAAGCCATAAAGAGCCTTTCGTAATCGACAGACAAGCCATTGACATCAGGTCGTTGTCATTCAAAACCAGGTAGCTATGTCATATAAATTTCCTCATGTAAATCCCCATTTAAGAATGCGTTGTTAATGTCAACTTTTCTCAGCTGCAATTGTTGTAGCAAAACAACCCTGTCATGCATTCCAAATTCAAACACGTTGAGCTAGACTTATTCTTTGTCAGAGAAAAGGTTGCAGAAAGGTCTTTGCAAGTAGGTCATGTGTCTGGATAGGATCAAATTGCTGATATCCTGACCAAGCCCCTTGTTAGTAGGGTTGTTCGACAAGTTCAGAAGCAAACTGATAGTTACTTCCACAACAAATGATGGCATAAAAAAACACAAGAAGTCGACAAGCATAAGGCATGTTAAGGAATATAATAAAGCATTAATTGTAAAAGTTAGTTAAACTAG
Organism: Gossypium rotundifolium; assembly: GCA_025506655.1. Lineage (NCBI taxonomy): Eukaryota > Viridiplantae > Streptophyta > Magnoliopsida > Malvales > Malvaceae > Gossypium > Gossypium rotundifolium. The sequence continues at coordinate 18,317,310 of CP106724.1, read as the reverse complement.
TTAGCTGGTTCAGTTATTAAATGGTTAGTTAATTGCATTTAATATTAACAGTTAGTAAATATCTTTCTATATTAAATACTTGGTTCAACCTTCCTTTGGAAATAATCTCAGAATACTTTTCAACTAAGCATCTTAACATGGTATCAAGAGCCATAATCTTGCTGGTGTAAAATTTCTTTTTTTCTTCTCTCGTATTTATGGCCACAAGCGCCCCGACACTCTACCAATACTAGTGAAGCAATTCATCAACATGGTTCTTGCAGTCTTTCTTCATCTGATGTTCATTACTTTTCTAAGCATGATACCATTAAACTCAGTGAGCATAATTTTCTACTGTGGAAACACCAATTGCTGTTAATTCTTAAAGGCTATGGCCTTGAAGGGTTTGTTTTAAGTATTGCCATTCCCCTTTCTCCTATATTGCATGATACTGATGGCCAGATAGTAGATAATCTTGCATTCACTATCTATAAGAAGCAAGATAAATTCTTAGCTTCTTGGCTTCTGTCAACAGTCACGAATGATATTTTAATGCATCTAACAGCAGCCAAGACCATTTTTGATATTTGGTCAACAATTGACAGACGATTTGGTGATAAGTCCAACATCAAGCTCTCGGGTATGTGACATGCACTATACTCGATCAAGAAAATAAATCTTACCATTAAAGATTACCTCTCCAAGGTCAAGAATTTAAGTGACAGTCTGACTGCAATTGGTAGCCTTGTTTCTGAACAAGAATAGGTCAGCATTATTTTGGCAGGTCTTCCCTTTGAGTTTGAGTCTATTCAGGTTCTTACCTCTGCCACCACCATGAATCTTGACTTGGTAACTGAATTGCTTCTTGATTGCGAGGTACGAAAACTGGCTTTGTTGCAAGAAGAGCCTTTGCAAGGTAACTTAATGTCTCGATTATAGCATGGTAGTTATGATAAAATGAAGTCTGGTTTGGATTCAAATCACAGTTCTAATCATGGACATAGGGGTCAAGGTCGTAGGTGGTCTCGTGGTCGAACTAGTGGTTCAGGTCGAAGTTGGTCTCGTTCCAAACCCTAATGTAAATTATGTGGCAAAATAGGACACACGGTGCAAACATGTTATCATTATTTTGATGAGAACTTTTCTGGTCCTAGTTTAAATTCCTCAATGTCCATCAATTATCATCAGTTCAATGACTCTCCTATTTCTTATTGCTCATCAACTCATTGCTATGGTTCATTCTTACAGTCTTCCTCTGTAGCTTCTCATCTGTCTACTCGAGCTTCATCTCCCCCTTGCCTACTCAAACATGGTACCCCAATTCTGGTGCGACCAACCATATTACTCCAACTATGGCTAATCTTACCAATAGTTCTCCCTACACAGGTACCAGCCAAGTCTTCATGGGTAATGATGAGTCTGTTTCCATATCCAATATAGGCTCCTCCGTCTTTATGGCTGGTTCTCGGTTATAGCATCTAAAAAATGTATTACATGTTCTTACAGTTTGTAAGAACTTGATTTCTGTAAGGCAATTTGCAAGAGATAATTCAGTCTATTTTGAATTTCATCCTTTTTATGCTTTATGAAGGATATTTGGACAGGGAGGATATTACTGGAGGGTCACATGCATAATGGCCTATATAGATTTGACTTCTTTCGAGCTCTAGTTCACAAGTCTGCTTCTGAGTCACCTCTTTTGTACAATGTTCAAGCTTCTTCTTCCTTTGCGTTGTGGCACAACAGGCTTGGCCACCTCTGCCGAGATACATTTGCTCAAATTTTTCGTTCTTGTAATGTGACCTTCAAGCATAGCAATTTGGATTTTATGTGTAAACCTTATAAATTGGGCAAGTCTCATAAGTTGCCTTTCAGTACTTTAAAGACAGTATACTCGTCTCCTTTTGAATTAGTGGTGTCCGATGTATGGGAACCAGCACATGTATCATCAAGTGGTTACTCCTATTATGTTTCTTTTGTTGATATGTACAACAGATACACTTGGTTATATTTGCTTAAAAATAAGTCTGAAGTTCTTCGTTGTTACCTTCATTTCCATAACATGATTCAGGTACAATTTGGAAAATCTATCAAAATGCTACAAACAGATAGAGGGGGCGAGTATCGTTTCTTGTCCACTAAGCTCTCTCAACTTGGTGTTTGATATCAAGTAACTTGTCCTTATACCTCAGAACAAAATGGAGTGGCTGAAAGGAGACATCACCATATTGTTGACATTGGGCTTACCCTACTAGCTCAAGCATCAATGCCTTTGGAGTATTGATCAGCTGCCTTTTCTCATATAGCTCATCTGATCAACAGGTTACCAACACTGTTTTGCAAAATCAAAGTCCTTTTGAGAAGCTCTATAATGTTCAACCTGATTACTCTCAACTAAAAGTTTTTGGGAGTGCATGCTTTCCTTATCTAAGGCCTTTTTAGCAACATAAGCTACAATTTTGGTCTTAGGAATGTGTTTTTCTTGGGCTTGGTTCTAACTAAAAAGGTTACAAGTGCCTTGTAGGTGATAGTCATATATTTGTCTCACGACATGTCCTATTTGATGAAATATATTTTTCGTTCTAGAATGGTTTTTCTTCATCAACAGTTTTAGCTCCTTCCAGGTTTCTTCATCAACATACACACGTCCCTATGGTCTCTCCTGGTTCCTTGTGTTCCCTTGAAACTAACCCTTCATCAGCCTCACATCAACTTCCTTTAGATATGTACTCTCTTGTGGTGGCTAGTTCCTTACCTTCACTTGGGAGTTCTACTGAGCTTCCTAGTTCACATTCAACTAGTGTTCCAGATGTTGATTCAACTCAGACTTCACCTTCAGCTACTGTTTCAGAGGTCAATCCAGCTCGAACTTCTTCCTCTCCTGTCAACTGCCACACTATGCGCACTCGGTCAAAGAATGGCATCTTCAAACCAAAGTTTTTTTCTACCACTTTGGATGAAAAGGAGCCATCGAACATTGTTGAGGCTTTTACGAGCCCTGCCTGAACTGCAACTACTCAAGTAGAATTTGCTGCTTTAATAGCCAACGACACATGGGACATTGTTCCCCTACCTGCTGGCCGTCGAGCTATTGGTTGCAAATGGATCTTCAAAATCAAAAGGCATGCAGATGGATCAATAGCTTTGTACAAAGGACGATTGTGGTTAAGGGCTATCTACAAGAAGTTGGTATCGATTTTTCAAAGACCTTCAGCCTAGTCGTTAAGCCAACAACGATTCGGGTCATGCTCTCACTCGCTGTTTCCTTAGGGTAGTCCCTTCAACAAGTTGACATTAACAACGCGTTCTTAAATGGGGATTTACGTAAGGAAATTTATATGACACAGCTATCTGGTTTTGAATAATAGTGATCTGATGTTAACAACTTGTCTATCGATTACGAAAGGCTCTTTATGGCCTTAGACAGGCTCCTCGAGCATGGTTTCATAAACTACAGGGAGTTTTTGTTGAATTTTAAGTTTGTTATCTCGAAATCTGATAACTCTCTCTTCCTTCGACGAACAGGATCCCAGCTACTGTACGTCTTAGTGTACGTTGATGACATCATAGTAACTGGGAATGATTCTTTTTGCATTGATCAATTTGTAAAGGAGCTTGATGTCCGATTTTCTTTGAAAGACTTGGGCCAGTTGAGCTATTTCCTTGGAATTGAAGTAACTCGCACTCTAAATGGTCTTTTCTTGTGTCAGAAGAAGTATATTTTAGAATTGCTTCAACGAGCTTTCATGCATCTGTCGAAGTCCTCTTCTACTCCAATGATGACCTCTTGCAAATTGTCTGCTCGTCAAGGAAACCCGATTGAGGATGAGAGTCTATAAAGAAGTATAGTGAGAGCTTTACAGTATGTTGTAATCACAAGGCCAGACATTGCCTTTTCTGTGAACAAGGCTTGTTAATTTATGCACAAACCTTTGGATACACACTTCAAAGCTGTCAAACGGATTCTAAGGTACTTACAAGGGACACTCAATTTTTGATTACAGTTCATCCGAACCTCAAAGTTCCTACTTGAAGGTTATTCTGACGTTAGTTGGGGATCGGATATAGATAATCGTTGGTCAACCTCAAGGTTTTGTGTCTTTCTTGGCGAAAATCCAATTTCATGGAACTCTAGGAAGCAGCAGGTGGTGTCGAGATCCACTGCAGAGGCAGAATATAGAAGTCTAACTCATGTCACTGCTGAGATAGTTTGGCTTCAGTCCTTGTTGTCTGAACTTGGTATTTCAACACAAAATAAAGCTCTAGTATGATGTGATAGCTCAGTTATAGTTGCTGTAGCAAACAACCCTGTCATGCATTCCAAATTCAAACACATTGAGCTAGACTTATTTCTTTGTCAGAGAAAAGGTTGCAGAAAGGTCTTTGTAAGTAGGTCATGTTTCTAGACAGGATCAAATTATTGATATCCTGACCAAGCCCCCGTCAGTAAGGTTGTTCGGCAAGTTCAGAAGTAAACTGAGGGTTACTTCCACAACAGATAATGGCATGAAGAAACACGAGAAGTCGACAAGCATGGGGTATGTTAAGGAATATAATAAAGCATTAATTGTAAAAGTTAGTTAAACTAGTTAGCTGGTTCAGTTATTAAAAGGTTTGTTAGTTAGCAGTTAATATTAGCAATTAGTAAATATCTTTCTGTATTAAATACTTGGTTCAATCCTTCATTTGGAAATAATCTCAGAATACTTTTCAACTAAGCATCTTAACAAACTAAAAAATTACTTTGCACCCCTCGTCGATGACTTAATGGGAGGTTTTCCTATTCCTTTTTTTATTTTATTTGTAGGTGTCGTTGACTTAAAGGTATTATTATATTAATTAAATGTCATTTTTTTCGTTACTAATTTAGAGGATGATCAAAACAGAAACAAAACGATAAATTTATATATATATTTAAAATTAATGATTAAAATATATACACATTAATAATTAAGTGACTATTTATTATTTTTATTTCAAGTGGATTAGAGTTTAGCTAGCTGGTTGGGCCGCCTAAAGGTAGTGAGCTTGGCAAACGTGTAAAGCCATTAGCCCCACTCCAAACACTGTAAAGATTTGTAGCAAAACACATTTGTTGGGTTGGGTTGGGATGGGGTATAGTTGCATTATTAATAATTTGTCGGTCCCATTTGAGGATACAAGCCTGGCACCACAACTCAAATTTCATATGGCAAATCAAACCTAAGCATTCTGTCTTTTCTTATTAATAGGGAACATGGTTAGGTAATTGATATACCTACACTCATATAATTCAGTTGATATATGAGTTATAATAAGTTTTTTTAGAAAATATTCCTACATTCAAAACGGATAATATGGATTACACTTATTGAGGAAGAATTAGAGGAAAAGAAGAGAGAGGGCAAACTTGCATGCATTGGTGAGGTGAGTTGTCTTGGAGTGAATTTGATTCCAAATCCAAAACACTAGCAAACAAATCACCACGGCTAGGAAATGAAAAGCAGCTTTTTTAACTGCCCATTTTCAAACATCAATTTCCATGCTTTATTTTTATTATGTTCCTTTTTTCTCTTTGATAAAATGCTTTTATATTTTTTTATAACTTGATAAAACAACACTAAATACAAAGATGCACTATAAAATGGAAGAATACCCAAATTTAAAAAGAAATAATTTCTTCAGTCTGCACTCGATTATGGATTGTCTTTTACCCACTTTATCCTTAACAAGACAAATTTCAAACTGCAAGAAGCAATACAAATTTGCATATGTTTCCAAACTATACTAGTATCCAACCGCTACACTCCATCTAACATTCAAAAGTTTCACAAATTTTTCTGTACTCTGATTGAGGACATCTTTGTTGCCATATATATTGCTCTTTTTCTAGTACTTCATTTTCCCCCTTTTTTTATTATTACTTAACTAAGTTAAAACACCTTTCTAGGCCTTGTATGTAAGTTATAACAGTGACATTCCAAATGGTGCAGAAAGAATTAAAAGACGCAAGAAAAAGCTGTGAACTTTTTAAAGATCCTCTCTGTTATATTGTTCCATGCCTTTCAGCTTTTTTTTTTTTCATTTCCTTTTTCTATATTTGTGTGGAGTCAACCATTGGGTAGTGAATTTTAAAGTCTTATGGATCTGACGGTTACATTGTTTTTTTTTTTTTTTTTATGGTAATTAGTAAAACTTTCAAGAAATTTCTAAGCTAGATTTAGTAAAGCTTTCAAATCAAAATCTATATAAAACTTCTTTCTGTTAAAAAGGAAAGAAGCACAAGTTGAACCAACAATATTCAGTATTTACTATGTTTATGATGCATCTCCACAGTGACGAAAGTAAAATGGGAAATCTTTGTATTGTTGGAGTGAGAGGACATGGATCTCTGCTCTGCTCTTACATTTTTATTTACCACTCTTTTCTTTCTTTTTCTTCTTCTTTAGAGAAATGCTATGTAAATTTTTTTTCTAGAGAAAAAGGATCCAAAAGGAAGTACATATAGAAAATCTAGACATTCAGTGTTTGATTGTAATAACTATAAAACTGAATTCTCTACTACTACTATATATACACTTGCCACTCCTGGATCCTCCTCCACTCAATCAAAAGAACTGAAACAGAAGTTCTAAAACTGCAAAATACCATCGTTTTTCCACCAAAAATCATTCAAAACACTAGTACTGTAATGATGAGAAAAACGTGGGTATTTTGGATACCATTAATTAAGGGGGGAGGGGGGAAGAAGAAGCGAAAAGGCTTTTGTAGCAGGCTACTAGTTGTGGAGAGGATCTGGGCAACTGGGAACTCTTCGTTTGCTATCTTCAAATCTTTCATCGCTTCCCTTGAAACTGAAAGATGTTCCATTGAAGTAGGTTTGAAACAACTCCTGCCCCTCTATCATCTTCCTCATTTCATTCCCTGGAAAAACCCTTATGGCTCCCGCTCGGCAATCACTGCAAATCCAAATCTGTAAGACAGAGATAATCAACATCACCACCATAGAAGAATTCAAAACTCTCCTGCTGCTGAAAAACCACATTCCCATACAAAAATCCACATAAACATGTATGCCTCCTCCTCTCCTCTTTAATTTCCTTGAAAAACTATTGGGAGAAAAGTTGAAGAAAACCCACTCCTTTCGAAATCTAACAACAACCAAAAACTGTTTCTGTAAAGAAAGTTGAGGTTGGTTTTCTTAAAGAAAGTTGAGGTTGGTTTTCTTAGGGCAGCTGTGTGTCTCTGTTTTCTCTGGAGGAGGAGTATAAGATATGAATGGAAAGGGGCTAATTTAGGTAAGAGAAGAGAGAGGGGGAGAAATAGATAGATAGAAGGATGGATGGAGCCATGGATGGTTCATGCACGTCGCAGTGGCCCACGTGATGAGAGAATACAATAGCAATCTATAGTCTCTCTACAATCACCACACTATTCACTCACTGTCGTACCTAGCGATCGGGGGGATTAAACTTGAGGGGATTATTATATACTGATACCGTTTCAGCCATGTAGCCAGATTAGCACAATAATATTTCTGATCTGTTCGTTTGACTTCTGTCGTTCATCCTAATTAAATTATTTAACCTTGTAGCTAGGACCCAAAATAACCAAAAATAATAATACTAAGTGGCATGAGTTGATTCTGTTAAAAAAATCTCCATGTCGGTGACTAAGTTTGAGGCATCTTTTCTTTCATTAGTAGAAAGTAGAAACCTAACCTACATTAGATTGTCGGATACTCATTAATATTATATGGTAAAAAAGTATTTAAAATAATAGTGAGTTTAGTTGAAATGTTATGCTTACACCGTAAGACAGTCGAGCATATTTATACTATGTTTAATATGAGTATAATTTTTATAAACGTTTCAGTATATATGTTATTAATAAATTAATTTAATTAGTAATATTTAGTTATTTCGGTGGCATATTTTTAAGAAAGAGAAAAGAAATGTTTTATGTTTTTATAATAATTTTATTGATTTTCTTAATTTTTAAGTTTAAATTTGTATTAACTATTCTTTATTTTATTTTATAGCTAACAATCTCAATTCATATGAAATAAATAAACTTTTTATGTAATTACAACAGTTACTAAACGAGGCATTATGGTTATAAAAAATAAAATAAAGTCTGGTGTTCAAAAAATTTTATGTTTTACATTCAACTCTCGTTATACATGTCAACAATCTCTTGGCCTAACAGTAAAAGTTATAAGCATGAGAGTTTGAATTCGATCTCAAGTAACCATATTTTCATCCCCAATTAAAAAAAAAAAATCTCTCATTATGTATACATTAACTTGATAAATTATGAGTAAAGGCGGTGTCAAGAAATTTAGATTTGTTGAATCAATTTTTTTTAAATTAAAATGTTTATAAAAGTTATATAAATTAATACATAATATTAATCATGAATAAACCAATGTATTTAGTCAAATAGAAGACTATTAAAAACTATTAAAACAATAACTAAAAAATGTAATCAAATATATATGAATAACATGTGCCTTTTTTATAATTGTCCACACTCTTTTGATATGTTAAAACTATTGAATTTTCTTTTCATTGTCAATGTTTGTTAAAATATATTTCTAAACATATGTAATCAAATAATTATTCATCCATTGATCTCCAATTCAATTCTTCAAAAATTTTTTACAACTTCATTACAAAAAGTACTCTTTCCACACTTGTAGCAACTAGCAAAATCAACGCAAGCCAACATTTAGAACAAATAAATTGAAGCATTTCTTTTAGAAAATATTCTACTTTACTATTAGACTTTCTTTTAAAATATTTCTTCATTTCTGTTAAACATTTAGAGCAAATAAATTTAAGTTTTAAACACAAAGGTTATCGCGAAGCTAACATAGAACTGGTAATTTTCTTTTACAAAAATAAAATTTTCAAATACAAGATTCATAATAATCACACCAACAACACTATTTCTAAGAAAAAAAGGAAAAGTTTCTAACCAATATTAAAAAAAAATTCAAGATTATAAAGACAATTTAATCAACCTTTAAAAATTATTGGACAATCAAGATGTTAGGAATCTCATACAAAATCAACATTCCACTCTTTTGATAAATGAAAAATTAAATCTTGTATAAAAATCCTAATCTATCACAAGAAAAACCATAATCCTAATTTTCTAAGGGTTAGCTACAATCCTAATATTTTAGAGATTAGTCAATAAAGACTGAAAAGAAAGGAAGAGTTGTTATCAACTTAAGGAGATTCACTTGAAAGTATTAAAAGATTGGACCTATCTTGTAAAAATTCTAGAGAATGTGTGTGTGAGAATAAGAGAAACTTTAAAGAAAAGTGATCACTATTGAAGGAAAATAAAATGATTAGGAATTTTTGGAATTTAGAAGTGCAGAGATATTCATTTATTTCTATAAAAATGATTCTTTTTCAAAAATTTGGTGGATCATTTTCAAATTTTGTAAGATCAATTCACCAATTATATATATATATATATATTAAAAAATATAGGTATTTGTTTTTTTACTTTTTCAATTGACCCCATATCTCCTATGTGGCACTGTGAGTAGAAAATCTTAATTCCAAAAACAATGTTCAAATGCCATCACATATCTCAGTCTTTTAAATACTTAATTTTTTTACTACTACCTAAAAGGAGCTAAAAGGAGTATGTGTCACCCTTTATTTTATTTGTGGAGTTAAATTTGTGCACAAGTAGTGTATTAAATAATTTCAAATTTGTTTAAGTGAGATATTTTAGAGTCTATTTAGAAGGGGCAGTAAGATTGAAAATAATTATTGTACTTGTTAAGTATAACTCCTATTTCAGTCAAATTTGAGAAATAATCTTCTAGTTAAACTCTGTTTATTTGTTTCAATCAAACACTGATTAATTTAGATTATTTTATTATTATTTGACCTATGAATTTAGCCCATAAATAAACTCTTTTACAACCTTAGAAATACACCCATTAGATATTAGAACTCATAACACATTTAGAGAATTTTGTGTTTACGTTTTGAGAGTTCTTTGTTTTCGGGTTTTCGAGGTTTAGTTTTTATCTCCATCTTTTGTACTCTTCATTCTTTTTCCATTATAGTAAAATTATCTTTGCCCATGGTTTTTTTGTCCTCTTTGGAGGGATTTTTTCACGTTAAATTTGTGTGTTAAAGTTCTCAATTTATTCTGCTATTTTTTTACTTGTTGCTTAATCGGGTTGATCCCAACAAGTGGTATTAGAGCTAGTTCAATTTCAATCTATGGTAAGTTTGGATGATGACAATTTTAGTTCAAACCGGCTTAAAAAAGGTTGTTACTGGGAAAAAGCCTGAGGATCTAAATCAAACAGAATGGGAAGAGCTTGATGAAAAGGCATTGTCTGTAATTCGGTTGTGCCTCGCGAATATGGTATTGCAGGAGGGTATTGATGGAGAAGACCTCATTCGCCTTGTGCAAAAGGTTAGAAACTCTTTATGTGACTAAGTCTTTGGCTAACCATTTAGTGTTTAAATAACGTCTATTTACGTTTCGCATGAATGAAGGTGAGCTTCTTAGAGATCACACCAGTCAATTAATTACTCTTTTAAATGATTTAAAGAATGTTGAGGTTCATATTGACGATGAAGATCAGACTATGCTATTATTGTGCTCTTTACCCCCTTTATACAAGTCTTTCAGGGAGACCCTGTGATGTGATCTCAAACTAACTACGATCACAATAAAGGCAAGCGCACCTATCGTTCAATAGTATAGTTATGGTCAGACCGGTAGTATCGTATCCACAAGGACCAAGAGTACTAGTAATTACTATCTTTCTATTATCTAGCCTCAGAATTGGAGTGATTTCTTTTAAACTAAAAACCAATTAAGCACGACAACGAAAGAATTAGGAAAATACTTTTAGACAACTTATATGAGATAGGCAATACCTAAGGAAGAATCCACCTAGACTTCACTTATTACTTTTGATTCATATGATTTATTCACTTGACTTAATCCGTAGAAATCCCTGATTTATGTTAATATCTCTTTCGAGACTAAAAACAACTAACTTTAGGTTGATTAATTAAAATTTCTTTCTAATTAAAACCCCTATTATCGCATTAACTCGATCTATGGATTCCCTTATTAGATTTGACTGTAATCCGTAGATTTTCGTCTCCTAAATAGGGACTTTTGCTCTACTGAATAAGCACATTCGACTTGAATCAATAACCTGAATTATCAAAACAAGAATAAAAACTCACAATTAAGAATAAGAACAAGTATTTATCTTATAAATCAAATAATAATAAGATCTATCTTAGGTTTCATCCCCTTAGGTATCTAAGGGATTTAGCTCATACTAATGGATGGAAACATCTTAAAATAAGGAAAACAACAAAACATAAGAAAACCCAAAAACTTCTAAAGAACTTGATGGGAGATCTTCAGTCTTGATGGAGATCTTTCTTCCGAGCTACTCCCCACAGCTGTCTTCGAGTATTTTCTGCCTTCTCTTCGGCGTCCCCGTTTAGGTTATCCCCTAGGGTGTTTATATAGGCTTTGGAACACCTCTCTTGGCCCACAAGTGGCTTATTCCGAATAGAATTTAACTTTGATACGGGAGGGGCACGCCCGTGTAACATGCCCGTGTTCAATTCCTTAGACCGTGCTCGCTTCTGCTCGTCACACACGGTCGTGTGGTCTGCCCATGTACGTTAATCCAGGCCGTGTTTGATCCTGCTTGTAACACATGGCTGGTCCAGGCCGTGTTGATTTCCTAGGTAGGCCCATTTTGTCCCGTTTTGGCCCGTTTCTCATTCTCTTCAACTTCCTAAACTCGCCCGAGTATAAAACATGAAATTAAGGGATTAGGAGCATCGAATTCATCAAATCTAATGAAAATTCATCCAAAATAAGTCAAGTATGGGGTTAGAATATGTATAAATTGAGGTTTATCACCCTGATTTATGGCATAGACAAACTCTCGTTCGAAGATGTGAAGGGTCATTTGTTGAGTAGAGACAAACTTGACAATGAGTTTGGTTTGGATAGCAAGGCAGATAAGCAAGCTTCCATTTTGGTAGCATCAAAGAAACGAGACAAAAGGTATCGTTATTGTAAAAAGTTAGGTCACGTCAAAGCAGATTGTTATAAACTGCGAAATAAAAGAGCTGCTGAGAGTAACGAGAAAGATGTAGCTGGTGCTAATTTGGCCGATAAAAGCGGTGATGATTTCTTGTTAGTGTCAACGAGCGATAACTCCAAGCTTACGTCCTAGTGGATCCTAGATTCGGGATGTTCTTTATACATATGTCCCAATAGAGAATGGTTCTCCATATATAGTTCGGTTGAAGGTGGAGTTGTGCGCATGGTAAACGATTCATCTAGTAAGGTAATTGGTATTGGTACTGTTAAAATTAGGATACACGATGGGACGATTAGGAGACTCTCAGATGTCAGGTATGTACCTGATTTACGAAAGAATCTCACCTCATTGAGTATTTTAAACTTGAATCAATAAAACACTGATTAGTTTAGATTATTTTATTATTATTTGTCTTATGAATTTAGCCTATAAATAGGCTCTTTTACAACCTTAGAAAATACACCCATTAGATATTAGAACTCATAACACATTTAGAGAATTTTGTGTTTACATTTTGAGGGTTCTTTGTTTTCGGGGTTTAATTTTTATCTCCATTTTTTGTACTCTTCGTTCTTCTGCCATTATAGTAAAATTATCTTTGCCCGTGGTTCTTTATCCTCTTTGGAGGGTTTTTCCACTTTAAATTTGTTTGTTCAATTTCTCAATTTATTCCGCTATTATTTTTACTTGTTGCTTAATCGGGTCGATCCTAACAGTACTAGTGAGCTAATATTACGATGGTGAGCTTAAAATCAATGATGAGATAAATGTTTGTTATAACATTAAGGTTACACTAGGTCATGAAAATATAACAAAGATGATTCACAGTGTATGAAGTTGTAGAGCCACTAGAGTAGGCAAGGTTCAAACCATGAATGGTGCAAAGAACCATCAGATTTAATGGTTGGAAAAGTTTGAGGGATACCAGAGCAGAGGTTTTGTACTTAGTTCTAGTTTATGCCCTTCTTCTTAGAGGAAAGGGGTATTTATTGGCAGAGAAAAGCCTGAGTGGACCCTTATCTCATGATTACCTCATTGTAAAGTCCAATTTAGGGCAAGTTTAAGGTGTGTGTCAAATTTGACATAAGGTTGATGAGCCTAGGAAGTTGGAATCATTAAACGAGATTTGGTTTGATGTGTCGACTATTCTTGATGGCATTGCGATGATATCACTTAAAAATTCGTCATGGCGTGGGAGATATCTTGTCATAGGGGAATAATAATGGGCATCAACAACTCTTTCTTGTTTCATGGAGGCTTTCTTTTTTGCTTTAAATATGGTGGGAATATCATCCCATTGTCACTTCCCCCTCCCCTTACTAGATTTTGCAAATGGAGCCACCATGGTTATAATGTAAAAGAAAAAAAAGGAAAAACCAAACAAAAGAGATCTAACGAGTAACAAAGAGCAAAGCAAAAACTTGCTAGAAAAAAGGAAATGTTGATGAACTTTGAAAGTAGAGAGAGCAAACACGATAGAACGGACACTCGGAGCACAAGAAATATTCAGAAAAAAGACAACCAAGATGCCTTTTATGGAACCTAAGTCTATTTTAGATGAAATAGCGATAGGACGGTGAAATGAAAAAAATAGCCTCAAGAGCAAAATAACTGTTCTCTAAGGATCCATTGCCCGAAAATAATATCAGAGAAGTTTGTAAACTTCTAACTTGACTAAAGGGTAATTGTAACACCCTTATTCTAGGATACCTCCTATGCCAGATCCCTCACTATGAAAAATGCTTAAAAGACATCACTATGACACCAACAAGTACAACTGTCACTTGAAATTCTATCTCATTTAATGATTCCAAATTCCTATGCTCATCAGCCCTAAGGAGGTCACATCCACCCACACCCTAAACTGGGCCTAATATTGGACTCTACAAGGAGGTAATCATGATATAAGGGTTTACTCCAAGCCCTTTTTCTATCTATAGATACCCCCTCCTCTAAGAAGAAAGGCATAAGCTAGAACAAAGTACAATTCTATTCTAACATCACCTAAACCTTCTCCAACCACCAAACCTTACGACTCATAACATCATTCATAGCATGAACCACACATATTATAGTGGTTTTCCCCACACCATATATGTAACACCCTATACCCGACATGATCATCGTATCCGATCTATGGGATGTCACATTCATTGCCATAGCAACTACGATCAATTAAATACATAATATGATAATATTAATATGCTTACAAATATATTACATGATTATAATATGATACATATTCATTTCCAGGTCTTATATGAGCTTATGAAAGCTCTTTTTTTTAACCTGAGGTCAAATTAGAATTAAATCATAAAGTTTTCAAAATAACGAGTTGACGTCACGACTTCAAGGTTTTCTCATCGCAATGCAACTTACTGACTAGGTCTTGTCACGACAATAAGAGGTTGGCGTCGCGACATGGCCACCTATTTTCAAATAACTTAAAATGACACCAATTCGAACTTACCTAAAAAGCAATTCAACATTTCTAATGTATTTTTCCAGCCAAATACATATGTTCCAGAAGTTCAATTTCATACAATACTACCTTATTCACAACGTACAAATACCAATCATCCACTTCATAATTACCATACAGCATAGAGGCTGGCACAAACCATTCAAAACTTTCGACATGTATACCAACTCAATAAACCATAAATGTAACAACATTTTTTATGCCTTTCTGACTTTGTGACATATTTAAATTCATAAGCCAACCCTTTACTCTACTTGGTATAAGGATACATGTCTATACATTTCTATGCAAGTTAAAAACATATCAACAAATCATGAATTATCAAACATATGGCTAACTCAAAATATCAAATGTAACACCCTAACCGAGACCGTGCGGAATAGGGTTTAGAGGCATTCTAGAACAATAGGATCATTTTACATCGCATTCACGACACAAAGTCAATCACCATCAAACACATTCATATACAATCATAGTGTCCCTTAAACGAGTCATCAAGACCCTAAGCATGCTTATAAACCGAGTCGGGACTAAACCAAAACACATATAAAATTTCATGAAAAATTGAAACTTTTCTAGAATACGGGGAGACACGCTTGGTGGGGTAGGTAGTGCCTCTCCCACGGCTACATGACACACCGTGTGACCTCCCGTGGTTACTTCTCGCCAAAATCAACACGGCTAACAAGCACCCGTGTGCTAAGGCCGTGTCCTATAAGGTCATATCTCGCCATTTCTCGCGACGACACAGCAAGGCACGCCCATGCCATGGCCATGTGCAGTTTAAGCCACATTCTGCCAATTTACCCACGGTCCGAGACACGCCCGTGTGCCCCAATCGTGCGACATTATAGGCCATCTTTGCAAGGCCAACATGCCACCCACTTAGGGTCAAACCTACAAGCCAATCAACCAAACATCTCATGCACATATTGCCATCTAAAAGCATACCAATTTAGCAATTTAAAACATACAATCAATACCAACTCTAATCATACCCAATTCAATACCAATACTTATTCTATCACAAGCATAATTCATTCCCAAATCTCACTACTCCTACTAGCATTTATCAACACAAAGTTACCACTCAATAGCAAATTTATCAATCTACAAATCATGCCAAAAGATGCATCATTTAGATACCACATTCATTCATGCCAAACCTATCACATATCTAGCCACATCTCATGGCTACTTACAAATCTCAAACTTGATTCAATTTACCAGCCTATACATGCCATATTCTAGCTATATACATCTTTCCAAAAGTACCAAAATAGAATGCCGATAGTGTGATTTAGAAGCTGACGATCCCAGATCCGAGCTAGCTTTATTGACACTGCAAGGCAGAGAAACAAATCACACAGTAAGCTTTCCAAAGCTTAGTAAGTTCGATATACAATACAATTATCATATCAAATTAAATCGATGCAAAAATAAACAATCACTTAGATCTATTATCTCATATTCGTGCCTTCTCATCCATAGCCACAATGCTCATTTCCTCAATCAAAGCTTAATTTTACTCATCAACCACAAAGGTTCAATAGTACCTTAACCACACAAAGCTATTAAATCTCCAAACTATTCATTGCTCGATATTATTTGTCGATCATTCTTTAATTTAATCGCACACTCAGTGCCACATACTTATCCGACTCATTACTGTTATCGCACACTTAGTGCCTATTCTTTTAACCAACTCATCTCGGTATCACACACACAGTGCCACAACAATAATCCAAAGCTTTCATAACATCGCACACACAGTGCCACAGCAATAAATCGAAGCTTTCATCACATCGCACACACAGTGCCATTCATTTCTATCTCGATTTCACTTTCGCACACTTAGTGCCCTCAAATTAAAATCATGCACATAGTAACTCGCTTTCATATACATAAACATATTCATTTCATATCGATAAACGTATCTCAAATACATGTATTATATCCGAACTTACCTCGGACGTCGAACTATCGATACGGTCGATTAATCGAGCACTTTATCTTTGCCTCGATCTCGATCCGAACCTCTCCTCTCTTGGTCTATACACATTCAAATTCACTCCATTCAATCATCAATTCATTCATTTTAATCCAAACACACATATTTAGGGCATTTTACAAAATAGCCCTCACATTTTCACATTTCAACACTTTAGTCCCTATCTCACAAAATCATCAAATACTCAAAATTTCATTACACTATGCTTAGGACTAATTCTCCTTAGTTCTCATAGGAGTTCACACATTTCATTTATTTCACATTTTAATCCTCCAATTTCTCATTTTCACAATTTAGCTCAAATTACTCAATTTCACCAAAATTTCAAATACAAACTATGTTAACCCAACATTAAACTTTTATATTCCACTAACTATCATCACAAAGCTCATATATTCAACAATGGCATATCTCAAAATCACCATCATTTTCTAAAATTTAAGCATGGGTTAGCTAGAGCACAAAGCAACGATCACAAAAACGTAGAAATTATCAAAAATCGAACACAAAACACTTACTAATTGAAGCTTGAAGTTGCGAAACCATGAAAGCTTCAAACCCTCTTTTCTTTCTCAAATTTCAGTGGAAAATACATGTTAAAGATGAGCATTTTAGTTTCATTTGTTTATTATAACATTTATAATTGATTTCCAACTATACCCTTAATGAAATAAACATTAAAGCTTATTATTGATGGTTATAAATGTTCCATCAACCTTCCACTATCATTAAATATGGTCTAATTGCACCATAAGACCTCCTTATTTAAAAGACAACAACACTTAGGTACTTATAAATCAGCACATAGCTTTTACTATTTACGCAATTAAGTCCTTTCTCTTAATCCGACACTAAAATGATCAAATCATCACACAGAATTTTCACACAGACTATGTCACATATCATTCACACAGAAAATATCATTATAATATTTCTACGAACTCTGATTTGTGGTCTCAAACCACTGTTCTAACTAGGGTCTAAATCAGGCTGTTACAACTCTCCTCCCTTAGGGATTTTCGTCCCCGAAAATCTTACCAGTGAATAGTTGTGGATGTTGCTCTCTCATAACGTTCTCAGGCTCCCATGTAGCCTCTTCAATTTCGTGTTTGTGCCACAATACCTTCACTAAGGAAATTCTTTTGTTTCTCAACTCTTTGGTCTCTCGTGCCAAAATTTGGATCGGTTCTTCACTATACGACAAGTCTGACTGAATCTCAACCTCAGAAGGAGCAATCACATGAGACGGATCTGATCTATACCGTCGAAGCATTGACACATGAAACACATTATGGATCTTTTCCAATTTAGATGGCAATTTCAATCTATAAGCAACCGGTCTAACTCGTTCAGCGATCTCATACGGTCCAATAAATCTCGGACTCAACTTGCCCTTTCGGCCAAATCGAAGTATTTTCTTCCACGGAGACACTTTCAAAAACACTTTATCGCCAACCTCGAATTCAATATCCTTTCGTTTCAAATCTGCATAAGACTTTTGACGATCTGAGGCTGCTTTCAAACTGTCACGAATTACTTTCACTTTCTGCTCAGTCTCTTTTATAAGATCAACCCTGTGAATCTTGTTCTCACTTAGTTCAGTCCAATACAATGGAGTTCGACACTTTCGACTGTACAGAGCCTCATATGGTGCCATTTTGATACTAGACTGAAAACTATTGTTATACACAAACTCAATCAATGATAGATGCCTTTCCCATGTGCTTTCAAATTTGAGTATACAACATCTTAGCATATCCTCAAGAATCTGAATAATTTGTTCGGATTGACCATCCGTTTGTGGATGAAAAGCAGTACTGAAATGCAATTTCGTGCCCAAAGCATCTTGTAATTTCTTCCAAAATCACGAGGTAAATCTCGAATCTCTATCAGACACAATAGATAACGGTACTCCGTGTAATCTCACAATCTCATCGATATACAGTTCAGCCAATTTATCTAAAGAATAATCGGTTCTCACCGGAATGAAATGAGCTGATTTCGTCAATCTATCAACTATCACCCAGATCGTATCTTTCTTGCTCGGAGATAAGGGCAAACCCGACACAAAGTCCATCGTGATCCTTTTCCATTTCCACTCAGGAATCATAATCGATTGCAATAAACAGGATGGAACTTGATGTTCAACTTTAGCTTGCTGAAAAACTAAACATTTTGACACAAAATCAGAAATATCTCTCTTCATACCATGCCACCAATAGAACTGTTTCAAATCATTATACATTTTCGTACTCCCGGATGTACAGTCAAATGACCATTGTGAGCTTCAGCCAAAATCATTTGAATCAGCTCTGAATTTCTCGGAACACAAATCCGATCTCTAAATCTCAAACAATCATTATTATCAACTCAAAATTTCGATACGGCATCAGAATCACACTGAACTCTTTTTGCTAACAACTCATTATCAATCTTCTGAGCATCACAAATCTGCTGTACAAACATCGGCTTAACTTTCAATTTAGTTATCGCCGCATTAGCATCACACAGATCTTTCTGATTACTCAAAGCTTGCAAAGCGTATAATGATTTCCGACTCAAGGCATCAGCTACAACATTAGCTTTACCCGGGTGGTAATCTATCACAAGTTCGTAGTCTTTCAACAATTCTAACCATCTTCTTTGTCGCAAGTTCAAATCTTTCTGAGTCATCAAATACTTTAAACTCTTATGATCAGTATAAATATGACATTTTTCACCGAATAAATAGTGACACCAAATCTTCAATGCGAATACAATCGCAACCAACTCAAGATCATGCATTGGATAATTCTTTTCATGCGGTTTTAACTGTCTCGAAGCATAAGCGATGACTTTTCCTTCTTGCATCATCACACAGCCCAAACCATTTAACGATGCATCACTATAGACTATAAACTCTTTGCCCGATTCAGGTTGAACTAACACCGATGCTTCTGTCAACAACACTTTCAACTGCTCAAAACTCTGATGACACTTTTTCGACCACTCAAATTTAACATCTTTCTGTAACAACTTTGTCAATGGATTCGCAATCATCGAGAAGCCTTTCACAAATCGTCTATAATATCCCGCTAGTCCCAGAAAACTACGGACTTCGGACACATTTCTCGGAGGCTTCCAATCTAAAATAGTAGAGATTTTATGCGGATCGACTCGTATCCCAGCAGCAGATACAATATGCCACGGAAAACTGACCTCAGGCAACCAAAATTCACACTTGCTAAACTTTGCATACAACTACTTCTCACATAGAGTTTGTAGCACGATTCTCAAATGCTCGGCATGCTGCGTCTCATCATACGAATAGATCAAAATATCATCAATGAACACCACCATGAAGCGATCCAAATACGGTCTGAATATCCGATTCATCAAGTCCATAAATACTGCAGGGGCATTTGTTAGTCCAAAGGGCATCACTAAGAATTCATAATGTCCATACCTCGTTCTAAAAGCAGTTTTGGCACATCAGACTCTTTAACTCTCAACTGATAGTAGCCCGATCTCAAATCTATTTTAGAAAATACTGTAGCTCCTCTCAACTGATCAAACAAATCATCGATCCGAGGTAATGGATATTTGTTCTTTATCGTCACTTTGTTCAATTGTTGATAATCAATACACATTCTCATAGTTCCATCTTTCTTTTTCACAAATAATACAGGAGCTCCCCAGGGTGAAAAACTCGGTCGTGCAAATCCTCTGTCAGTCAATTCTTGCAACTGAGATTTCAACTCTTTCAATTCTGTTGGTGCCATTCTATATGGAGCTATCGAAATAGGAGCAGTTCCCGGCACTAACTCAATACCAAATTCAACTTCTCTAATCGGAGGTAACCCAGTAACTCTTCTGGAAACACATCTAGAAACTCACTTATCACAGGCACAGATTCAACTTTCCTTTTGACACTTTTGTATCAATCACGTACGCCAAATAAGCTTCACAGCCCTTTTTCACATAGTTCATAGCTTTCATTACAGATACAACAGCTGGTAATCCTTTCATATCACTAGACTCAATTCGAACTATCTCACCATTCTGACTCTTCAATTCAACATTCTTTCTCTTACAATTCACAATGGCATTATGCAAAGTGAGCTAGTCCATTCCCAGAATTATGTCAAATTCATCAAATGGTAGCAACATCAAATTGACCGGGAAACATAAATCACGAAACATCAACGGGCAATTCTTGCACACCTTATTCACCAAAACACACTTGCCTAAGGGGTTCGATACTCTAATCACAAATTCAGTAGACTCAACAGGTAGAGTCTTATTCAATACTAAATTCATACACACATAAGAATGAGTTGATCCTGGATCTATCGATGCAATGACATCAGTATCAAATAAAGTGAAAGTACCGGTGATCACATCTGGAGATGATGCTTCCTCTCGTGCATGTATAGCATAGGCTCAGGTAGGTGCTCTCGCTTCTGATCTCACAGTTGTATCAGTTGTTCCTCTCTGGCTTTCACTTATATTTCTGATATTTCTAGGTGGTCTACCCCTTGTTGTCATATTACTCGGTCTTTTATTCTGAACATTTTCTTCTTCGACCATCTTTGGGTAATTTCGGATAAAATGATCTCGGGATCCACACTTATAGCATGTTCTATTGTTATACTTGAACTCTCACATGTCTCTCCCACATTGTCTACATTCGGGCTTGTTACTCTTAACACTGCCAACACTTGTTTTATTCGGAGCTTGAATTAAGTAAACCAAGATACTCTCATCTCGAACGATCTTTATTTGGATGTCCAAACGAGGCATTTGAATGATTGCTTGCATCTTTATATCTCTTTGCTGAAGATTGAGAGAACTTATTCATCGATCTCTTTCTTTCATCACGAGCCTCAGAATCAACTTTCTTCTTTTCTTTACCGAGCTCCTCAGCTTTGCATGCTCTTTCGACTAATACAACAAATTCATTTATATCCAGTATTCCAACCAACAACTTAATGTCTTCATTCAATCCCTCTATAAAACGTTTACACATAGTAGCTTCAGTCGAAACACATTCCCTTGCATATTGACTCAATCTTACAATTCCGCTTTGGTACTCGATATGAGACAAACGGCCCTATTTTAGTTCTAAAAACTCCTTACGTTTCTGATCAATAAAGCGTTGACTGATATAGTTCTTTCTAAACTCGGATTGAAAGAAATCCCAAGTTATTCTCTCTCTCAAAACTAGAGATATCAACGTTTTCCACCAATTGTAAGTCGTGTCTCTCAACAAGGAAACTGCACACTTAATGCACTCTTCATGGTTCAACGACATCTCATCAAATACTCTGATTGTATTTTCAAGCCAAAACTCAGCTCGCTCAGCATCGTCATCAGCTATGGCCCTAAACTCTTCGGCCCCATACTTGCGAATCTTATCTACAGGTGGTTTATTCAATCTGTTCGGATCTACAACTTGTGGCACAATAGGTACTTGCGGGGTGGAGGTTGTGGAGCGGTCGAATTTGTTCTAACAAATTTTGAAAACCATTCACTCATCATACGGAAGAAGGCTTGCTTAGCCTCACCTCCCTCACCACTATCATTCGGCCTAGATGTGGCCGGCGCTGTCCCTTGAGCGGGAGCAGGTGCATTACTCTCTACGTCGTCAGCAACTGCTCGATCGGGATCCATTACTATATTAAAACACATTTCAACTGTCAGATTTCATCACACTATCGCAATTTCACAATATGGCATGTATAGCTAGACTCACACACGCTACGTTAGTCCGAGAATCGACTAAACCGTAGCTCTGATACCAATAAAATGTAACACCCCTAACCCGAGATCATCGTCGAAATAGGGTTTAGAGGCATTATCGAACAATAGGATCATTTTACATCGCATTCACGACACAAAGTCAATCATCATCAAACACATTCATATACAATCATAGTGTCCCTTAAACGAGTCATCAAGACCCTAAGCATGCTTATAAACCGAGTCGGGACTAAACCAAAACACATATAAAATTTCATGAAAAATTGAAACTTTTCTAGAATACAGGGGAGACATGCCCGTGGGGGTAGGCAGTGCCTCTCCCACGGCTACATGACACACTCGTGTGACCTCCCCGTGGTTACTTACTGCCAAAATCAACACGGCTAACAAGCACGCCCATGTGCTAAGGCCGTGTCCTATAAGGTCATATACTGCCATTTCTCGCACGACCTGTAGACACGCCCGTGCCATGGCTTTGTGCAGTTTAAGCCACATTCTGTCAATTTACCCACGGTCCGAGACACGTCCATGTGCCCCAACCGTGCGACATTATAGGCCATCTTTGCAAGGCCAACATGCCACCCACTTAGGGTCAAACCTACAAGCCAATCAACCAAACATCTCATGCACATATTGCCATCTAAAAGCATACCAATTTAGCAATTTAAAACATACAATCAATACCAACTCTAATCATACCCAATTCAATACCAATACTTATTCTATCACAAGCATAATTCATTCCCAAATCTCACTACTCCTACTAGCATTTATCAACACAAAGTTACCACTCAATAGCAAATTTATCAATCTACAAATCATGCCAAAAGATGCATCATTTAGATACCACATTCATTCATGCCAAACCTATCACATATCTAGCCACATCTCATGGCTACTTACAAATCTCAAACTTGATTCAATTTACTAGCCTATACATGCCATATTCTAGCTATATACATCTTTCTAAAAGTACCAAAATAGAATGCCGATAGTGTGATTTAGAAGCTGACGATCCTAGATCCGAGCTAGCTTTATTGACACTGCAAGGCAAAGAAACAAATCACACAGTAAGCTTTCCAAAGCTTAGTAAGTTCGATATACAATACAATTATCATATCAAATTAAATCGATGCAAAAATAAACAATCACTTAGATCTATTATCTCATATTCGTGCCTTCTCATCCATAGCCACAATGCTCATTTCCTCAATCAAAGCTTAATTTTACTCATCAACCACAAAGGTTCAATACGTACCTTAACCACACAAAGCTATTAAATCTCCAAGCTATTCATTGCTCGATATTATTTGCCGATCATTCTTTAATTTAATCGCACACTCAGTGCCACATACTTATCCGACTCATAACTATTATCGCACACTTAGTGCCTATTCTTTTAACCAACTCATCTCGGTATCACACACACAGTGCCACAGCAATAATCCAAAGCTTTCATAACATCGCACACACAGTGCCACAGCAATAAACCGAAGCTTTCATCACATCGCACACACAGTGCCATTCATTTCTATCTCGATTTCACTTTCGCACACTTAGTGCCCTCAAATTAAAATCATGCACATAGTAACTCACTTTCATATACATAAACATATTCATTTCATATCGATAAAACGTATCTCAAATACATGTATTATATCCGAACTTACCTCGGACGTCGAACTATCGATACGGTCGATTAATCGAACACTTTATCTTTGCCTCGATCTCGATCCGAACCTCTCCTCTCTTGGTCTATACACATTCAAATTCACTCCATTCAATCATCAATTCATTCATTTTAATCCAAACACACATATTTAGAGCATTTTACAAAATAGCCCTCACATTTTCACATTTTGACACTTTAGTCCCTATCTCACAAAATCATCAAATACTCAAAATTTCATTACACTATGCTTAGGCCAAATTCTCCTTAGTCTCATAGGAGTCCACACATTTCATTTATTTCACATTTTAATCCTCTAATTTCTCATTTTCATAATTTAGCTCAAATTACTCAATTTCACCAAAATTTCAAACACAAACTATGTTAACCCAACATTAAAATTTTATATTCCACTAACTATCATCACAAAGCTCATATATTCAACAATGGAATATCTCAAAATCACCATCATTTTCTAAAATTTAAGCATGGGTTAGCTAGAGCACAAAGCAACGATCACAAAAAACATAGAAATTATCAAAAATCAAACACAAAACACTTACTAATTGAAGCTTGAAGTTGTCGAAACCATGAAAGCTTCAAACCCTCTTTTCTTTCTCAAATTTCAGTGGAAAATACATGTTAAAGATGAGCATTTTAGTTTCATTTGTTTATTATAACATTTATAATTGATTTCCAACTATACCCTTAATGAAATAAACATTAAAGCTTATTATGGATGGTTATAAATGTCCATCAACCTTCCACTATCATTAAATATGGTCTAATTGCACCATAAGACCTCCTTATTTAAAAGACAACAACACTTAGGTACTTATAAATCAGCACATAGCTTTTACTATTTACGCAATTAAGTCCTTTCTCTTAATCCGACACTAAAACGATCAAATCATCACACAGAATTTTTCACAGACTATGTCACATATCATTCACACAAAAATATCATTATAATATTTTTACGACCTCGAATTTGTGGTCTCGAACCACTGTTCCTACTAGGGTCTAAACCAGCTATTACAATGTATCATTTAACCATTTAGCTTTCATATTCAACACCTATACATTTAATTCATTAACATTAAGTCATCTAAATCTCATGATTAATCCATATCATTTACCTTTATAACTTACATTTCAATCCCTTTTTGGAATCTACCAACCTATTCGTACTCATTTTGGCTCATAGGACTCATTCCCAACCATTTTCATAATCTTTTTTATTCATTCTCTTTAGCATGAATCACATAGAATACAAGTCACACAAAAGCACACATATAGTTTCCATATATACTTATTTAACATTTTCACATAATTCATTTCACTACCATATTTTCTTATCAATATATTTCATTACATTTTCAAGTTTCTGATTTCATTTATTATGATTTTCCCAATAGAACCTTAGTAAAATGGACTCAAGTACATAGGTGAATTAAGTTGCTCACACAAGCTGGCATTATATTAGGGTTTCTCACACAAGCTAACATTATATCAAGGTTGCTCACATAAGCTGAAATTTATATCAGGTTACCTGTTTGAGCTAAACCTATGATACATATAACTCGAGAATATGCAACAAATGCTAGACCTCATTATAACATGTAAAATCTCTGATCAAGCGCATATATAACCTTATTGGCATGCTAAACGTATCCTAACATTTACTAGGTTTATACGGGTAGCATTTATACATATATGTATTATCGTACATGTAACCATTCTTATTCACTTGTTATATCCTATGTTCAATTGCGTTTACATTCCGTACTCTATATATTGTTCTATTGCATGGCAACTAATTATCTCTTTCATTTCAACTTAATCCAATTTATATGTATAATTTCACATTCAATTTCATAATTGTCTCTCAAACCATCATCAATCCACAATTAATTAATACCATATAACATAATTCAATCCATTCAAATATTACAAATCATTTTTCATAAAATCATACTTAATTTCCATTTATTCAATTTAGTCCATTATCACGATATTCAATAACAATCATAGTGAAGCAGTTCATACGGTAATTATATTTTCACCTCGATATTAAATCATGAAACTAATATATAAATGCAAGCAATTAAATCTATCTTGAATCATAAAAGTACAAAGCGATATCTCGCGTCACTCGTTGGCATCTCTCGATTTTCCTTCCCCTTTCGACGGCTTGATGTTGTCTATAATTATGTACAATAATATGACAGATAAACAATTATCAATTTTCATCCAATTCACACTTAAATGCAAAGCCACACACATTTTACATTTTATTTAATTTAGTCCCTAAACTCGAGACATACATAACTTTCGATTCCTAACTTCGGATTAATATTCGATTTCACATATTTTTATCAGGGACCTTATATTGTCTATTTTTAGAAAAATTTCATGATAGTTTTACATTTATTCAATTTGGTCCCTAATGTAGCAACATTAACAACCAAGCTAAATTAACTTTATAATTTAGTCTTTTTCGTAGCCTAAACTTAAAATCTATTAATTTCAAATCTAATTCTTCAAGAAATCAACAACAACAACTTTCTAATACTCTAACAGTTTCAAAAATTGATACATGTGCTAGCTGAATTAAGCTCCCATGACCACAAATCTATAAGAATTACAAGAAAAGGACCTAATTTTGCTTACGTATTTATGGCCGAAAGTTTCAAAAGCTTGAAGGTATTTCCCTTTTGTTTTTCTTTCTTATGTGAACGATGGAATAGGTTGGAGAAGATGATACCATTTTTCTCCACTAATTTTATTATTTTACTTTGATTGTTACTTAATTAAACTAACTTAATTAACATTAACATGGCTTAATTAATTTAATTTAAATTTAATCTTTTTAGTAAATTTTGCCATCATCATCCACTACATCTTGTTTATAAATGGTTTAATTACCATTTTGGATGTTTGGCTAATTGCAATTTAAGTCTTCAAGTTTTTTATTAATTAAAACTCTATAGCAATTAGACTTTTATGATTTAGTCTCAAAGCCTTAATTAACCATTTTCTTGCTAAATTATTTAATTGAACTTCAATATATTTTCATAACAACTCCGTAAATATTTTTATTTAATATTTACGGACTTAATTCTGAAAAATGAGATCCTAAAACCGCATTTTCGATATCATTGAATTTTAAATCGTTACAATATAATGTGAAGTGCTCTTATAGTATTATTTAAGACCCTATTCAACCTTAGTGTTAAAATAATATTTAGATTCAGAAGCAAATAATCATTAAAAATATTATATTAAAATGTGTATCTATATAGAATAAATTAATAAGATTCATTAAAATTACATTTATATTATTTGATAAAATATACATTAAATAAATATGTTAAATAATAATTACAAAATATTAAAAGTTATATATTAATTACTACCAAAACATACACTAATTTTATATTTATGTTTTTTATATGAAAATTTATATTTATGTTAAATAATAAACAATTAAATTCAGTAAAACAATATTTTATTAAACATACATTAATAAAATATATATAATAAAATTTTAAATAATTTTAAATAAAAATACAAAATAAGAAGGTAAAATTCAGGACATATCCACATATCCCTTCCTCAAGTGAAATTGGAGACTTCGTTGAATTTAAAAGTTTCAATGGCGTGACATCCATATGTACCTTCAATTTAAAGGAAAATAATTCATGTGTTTGATAAATTATTAAAAATTATTTTATTGAAATTAAATATTTTTAATTATAAATTTTAATAAAGTGTTAATAAGATATGTAGGTAATTTTATTTAAAAAATGTGTTTAAGATAAATTATTTTTTAAAGAATGAAATATTCAAATTATTATATTAATCTTTTATCCTAAAACTATACAAAATAAACTAATATATTATACTATCAAGATTAAATTATCAATTAGTGTTAGGTGCAGTGGTAAGACATATTGTATTTACAAAGGGAGAAGTAGGTTCAAATCTTGAGGACTACATTGTTGGGAAGGACAGCCATAAATCTCGAGCATAGATCATAAAATAGACACAGATACGTAAGTTCAAACGTTGAGGACGATATTGTTGGAAGGAGCAGCCATGAATCCCAAACATATATCGTAAAATAGACATAGAGACGTAAGTTCAAACCTTGAGGATAATATTGTTGAAAGGGGCAACAATGAATCTTGAACATAAATCATATGAAGAATACCCAAAAAAAATATTAATATAGCAAAAAACTTTCAAATATAAATACTAAAAATTCAAACTCTTTGGCACTTAACTATTGAATTTATCAAGTAGCAGCTGACTCAAATTTGGTTTTAAAAAAAATGTAGTTGTTGTTGTAAATTAAATGGATGTCTATAACCCCCTTAAGCATATTAAAGTAATGAGATAAAACTCTTTAGTTTATTTATAATCAAGAGACCATTAAATGGAGTAATTAAGAAAACTTAGTTAATTAAATGCATTTATTGATTGTAAAAGAGCCTATAAATAGCACATTGTAAATGAAAATAAAACAATGAAATTCTCTCGTATTTTTCATCCTCTTTTATTTATTGTTTTCAGGGGCGAAGCCAGGAAAATTTTTTAGGGGGCGGATGAAATTTTAATTTTTTTTATAGTTTATATCTTTATAATTTGTAAAGGATTAAATCAAATTTTTATAATTTTAGGGGGGCCAAAGTGCAATTTTACCTTTACTAATTTAAAATTTTTAAAAAATTATAAGGGGCCAAATAATAATTTTACATTTTAGGGGGCCGGGGCCCATGCCAGCCCAAATTCGCCCCTGATTGTTTTATTAATTTTTCTATAACACGTTATCAGCACGAGCTTCTACGAGTTCATAGTGAAGTTCACGTCATTTCGACTTTATATAATTTGCCCGTATAACTCCCGTTAAACTATGTACGATATACGTATTTTCATAATTCTTTTATTTTATTTTCTAGATAAAATATTTGCTTTGGGTAACATTTGCACATTTATTTTTACAACTAAAATCTAATAATGATAATTATATATTCATGGTTTTTTTTATTAAAAGAGATTTCAATTAATTTAATTTGTGTTAAGTTATTATTATGACTATTCCTCTTTATGCAAATATTTGATATACATATTATTATTTAGCAAATTTGGTATATATAATTGAATTATTTCACGATTGAGAATACTTACTATTTTATTGATATTTTTTTATTTTGATTCAAGTGATTATAACGTCAAATATTGCCAAACTTGAATTTGCGGCCTTAGACATCTCAGGCAAGAATTATTTGTCATGGGTGTTAGATGCTGAAATTCACCTAGATGCTAAAGGTCTAGGAAATACTATATTAGCAGATAAAGAAGCATCTAATCAAGACAAGACAAAAGCAATGATTTTCATCTGTCATCATCTGCATGAAGGATTAAAAGTGGAATATCTCACTGTGAAAGACCCTCTTGAGTTGTGGAAAAATTTGAAAGAACGATTTAACCATCAAAAAACTGTGATACTCCCTAAATCTCATTATGATTGGATGCCTTATGGCTACAAGATTTTAAGACTGTAAGTGAATACAATTCAGAACTTTTCAAAATTAGTTCTCAACTAAAATTATGTGGAGAAAACATAACTGATGAGGACTTGTTAGAGAAAACATTTTCAACCTTTCACGCTACTAATATGCTCCTGCAGCAGCAATACCGTGAAAAAGGTTTTAAAAGGTATTCTAAATTGATTTCATGCCTTTTGGTGGCTGAATAAAATAATAAGCTATTAATGAAAAATCATGGAATTCATCCCACTGGTTCTGCACCATTCCCTGAAGTGAATGTAACAGTACGCAATAATTATGAAAATAGAAAATATAGAAGTCACGGTCGTGGTCATGGACGTAGTGGGGGACGTGGTCGAGGATGTATTAGTAATAGTTATCATAGTGGTCATAATAATGATACTTCAAACCACCAGAAAAAGAATAACAATGAAAGATAAGAAAGAAGTGGTCAAAATAATCCTTCAAAGATTGTTGAGAATATATGCTACCGATGTGGTATGAAGGGGCATTGGTCACGTACCTGTCGTACGTCTGAGCATTTAGTGAAACTTTATCAAGCATCCATTAAAAGGAAGGGAAAGCATATGGAGACAAATTTTATATCCCAAAATGATGAAATGGAGGCAAAAGATGAAGATATTTATTATAATAATAAAACTAACCATGCCTACGAGGATGATAAATTTAATGACCTTAATAGTATAACTCACCTAGATGTGGCAGATTTCTTTGAGAATCATTAGAAAAATTGATGTTATTTTGACATTTTTATGTTGTTTTAAGTATATTTTATTTTCTTGCATAAAGAATAATTTATATATTTAATAAATAATTGCAATGTTTCTCATATTATATTTTGTTTGTTTTTATGAAGAATATGAATATTCAACAAAATTTCTATGGACCCAAAATCAATGAAGACATGTGTCTTGCAGATAGTGCTACAACACATACGATACTCAAAGATAAAAAATATTTTTCTCATTTGACAATGAGTAATGCCCATGTTAATACAATATCGGGTAGTTCAAAACTTATTGAAGGCTCTGGAAGAGCTATTATATTATTACCTAAAGGTACAAAATTTATCATTGATGATGCTTTATATTCCACCAAGTCTCAAAGAAATTTATTGAGTTTTAAAGATATTCGTCTTAATGGATATCGTATTGAGACTATGAATGAGAAAAATGTTGAATATATATATTACAAATGTTGAATATGGAAAGAAATATATTTTGGAAAGGTTACCTGCTTTTTCATCAGGTTTATATTATACATATATTAGTACAATTGAGTCACATGTTACTACAAACCAGAAGTTTGTAGAACCACATACTTTTACTATTTGGCATGACCGATTAGGCCATCCCAGATCTATTATGATACGAAGAATCATCGATAATTCAATTGGACACCCATTAAAGAAACAAAAGATTCTTGAAATCGAGGATTTATCTTGTGTCGCTTGTTCTTAAGGAAAATTGATTATTAGACCATCACCAGCTAAAGTTGGGATTGAATCTCTAGCATTTCTGGAACGTATTCAAGGTGATATATGTGGGCCCATTCATCCACCATGTGGACCATTTAGATATTTTATGGTATTAATAGATGCATCTAGTAAGTGGTCACATGTGAGCTTATTATCGACTCGCAACCTGGCGTTTGCGAGACTACTTGCTCAAATAATTAGATTAAGAGCACAATTTCCAGATTATGCAATCAAAACTATTCGTCCTGATAATGCTGGTGAGTTTACATCCCAAGCTTTTAATGATTATTGTATGTCAATTGGGATAAAAGTTGAACATCCTGTAGCTCATGTTCATACACAAAATGGTTTAGCTGAATCATTTATCAAACGCCTCCAACTAATAGCTCGACCATTGCTTATGAGAATAAATCTCCCTGTTACAGCTTAAGGATATGCTATTTTGCATGCAGTAGCACTTGTGCGCTTAAGGCCAACAAGTTATAATAAGTACTCCCCATTACAATTAGCTTTTGGTCAGGAGCCAAATATTTCCCATCTTAGAATTTTTGGATGTGCAGTATATGTTCCAATTGCTCCACCACAACGCACAAAGATGGGTCCTCAAAGTAGGTTGGGAATATATGTTGGTTATGAATCTCCTTCTATAATTAAATATGTTGAACCATTAACAGGAGATTTATTCACTGCACGATTTATTGATTGTCATTTTGATGAAACAACATTCCCAACATTAGGGGGAGAGAAAATACAAGTGGTAAAATAAATTACATGGAATGGATCATCATTATCTCAATTAGATCCTCGTACAAATCAATGTGAACAAGAAGTTCAAAGGATTATACATTTGCAAAACATTACAAATCAACTGCCAGATTCATTTTCTGACCTAAAGAGAATTACAAAATCTCACATACCAGCTGAAAATGCTCCAATACGAATTGATATCCCAATAAAGGAAATTGTTAGTGCAAAAGAAAGTAATCCACGCCTGAAGCGTGGAAGACCAATCGGTTCTAAAGATAAAAATCCTCGTAAAAGGAAAGGATCAATTATTCAAGATGGTAATATTGTGGAGACAAGTGCCCCAGAAGAGGCCAAAGATATAACTAATTAAAAAAAACCCCAGAAGAGGTTTAGGTACCTGAAAATGGTGATAACAAAGAAATCTCAATAAGTTATGTTACTTCATGAAAAAGATGGAATCGAAAAAATATAGTTGCCGAAAACAATTTTGCTTATAATGTTGCTATTGAAATATCAAAAGAAAATGAGGATCCTGAGCCTAAATCTATTAAGGAATGTAGAAATAGAAAAGATTGGCCAAAATGGAAAGACGCAATTCAAGCAGAATTAAATTCACTTTCTAAACGCGAGGTTTTTGGACCTATAGTCCAAACACCTAAATATGTAAAGCCGGTAGGATATAAATGGATATTTGTGCGAAAACGAAATGAGAAAAATGAAGTCGTAACATATAAATCACGACTTGTAGCACAAGGATTTTCGCAAAGACCCAACATTGATTATGAAGAGACATATTCTCCTGTGGTGGATGCAATCACGTTTAGATACCTTATTAGTCTGACAGTATGTTAAAAACTTGACATGCGTCTAATGGATGTTGCTACAGCCTATTTGTATGGTACACTTGATAGTGAAATTTATATGAAAATCCCAGAAGGATTTAAAATCCCTGAAGGATATAGTGTTTCCCGAGAAAATTATTCAATCAGATTAAAGAAAAGTTTATATGGATTAAAACAATCTGGACGTATGTGGTACAATCGTCTTAGTGAATATTTGTTAAAAGAAGGTTATAAAAACGATCCAATCTGCCCATGTGTTTTTATAAAAAGGTTTGAATCAAACTTTGTGATAATTGTTATTTATGTTGATGATCTAAATATTATTGGAACTCATGAAGAGCTTCAAAATGCAGTAAATTATTTAAAGAAAGAATTTGAGATGAAAGATCTCGGAAAAACAAAATTTTGTCTAGGTCTGCAGATCGAGCATTTAAAAGATGGAATTCATGTCCATCAGTCAACTTATACGAAAAAGATCTTAAATAAATTTTATATAGATAAAGCATATCCATTGCGTACCCCAATGGTTGTATGATCGTTAGATGTGAATAAAGATCAATTTCGTCCTTGTGAGAATGATGAAGAGTTTCTTGGTCCTGAAGCACCATATCTAAGTGCCATAGGAGCATTGATGTATCTTGCAAATAACACAAGACCTGATATAGTTTTTGCTGTAAACTTGTTTGTAAGATTTAGTTCCTCTCCAACACGTAGACATTGGAATGGAATTAAAAATGTATTTAGATATCTTAGAGGGACCATTGATATGGGCTTATTTTATTCAAATGATTCAAAATCCCTATTAGTTGGTTATGCTGATGCTGGATATTTATCGGATCCACATAAAGGTCAATCTCAAACGGGATATTTATTTACATGTGGAGGTACTGCCATATCATGGCGTTTGACAAAGCAAACATTAGCTGTCGCCTCTTCAAATCATGCTGAAATAATTACAATGCATGAGGCAAGCCGAGAGTGTGTTTGGCTAACGTTATTAACCCAACATATCCAGAAGATATGTAATTTGCCTTTACAGGAAAATATGCCAACTATCTTATACGAATATAATGCAGCATGTATAGCTCAATTAAAGGGTGGTTATATCAAAGGTGACAGAACGAAACATATTTCACCAAAATTATTTTTTACTCATGATCTTGAGAAGAAAGGTGACACAGAAGTTCAACAAATTTGATCTAGTGATAATTTAACTTATCTTTTTACCAAGGCATTGCCAACTTTAACATTTGAAAGACTACGGAACAAGATTGGAATGCGTCGACTCAAAGACATAATGTGATGTCGTCACCAGGGGGAGTCTAAAACACGTTGTACTGTTTTCCTTTAACCAAGGTTTTGTCCCACTGGGTTTTCCTGTTGAAGGTTATTAATGAGGCAACTTGTAATAGGAGATTGTGTACTCTTTTTCCTTCATTAGGTTTTTATCCCACAGGGTTTTTCCTAATAAAGGTTTTAATGAGGCACATTTTTTTTTAAAAAGACATCCAAGGGGGAGTGTTGTAAATTAAATAGATGTCTATAACCCCCTTAAGCATATTAAAGTAATGAGATAAAACTCTTTAGTTTATTTATAATCAAGAGACCATTAAATAGAGTAATTAAGAAAACTTAGTTAATTAAATGCATTTATTGATTGTAAAGGAGCCTATAAATAGCACCTTGTAAATGAAAATAAAACAATGAAATTCTCTCGTATTTTTCATCCTCTTTTATTTATTATTTTATTAATTTTCTATAACATTGTTATCTTTTACATATTAACGATTGGATGACATCAACGGTGAGAATTTTAAAATGAGAATGAAATTGTTTTTAACCCTTAGATTAAAATGAATAAATATAAGCCTTAGATTTAAGATTTAATCTACCTCACTAAGTTAAAGAGCACAACAACCAATCTCTCCCCTTTTTCCTTTTAACCATATAAAAAAGTTTTAGGGTAATTTTTTTTTGGATACTCTCTTACCTTCAAATTTGATTTCGTTTTTGAAGAAAAATTTCAAAGCCGATTTACAATGGGATGGAAAGTAAGAGATCCAAGTTATCAAGATAAAGCAATTTCGGTATTCAATATTTATTTTTCTTTCCTGTAAAATTGTAGAGAATTTCACTCGAAAAAATTTCAGTATTTAGTATTTGGTGCTTGGTTGTATGTTTGAACTTATTCAAGTAATTTTCATCAACCAAGAAAAAAAGATGGCAAATTATTTAGAGTGAAATCCTTTGCATTTTGTTAAGAAAGAAAAACAAATGTAAAACACTCAAATTGCTTAATTTTGATAACTTAATCTCTTACTGTCAATCTTTTTGTAAATTAAGAGATTATCCAATTTTTGGAGCAAAACTTGTAATAGACAATGAAAGAAGAGAAAAGATAGAATATTGTATTATTTATTTTAATGAAGTAGATTTATTTTGTTTAATCTAAAAATAAAAACAATTTGATATGAATTATGATTTATAATTTAAATAAATTTGTTTAAAAGAATAAATGATTGAAAAGTTAAGAAAAGGGGTGATAAAGAAAGTGAGATTTACAATTGTAAGAGTATAAATAAAATATAAATCTATATTTGATGATATAATTAAAATAAAAAGGAAATTGATATTTTTAATGATGATTCATCTATCAAACATAAATTAATTGTACAAACATGATTCATAAAATAAAAATGGTACTGATAAACTATTCAAAAAAACTAAAAAAATGGTGAAAACATGGGAGAAGCCGAGGAAGTTGACCGCGAATCTCGCCAAGGTGTTTGAAGGAAATGTCCGATTCTGAATATTGTCCGTACGATCAGATTATCAAACTTTGATGCAATCTTGTGATTTTGAACTTTGAAAACCAAAAATCAAACACCTTTTCCGTCTTGGTTAATTAAAAGTTGGAGATTTGTACCCACTTTCAATTTTTCATTTTTTACTTTTACTTTATTCCTAACAAATATTATAATTCAGATTAAATTTAAAATTTAATCCAATAGTAAACCTCGTTAAATTTATTGATTTAACAGTTTGAAATAAACAAATACTCATTTTGATACTTATACAATAAATTAATAATATTGAATAAATGTAAATTAAAATTTTAAACAATATTAATAATTAAATTAAAATTAAATTTCAATATAAAACTTAAATCATATTTTAATCTATCAATATTGCCGCTGACATCCAATTTTACCGATTAAACATTGAGGAATAAAATCCCAAATTTAATAAAAAAGCAGACAAGAAAAATTCAATGAAATTAGATGGATGTTAGTGATGTTACACTTTTACCTTATTGTACCAAATGCATGATGGATCCGTATCAGTCTTTATAAATAATTTTCTCCTCACTTCCGTCTATTTGGATCGTTTTAATGTGTTTTGCTTGCTTTCTTTTTTAAAACCGTTTCAATTGCTTAAGGAGATTTAGATTTTTTAATTTATATAATTACATTCATAAAATTAACTTATTTAACTTAATTAATAATTTTAAAATATTTCTATATAAACATATTCTTTTTATATATAATTGAGGTATATTTGTATGTATATTAATATATATTTTGTTATGAAACTAAAAATTAGATTATAAATATTTATATAACAGATATTTTAAGATATCAATAAATCTAAAATAATAGACTGGAACATATTAATACAAGTCTCATGAGGTTAGAACTTAAAGTTTGGCAAATAGCACAACCTTAGGCGATTTTTTTGCTTTAAATCCGTCTAAGTCAGTCATACTCTTTAATGAGAATTCACAATGGAATTTTTTTGAAGGTGCTGAAATAAAGCGGAAGCAAAACTCGAAGAAATAAAGGAACACAAATCGAACAAAAAAAACACAAGAAAACAATAGCACACCAAGTGTTTGAGTAAATGCTCTCAATGTATGTTTAATAACTCTAAATAAGATACAATAGGAGAATTACAAAAGAGGGAGAAGAAAATTATTTATAGTTGAGCTCTCTCAAATCCAATGGTACAGTTTAAATTACATCGACGGTCGAGATTAAAGCTTATCTACAAGATGAGAGTTCTAAGGGATTTAAACTTTATACAATCTTATCCCTTAGGATTACAAATATTAACCATGGTAACTCTAGTTTTACTGGAGTGTTCCATTGGGCCATCAAGGCTTCAAGTAGATCGACTTCTTCATTTGTTTCATGAATTGGGTCAGTTCAAGTGGATTAAATAAGCCCTATTTGATTAGTTGACCTCTATGGAACGATTTGTGTGCATTTGTCATGAGGTTTGATCAACGGCCATGGCATTCTCCCCCACCTATTCTACCGACACCCTCTTCGCGTCTTCGAAATTACACTGGTTTGATTTGTCTTGAAACTACCCCAATGCCTCGGCTGATTCCCAACTAGCCTCTTAGTCGGGTAATTACGCCTCTCAAAACATTTCCCTCAGCTTATGTCTCCACCATCGCTTAACTCGAACTGTATTTCTCTCTTGTACATCTTGATTGTAAGAGGCTATCGGTCTTACTTGCCCCTATTGTGACATGTCTCGATGAATCCCCTTGATCCTCACAAAGAGGCTTCAATACACCCACATTGAATATCGAGTTAACCTTGAGTATTACTGTCAACTCTGGTTTATAAAAAGCCTCTTGACTTACCTGTTTCAAAACTTTAAAAGGGCCCCTGCATATTTAACAAGCCAACGATAAGTCATAATGTAAAACACTAGATATATGTTTGAGATGTACCTCACTCATAACATTTACTTTGTTCAATTTCCCAGTTTGCATCACTACTTTTCCCCCAAAGTTTGGTGCACGACCCATCTCTCGCATAGGTTGTAGCCCCACTCCAATCTACCAAGTTAATGTTCTCACCACAATAAACATCCTCGGGTAGTTGGATTGCTGACAATACCTTGGTTCCAACTTTCTTATTATGATTCACGAGCACAATGCATTATCGTTGACGAGTACCTAAGATACATATACAATAAACAAAAGGAACCAAAATAGTATTAATTCGATCAAGGAAATTCAAGCCCAACACGAATTCGTAATCATTCAAATGAATTATCTCGAAGTCTTCTTTGCCTTTCCACTCACTGACTTGCTAACTGAGAGGCCAAGTTTACCCACAACTTTATCTAGTATGAACACATTAGATGCCCCCGTATCAATAAGAGCACTCCTCCTTTGGCTTGCTATGTTGATTTCCACAAATATTAACCTTTTTTGCTTACAATCCCTTTTCACATTAGCATAATTGAGTATCACTGAAACAAGCTTTGAATTCTTACTTTTTGGCTCCGCTTACTCTTCTTTACTGATCGCGAACAATTTGGATCTTTTCATTTTTGGAACAACATTGATTTCTGTAGGTAAATGAACTCAAATTGATCTGAAATTATGTACTATTTCTTGAGACTTTGATACATTGAAAAAAAATTTCCCACAAAAAAGAAAAACAATTGAAAAAAATAAAGAAAAAGTGAAAAAGATAAAAAAATTTTAAAAAATTTTGGGTTGAATTTTGTGCCCAAAATTTCCAAATCTTATATTTATCATATAAAGATGCTCCATTTTAATTTTTGTGATTTTAGCACATCGGAAACAACTTGTGTAACATCCTGAAATTAGGCCTAGTAGGATTGAGCCCAATGGGCCTTAGGCGTAGTAGCGTTTAAAATTTTTTGGAGAATAG
Source organism: Gossypium rotundifolium (assembly GCA_025506655.1). Classification (NCBI taxonomy): domain Eukaryota; kingdom Viridiplantae; phylum Streptophyta; class Magnoliopsida; order Malvales; family Malvaceae; genus Gossypium; species Gossypium rotundifolium. Next base: position 18,278,980 of record CP106724.1, on the reverse strand, counting down.
GAGATCGGCTTAAGTGCAAGTTGGACCTTTTAGATAAGTGATTTTGGAAGGTTAGGGGCTTCTATGAAGTCCGGGATCAAATATTAGCTTTGGGAAAATTTTGGTTTTAGGTGAAAAACCTTGGAGGTTGGCGGTAGGCCTTAAGAATAAAATGTGGAGGAAAATGACACAAGTGGTGTGTGTGGTGTAGTGGCAAAGTGACGCCACAAGGAAGGAATGAGGTCCAAGGTTCTAGTTGTAGCGTTTGCATTCCTTTTGATTATTTTATTAAATGAATTTAGACCTTGGCCATAGGGTTATATTTAATTGCGCATGGTTTGAGGCACAAGGAACTAGTTGGTAAAGTGGCTAGCGACTTGGATTATGTTATAAGGAGCACAGGTTGAATCTCATGAGAAGTAAGGGAGTATTTATTTTATGAGTGGACGATAAGAGTTTCAGTTGAATTTAAACTCTCTTGTGAAGGAATCCCACATCGGAAAGATACAAGGAATGAAGGTGAAGAGCTAGCTATATAAAGAGCATGCCGGAGAAGGGTTAACATACCTTGGTGGGCGTTGGGCACGAGAGTGGTCACAGTAGCGGTTTAGCACCGAGTCCTATCGGTGTGTAACTCTCTACTCTAGTTGTAGAGCGACAAATGCCGAAGTGCTTGGTCCACGGCAATAGTAGTTACACGAGCGCATGCGGCGCGTGTGGGGCTTCAACGCGATAGTTGAGGCCATCATGTAGTATTCTTGTGGGTTGAAATGCCAATGCGATGAAATGGGTGAAGTGGGCCCAATGGGCCCAGTGAGCCCAATTGGAATAAATTGTATGATGATATAGTATGTAGTGAACTAGACTAGGTGGAACTTATATCGTGGATAGATTTGTGTTAGGTGGGCCACACGAGCATGTGGGCCCGAATGGGCTGAAATTAGGTTTTAGGCCCAACAGTCTGATAAAGACCGAAAATGGTAGTTGAGTCGCTCAAGGCGACACTGCACCTTTAGAAAGGCCATTCCAGGTACACAATTACGAAAATACCTTTGGTGGGTAAATTACGAAAATACCCTTGGTGGGTAAATTACGAAAATACCCTTGGTGGGTAGATTACGAAAATACCCTTGGTGGGTAAATTACGAAAATACCCTTGGTGGGTAAATTACGAAAATACCCTTGGTGGGTAAATTATAAAAATACCCTTGGTAGGTAGATTACGAAAATACCCTTGGTGGGTAAGTTACGAAAATACCCTTAGTGGGTAAATTACGAAAATACCCTTAGTGGGTAAATTACGAAAGTACCCTTAGTGGGTAAATTACGAAAATACCCTTGGTGGATAAATTACGAAAATACCTTTGGTAGGTAAAATTACGGTTATACCCTTAGAGGTTGATCAGCATGATTATGTTGTTTTATGTCTATCTGATTATGATGGTAATTCATGTTATACTTATATTTGATATATGTTCAGCATACATGACATCTGCATACACAATTATTATGTCATATTGCACTGCACGATGAGAGGAGGGAAGATTGATATCGTGACTTGGTCACCGTGATTTGGTATCACATTCGTGTCTTTGGACACGGAGGTTTGGCACCTCATAGCGACTCGTCCCTGTAGTTAATACCACCGTGGGTTGGCCCCACTTTTGAGATATGGGATCGTCGCCGGTGATTTGGTATCACACGTGGGTTGGCCCCACAACTTGATGATTTGTGACTTGGTCACGGTGGTTTGGCACCACCGGTGGTTTGGCACCACCGGTGATTTGGTATCACATTCATGTCTTGGACACCGAGGTTTGGCACCTCATAGCGACTCGTCCACGTGGTTAACACCACCGTGGGTTGGCCCCACTTTTGAGATATGGGATCGCCGCGGTGATTTGGTATCACACGTGGGTTGGCCCCAGATGGATTTATATCGTGACTTGGTCACGGTGGTTTGGCACCACCGGTGGTTTGGTACCACACGGGGTAGAAAAGGAGTTATGGATGGCTAGGTTGGGTGCATTATACATATATGTTGCTTTGTTATAATTTGTGTAAGTATGTGGTATTTACCCGGAGAGGAATATGCATTGAGTCTTGGTGACTCACCTTCTCCTTATCTTTTAGGTGATTCGTGAGTTTGCGGATGAGGAGTGGATGAACTCGAGGAGGCCATGCAATAAAATTTGGTTTTACATGAATTTCCAATTGGGTACTTTATTTTAATTTGGTTTTCATATTTTTATGGATTTGTAATAAGGCTGTTTAATTATGTTTTGGATTAGTTTTATGTTTTGAATATGTTTAAAATATGGCTTTTAAATTACTTGGTTAATTTAATAATTGAGTCCAAAGTTTTCTAAACTAAAACTCGCAATGGTTTTAAAAATCTTACCATCGGGTAACATGAATAGTTCAATAGTAAAATTACAAGTTAAATGTTTTCAACAGATTAAGTGATTTCCAAAATTCAAGTTTCTATACTCAATTGCAAACGGATTTTCCAAAATGATATTTCGAATTTTCTTAAAAAGATATAAATGTTCTCTATCCTATGATTTACCAACTAAGTTTTAAAGTTTTATGTAATTTCGAAGTAAATTTCAATTTTAACTTATTTTCGACAAATAAAGAATCACAAAGAGTTTTTCACAAAAATTTAATTGTTAATTCGATTCTTTCAAAAATTATTTTCCTTAGTGACATACCAGATTCGGGCGTATTGACCGGGTTTGGGGTGTTACAACTTGAACGGGAAATTCAAATTGTTTTCCATTGTTTCATGTTTTCTGCTTTGATTCTAACCTTAGGTTTTCTGCTGTTTTTAGTTTTCCTTATTCTACTACGCATTCTAACACATTTTTGCTTCTTGTTATAATAGCCCATTTGTGCCCGGGCCCAAACAAACCAAAAAAATAAAAAAAATAATAAAAAATAAATAATAATGTCAAGTCCGTTTACAAGCCTAAAATAGACTACCCAGACCCAAACCTATGCGGCCCAAAAGGGCCCAACACCTAAACAGAATTAGAAGCCTAGGGTTTCTGAAACCCTAAGCACCCCAAGTACCCAGCACAACCCCTTAGTCGCGCCGTAGTTAGCACGAGTCATGCCTTATCGCCGTCGTGATTCTCGTCGTTCACCTGCAAAAGGAAAGAAAAAACACAGCAAAGGCAACAAATATAGCATTATATGATCTTTGCATTTATTTTTTCGATTTATTTTTGGGTTATAAAACCCCAATGAAATCTGTAAAAAAAAAAAGATACACAGAATACAAAAAAATACAGAAATAAAGAACAAAAATCTTCAGAAAACAGAGGTGATTTTCGACAATATTATTTTGTTTAGTTTTTTTTTCTTTCTTCGTTTTATTTTCGATTATATACAAAAGTAAAAGAGTTTACCTTTCGATTTACGTTGAAAAACTGAAGTTTTTGACCTCCAGCCGCCGTGTATGGCGGCATTTACGATGGCGCGTGTGACGATGGCCCATAGGGCTGATGACTGGAATCCAGACGGAGGAAGGGAGGATTTGAGAGGTTTTTTTTGAATTTTTTTTTTTAAAAACAGATGAGAATGACTTTTTTTTTTTCATTAAAAGTGACTTATATAGTGATATAGAAACGACGCCGTTTTTGCTTAAGCCAATAAGCACTAAAACGACGTTGTCTTAAGGCCAAAGATCCGCACGTTGACCCGACCCGGGGAGGATCCTCGTATTTTTATAAAAGGGGCAATTTCCTCTTTGGTCCTTCCGTAATTTTATTATTTTAAATTTAGTCCAATTTTAATTTTCTTTTATTTTTTAATCCAGCCATGAAAGTGTGCTTTTGTCTCGATTTGATCCCTGGCCATTTAAATATAAACATTGGAACGGTGCCGTTTTTGGGAGTAGGGCATATTTGCCTAGTGAGTCCCTCCTTTATGGTACGCGTTTCAATTAAGTCCTAAATTCGGTTCTATTCTTTTTTTTTTACCTCTAAAATTTTACTAAAATTCAGATTTAATCCTTTTTTATTTTTATTTTTATTATTTTGATTTGATCCTTGTTTCTTTAGTCTTTAATTCTTTTTATTTTCATTTTTATTCTTATTTCTAAATTATTTCATTATTATAAATGTATTAAATTATTACTATTTATTATTTATACTAGGTTATTATGTTAAGTTCAATATTATTTAAATATTACATATCATTTTAAAATTTGTATATTAATTTTAAAATTTTGTATAATATATTATATATAACATTTAAATTGTTTTATTTTTAGTATTGTATAAAATTTTGTTTATTGTATAACATATATTGTGTATATTGTTTATTTTTTAAAAATGTATTTTTGTGTATATATATATTAGATTATTGTAATATAAATATATTTTATTTAAAGTTATATATTATTTATTTATTAAAATGTATCTTACTTAGTTTCTCATGAATATATATATTTTTTTTAGAATTTACCATGTTGTTTTTTATAGTATTTTTTTATATACATATTATTCACCTTATTTTTATATATACCTTTAATCTTGTGTAAAATTTTCATGTTTACGCCTTTAATTTCTTTTTAGATTATTTTATTGTCGCATTCTATCTTGTAGTTGATTGTTCATATTTTTAAGAACAAATTTGTAATCTTTATTTAACTTAGTATAATTGTTATATTACTTGCATTATTTGTATTATTTGTTATGTTATTATTTTTTACTTGGTGAAATGCTCTTTGAAATTTATGTTTGGTAATGTACTAATGCCACATTTCATATAAATCATTGTTTTTGAAAATGTACTTCAATTTTTTTAATTGCAACGATTTATCCAAAAAGTACTTACTTAAATAAAATAATATTTGGTTTTTGGAAGTCTCGAGGAAACTGCGCCCTAACTCACTGGGTTTCAATTTTCTTCGTTGAATTTACATAACCAAGTATCCTTTTTGAAATAAAAAATTACAAAATTCAAATCAAAACTTATTCTCGAGAATTCAAAATGTTGTATCCTAACTTATTGGATATGATATTTTGTATCTCGAGGTAAGGATCTCTTACAAATAAAGATAAGCTCAGTTTCAAAGTCTTGAAATGTTGCATCCTAACTCATTGGGTGTAGCATTTTATTTCTTTGAGATAAGAGAATCTTAGTTTTCTTTCAAATTAAATGATTATATTTTAAAATTTTAAAATTTTCGACATTAGGATACGAGTTTATCAATTAGGTACCAATTTTTGGGCGTTACGAGGGTGATAACCCTTCCTCGTACGTAACCAACTCCCGAACCCATTTTCTTGAATTTCGTAGGCCTAAATCAATATTTTAAAACAAAAATGGTTTTATAAGGTGATCCGATCACACCAAAGTAAAAAAAGGATCAGTGGCGACTCCCGTTTTCATTTTTCAAAGTCGATCCCTGTTTTTTAAAAATAAAAATGGTTCCGACAGCTTGGCGACTCCGCTGGGGATACTGAGAGAGTCAAGCCGTAAAATTGATTATTTTCTGTTCTTTGTCAGAAATTTGATTTGAAAATTATGATCCTTTTGTTGCATTTGTTTGTGTCATTACATATAATTGATATTCTCTTATGCACATTGCATTGCATGACCGTTGTGGTCACACCTTTAAGTGGGAGTGAGAAACTATGCTTTCGTGAGGTTTTCACCTCCGCATGGGCTCGTGGATTGTTTTCTGGATACATCTGTACCTATCTCTTCGTCAAGTTTTCACTTCCGCATGGCCATAGGGAAATGTATTCCCCTGAACTGAACTCGGTCCGTATGAACCTATAATGGGTGAGGATCAAGGAATCTGCTGGTTCAGGTACCTAAAATTTAGAGCTAAACCACACGTAGAAAACATAAGGACTCACCCTAAGTAGAACTATGCCCAAACCATAGTGGTCACCCAGATAGGTGTTTGTTTATTTTATTTGCTTTATGTTTTATTTCATGGTACTAAACTTGTTGTGCTTTATTTTTGGTGCATGTCATTTTATATTTTAAAGAAGTATCGATTCACAGTTAGTTTCTAAGTTAGAAATCTAGTTATGGAGAACAAATTCCTTGATAAAGTGGAAGACAATGCAGCCTTCCGCATGTGGTCAGAGTAAGCGCAATTAGAGAAAGGGAATAGCTTAGCTGAAGGGTATGTGTCAGAACTATGGGATTTCAATCATATTAGTATCACGCAAAATGAGTTTCAAAAGTTGAAAGAAATTTGGATCCAGTGGGATGATGAGGCTAAGCAGCTGTTCTACCGTAATTATGGCGATTTACCCTACTTGCTCGACATTAAGGTAGATAAGCATCTGTTCCGGGCTATAACTCAGTTTTGAAACTCTGCCTATAGCTGTTTCACTTTTGGGAAAGTAGATTTAGTGCCCACGGTGGAGGAATATACAACCTTGCTTCGCTTTTCAAGGATCCAAGTCGACAAAGCTTATTCTAGGGCTACTAGTGTCCCAACTTTTGTGAAGAAGTTAATGAATATCACAGGGATGAGTGAACAGTGGGTTGCGGCCAGAATTCAGAAGAAAGGTGAAGGTAAATGCATTCCTTGGGTAAGTTTGAGGGATCTGATCTTAGCACATCCAGATTTGAAGAAAAATATTAACGTCTTTGCCTTGTGTATTTATGGTTTGGTGATTTTCCCTAAGGCTCTAAGACATGTAGATGAAGCAGTCACTAATTTATTCGATCGACTTGACAGAGGGGTCACGCCTGTACCTGCGCCGAGACATTCAGATCTTTGAATATATGTCGGAGAGCAGGAGAGGGTAGGTTCATTGGATGCTTGCAGTTGTTATTAGCTTGGTTCCACAGTCATTTCTGAAAGGTGGAGAAAGTTTCTTATCGGGTTTTCTCTGAGAACTATTCTCCATTAAAAGAGATAGTGATTACACCAAGGAGAGAGGACGTGTCTGAGGAAAACTGGATGGCGCTCCTTCAAAATCTTTAAGAGGAAGATATCGAGTGGAGGGCTCCTTGGATGATTCCCGATAAAATTCTTTATCGGTGTGGGAATTTTGACTGGGTTCCTTTACTTCGAATTTGAGGAGTCGTTGGGTATACTCCTTCGCTCGTACTAAGGCAATATTGATCAAGACAGTCGTACCAGCAACATATGGACTGGCTCAATGTGAGTTCTCATAAAGAAGGGATAACTATAAGAAGAAGGTTAAGAAGATTTCTAGTGTATGAAATCAGATTCGTAGGATGAAGAGATTATTTGCTGGCCTAATGATGACCCCAGAATATAGTGGATGGAGGATTAGAAGGGTTAATGATAACACCTCTGAGTTAAATCCAGAAGGCGCCCGATCAAGAGAAGAATACTTGCAAGTGGTCCCATCAGAATTAGATATTATAAAACAAGATTTCGAGAGGTTGAGTTCAGAGCTTGGGAAGAGGATGGAGAAGCTGGAAGAAGAAAATATGTACCTGAGATTAGATGTGGATGTTCAAAAATTAGAGCCCGAAAAACTAAGAAAAGGAAAGAAAAGGGTCGAGGAAGATCTGGATAGTCTAAAGATAGAATATAAGAAGCTACGTCTATCAATGAAAAATGCCGAATTATGGAAGACTTTGGAACAGTGGCAACAGGAGGTTCAAGAGGAAAAGGCCAAAGCTAACCATTGGGAGAGGAAGTTCCAAGAGATGCAGACGCAAAACGATGCCTTAGAAAGGAGTTTGTGTAACAGCCTAATTTAGGGGCTAGTCAGAATAGTGATCTCAGAATCACTAATTCGAGATTAGAGAAATTTATTTTCATATTATATTATGAGTTAGAACATGATAGCATATGTGCATGAAAATTTTGGTGTTTTAATTTTAGCGATTTCATGTTTAATCGCGAAAAAGGACTAAATCGCATAAAGTGCAAAAGTTCCATTCTATAGGCTAAATAGCCATAAATTGCTAATTGGAGGTATTTAAAAGGTAATTAGACCCCAATATTTTTCTTGGTCGGTCATAGGCTAAAATAGGAGACAAAGATGGACAATGTTGGTCAAAGTTGGTGAAAGTGGTTGACTAATTTGACTAGTTTAATATTAGAATAAGGAAAGAAAAGATACCATCTTTCTCGACCGATTTTGTAACACCCCTTACCCGAATTCAACGCCGGAATAGGGTACGAGGCATTACCGGAATTACAAATTTATTTATCAGACCTTTTATTTCATTTCTTTTTTTATATTTGAAACCAATCAAAATTAAACATATTGTCCCTTAAACATATTTATTTTTCTCGTCATGTCTTACTTCAATTTATTACTCGTCTCAACATACTTAATTACCTTGTATTTACATATTAAAGATAATCACATATTTACATATCATGATAAATATCATTCACTTGTCTCTTCTTCATAAACATAAATCGCTTAATTCATCATATTAATATTTCACATACCATCAACTCATATTTCCTTATATCACATAATTAAGTTACACGAACTTATCTAGTTAAATTTATGTAAATACCAAAATTTAAGGACATTTTGGTAATTTTCTATTTTCATAAATTTTTCAACCGATCTAATCTAAATTAACAATTTCATACTTTCAATAATAAAATAATCCATTTCATGCAATTTGGTCATTTCCAACATTTTTACAAACTAATCATAAAATTTTACTTTTATTCAATTTAGTCCTTGAGCCTAAAACATTACAAATTAGCCATGCTAGCTGAATATTTATACATATTTTCCTCCTCCTCCTCTCCATTCCACATCCTTAATGTATATAACATGCTATAAGTAACATTATAAATAATTTCACTATTTACTCATATGTATATTCAAAACTGTCCATTTGAGTCATAGTTACTAAATTATTTATATATTGAGTTATAGAACTCGAAATGAAAAACCGTTAATTTTTCCTGAAACTAGACTCACATATATTTATACCATAAAATTTCCAGAATTTTAGCCTAGCCAATTAGTACAGTTTATTCATCAAATTCACCCTATTCTGTTGTCTGGCGGTGCTGACCCTTCTTCACTAAAAATTAGTTATCTCTTCATACAAGATTTAGATGATGTTCTTGTTTATTTCTATTGAAAATATACTCATTCAGGATTCTAAAAATATAAATTTAAGCCCCTAATTATTTTTATTCAATTTTTATGACTTTCTAAAGATAGAACAGGGGATCTCGAAATCACTCTGAACCAGTCTTACAAAATATAAATATCTCAGAATACAGAATTCCTTTGCTTTCCATGTTTCTTTCATATGAAAATAGACTCAATAAGCTTTAATTCTATATCTCACTCAACTTCTAATTCAGTTTCTACAATTTTTGGTGATTTTTCAAAGTTAGACTACTACTGCTGTCCAAAACTGTTTTAATGCAAAATGTTAATTATCAAGTTTATAACACCTTTATTTCCTTTCTCTACAACATTTCCCATTACTTTCTCTTATTTTCCTTCTCTAACATATCAAGAACATAAAACTTTATATAAGAAAACTCTACATTAACATCATTTCCATGCTTTTACCACAATATCAAACTTAAAATATATTGAAAACATGAAGTTCTTACCTTGTTTTATAGATTTCAATCTTTAATTTGATTTTCTCTCCTCCAGCTTCTATTTCTTGAATCAAACTTGATATTCTTGCTCCCCATAGTCTCCTTGTCATCTTTCTCTCTTGATGGCTATGTAAATTCTTTTGAATTCTAAGTGAAAATGGTGGATTTTGGTGGAAGGACTAATTTGTAAAGAAAGCAAAACTTCTTTTCTTTCTCTTCTTCTCACGTTGGTTAGCATGGGAAAGAGATGATGATCATTCATCATCTTTCCTTCCTTATATACTACATAAATAATAAAATAATAATAAATATTAAAATATCTTATCAAAATATTAATAAAATAATATTTATCTAATTAAATAATTATAAAATATCATCACTATTATCATTACTTTCTAGATTTCACTTTCTAGATTTCTCTTTCTTCTAATTGATCATTTTGCCCTTTGTGTTCTTTTAAATTCCACCTTGAATCATCACATAATTTGATAAAATTTTGAATTAGTCCCTCATAATTCTTTACCTATTCAATTTGGTCCTAATTCATCCATTTCCTTAGTTTCTAGATTATTCCACCCTAAAATATTTACACTATTGGTCCTTAAACTTTTCATATTTACACTTTAACCTCAAATTTTGAGTATTTACTCTTAGGTAATAAAACTTTTCTCACTTTTACAATTTAATCCTATCTTGAATTAATAATGTAATATATCATAATATATTTCCCAATGTTGACATAATCCAGATTTCCCCTTCTCGTCACTTTATTTTCTTATTTTACTATATTAAGGATAATATTTCACTGTAAAAATTTTCGGGGTGTTACAGATTTTTGCAAACAAAATAGAGGGTTGAAAGCTCAAAATTTTCAGCAAGCTCCCCTTTATTCTAGTACATGTTCTAGTGATCTTTTATTGAAAATAATTGTACTTTTGAGACCCCTAAAGCTTAAGCTTTCAAATGAGGGGACTATTGTGCAACGTTGTGAAAAGTTTAGAGTTTTACCATGAGAGCTATCATTGTTATTGCTGCATTTTTATGGAAGAAAATGAGTCTTAGTTGCTAGATGAACAACTTTTGTGAAAGGTGTTAGCATGAAAACACCAAATAGGACCTTGATGAAAATGTTATAAAGTTTGTGGTTAATATGTGAGATATTGATTTTTGATGATAGCTTTAAGAGCATTAAATGTTCACCTAGGCTTGTTGAAGGTAGAAATGTGATTAGAATTTATTTTCGAGCCTAGGGGCAAAATGATCATTTTACCAAAGTCTAGGGGCAAAATAGTAATTGTGCCTAAGCATGATTTTTGAAATGCTTTTATTAATATAGTGGTTAAAATGAGTTAAATTGCTATTATAGAGCAAGAAGAACCGAGGGCCTTCCTTGATCGAGGAAAGAATAAAGTCTCAGACTAGATCGACAAGCTAGCACATTTTGAAATCGAGGTAAGTTTGTATGTAATTTAAGCAACAATTATGTTCGCATGTTGAGAAATGCTTGGCATTATATTAATGCATGATGCACTACTAAATTGAGTAGTTAATGTGAATGAGATGATGAAGTCTTAATGGGCCATATTAATTATAAAAATACTATCATTGAGATATGAAATAGATAAGGTTCTGTATAAGACCATGTCCGGGACATGGCCTCGACACCGAGTTGAGATCCCGTGTAAGACCATATCCGGGATATGGCTTCGGTAATGAATATGAAAATCGTATAAGACCATATTCAGGATATGGCATCGATACATGATAGGAAATTCCATATAAGACCATATCCGGGATATGGCATTGGCACCTAGAGGTAATCCCATATAAGACCATATCCGGGATATGGCCTTGGCATCTAGAGTTGACTCCATGTAAGACCACCTCGAGGATGTGGCATTGGCTTTATACTTACAGTAATGACGATAAACTCACATCTTTGACTATCCCTTGTGAATAGTGGGGTCAGTAGATGAATTTAGAAGTCGAAATGTGAATGATATTTAAGTCACGTGAATAAGTGAATACAGGTACTCGTGAATAAGTCACGAAGAATCGGTTTCGATATGTGGCATGGTATGTGCTAGATAAGGGCAATTGTAAGTAAGTATTGTCAAGAAGCCTTGACTTTTGTACGGTTAGCTAATACCGTGGATGGATCATTTTATGGGCTTATTATTGCTATTTATTTCCATGCAAACTTACTAAGCTTTATGCTTACCCCGTTTTCATTGCCCTTCTTTCTTGTAGCATTGTCAAGGTAACTCGAGGATCGTGGACGTAGGAGTTCAGAAATCACACTATCTAAAGCACTTTGGTATAACAATTTTAGACTTATTTTGAGTATGGGATGTATAGGACTTGAGTATTTTGTTAAGTTGTAATTGTTAGTCAAAGTGTTGGCTATGTAAGTTTGTAAAAGTCATTTTGTAAATGGCCTACGAGTTAGGCAAATACTTGGCAAACTCTTTTGCTAAATAAAGATGAAATTCATGAAGTGTATGTCCCTTTAATTATCTTGTATGTTGGAATGAGTTCTTAGACTTGTTTGTGGGATAGGAGTTGTCGAAACCATTTTTAAAGTTTTATGAAAAACGGGGGTCGACTTTAAAAACGAAAATGGAGTCGTCACCAATCCCTTTTTGCTTAGGTGTGATTGGATCACCTTATAAAAAATGTTTTGTTTAAAACATTAATTTTGGCCTACGAAATTCGAGAAAATAGGTTCGGGAGTCAGTTACGTATGAGGAAGGGTTAGCACCCTCATAACTCCCAAAAATTGGTACCTAATTGATAAAGTCATGTCCTAATGTTGAAAATTTTAAAAATTAAAAAAAACGATCCTTTTATTTGAAAGAAAGCTAAAGCTTACTTATCTCAAAGAAATAAAATGCTATACCCAATGAGTTAGGATGTAACATATCATGACTTTGAAACTAGGCTCACCTTTATTAGTAGAAAATTCTTATCTCGAGACACAAAACATCAAATCCAATAAGTTAGGATACAACGTTCTGAATTTCCAAGAATAAGTTTTGATTTGAAGTTTATAAGTTTCAGTTTCGAAAGAAAAGGGATACTTAATATTTTAAGTTCAACGGAAAAAATCGAAACCCAGTGAGTTAGGGCACAATTTTTCTCGAAGCCCCCAAATATTATGTATCACCGTATTTAAAAATATTTGAATAAAATGGGTCAATTCAAAAGGTGTTTTTATAAAAAATGGTCTTGGAGTGAGATGTGGCATATATATATTACAAAATATCAATTTCAAATAGCAATTCTCCATAATTACGAATCATATTAACAAATAACACTAATATAAACAATTAACGAAAAGAATAATATAAGGCAACGAATAATAAAATAACTATACTAAAGCAATCATAAAATAAATAATAAATAAAAGAGCATGGACAAATAAAATATATAAAGCAATAAATAACAAATTAATAAAAGAAAGCTACTAAATAAATGTGAAAACTTCTCATGCAAGATTAAGTGTAAAATGAGTGACATATATCAAATAATAAATAAATATTGCGAATAAAAAATATAAAAATGATTTGGCAAAATCTAAAAGTAGTATATATATTCTTGAGAAAATAAATAAAATACGTTTTAAATAAATAAATGATATGTAACTTTAAAACAATATTTATAATACAATAATCTAATACATATATATATATATATATATATATATAAACTACATATTTAAGAATAAATGATATAAAAAATATTATACAAAATAAATTAAATTAAATGTTATATATAATATAATAATATGTAATATACAAAATAAAAAGTGTAAAATAATAATTAATGTGCAAATTTTAAAATAATATATGATATATGAGTAATATTGAATTTAAGAAAATAACCTAATGTAGGAGCCCAATTTTGCCCGGGCTTAAATAAACCAGAATAAAAAATAAAATAAAATAAAAAATGTCCAGCACAGTCCAAACAACCCAAAACAGATCCCTAAACCCATTACACCTGAGCCCAGTTACACTACAAAACCTAGACCTTAATCAGAACCAAGCCAAACGCAGCCCAAAAGGCCCAGAACCTAAGTTAGAAACAAGGGTTTCTGAAACCCTAGCGAAACATCACACCGCAAGCAGCCCCTGCCTCGCACCCAAGCCATCAGTCGCGCCGCAGTGTGTGCAAATCGCCTCATCATCGCCGGGCTTCTCGTCGGTCACCTGCGAAGAAGGAAAGGAAAGGCAGCAAAATATTTCCTTTTTCATTTTTTTTCGGGTTATAAAAAACCCACAATAATCTGTAAAAAAGGATACGAAAATACTTCACAAAAATAGACAAAAGGAAATACACAAAATATTCAGAGAAATAAAAAAAAATCACTAAAACAGAAGGTGATTTTCGATTTATATTCGTGTTATTTTATTTTATTTTTTTTATTCATGCAAATATTGAATGTACAATAAATAAAATAAAAGAAAAACCCTTTACCTTCTAAACCATGCACAAAAACGAAGTCTCCGACCGCCATATCTGGTAGTAGCGTATGGCAGCGTCTGGCGGCAAATCATCGAGCAAGGTCGGGTCTAACCTCGATCAAGGGAAGAGAGCATTTCAGAGCTCTCTTATGTTTTTTTTTTAAAACAGTGTATAAAATGAATTTTTGGGCCCGTTTTTTTACTTTTATAGGCCAAAGGAACGACGCCGTTTTGAGGTGGTCAGTTAATGACCAAAACAATGCCGTTTTAAAGCTGAGGATCCGTGCGTTGACCCAACCCGAGGAGGATCCGCGTGTTTTTGTTTAAGGGTCTAATTGCCCTATAGACCCTTCTGCATTTTTTTCAAATTTACAATTATGTCCAATAGCCTTTTTTCGTATTTACAATTTAGCCTTAAAACTTATATTCTGTTTCATTTTAATCCTAGGGCTCCTTAAAGGCTTAAATCTGAACGACGTCGTTTTGAAAATTTGGCAAAATTGCCATAATAACCCTTGCAGTACGAAGCGCATTTTGTTTTAATTCCTTTTTATATCTGTTTTTATTTGCTATTTAATCCTCATTTCTTTATTTATTTTTATTTTATTTTTTTAAAACTATTCTAATATTATATTTAATTATTTTATCATGTTAAAATATTATATTAATCATATTATTTGTATATTAATTTATTAATAATATAAAACTTGTATATATTTTTATTATATATTATCCTTATGTATTTTAAACTATTATTATTTATTATTTGATTTGATTTAATTATTTTTATTATATAATATTTTTAGACTTATATATTAGTTATTTTATTATATATTTTTAAACTTTTGTATATTATATATTATTATTTCCTATATTATTTTTTAAAATTTTATTTTATCTAAAATTATTTATATTGTATAATATATTATTTATTCTTAAAATATAGTTTCATATGTATTAGATTATTTATAAATACGTTTTATTTAAAGTTATAAATTATTTATTTATTTTAAAATATATTGTATTTATTTTCTTAATATATATATGTAATAGGCCCATTTTGAAACCAAAATAGAATAAAATTAAAACAAATGAAAAACCCAAATAAAATAACAGTCCATTTTACAGTTTTTACAAACCCAAAATAATTATAAAGCCTAATTACAAACTCATCCCAAATACCCCTAAAGGCCCGAATGGTTTCAAAATTCGAAAACCCTAGAAGGTTCTAGGAGTGTCGCTCGAAACGACCAAACCATCGGCCATGACTTTCCCCACGCGTTTGCCACGCTGCACAGACTGACCTCCGACGCCACATCCGCACTGCATACTGCACAATGACAAGGACAAACAACACAGCAAAGAAAAGAAAAAAAACAACAATTGTATTTTGATTTCATTTTTATTTTTATTTTTGTTTCGGCTTTAAAAGGCCTGAAACAAACCACTGTAAAGACTTCACAATTTTCAAATACAGAATATAGATTACGCATACAGAATATATCAGAAAAAAAAAGTTTTCTTTTTTTTCGATTACATCTTTCTTCTATTGTTCATTCTTACTTTTGAATCTATTTTCAAGCACTACTTTCTTTTATTTTGAAATATTAACAAAGAGAGAGAGAGGAGATACCTTCGCTTGGTTCTGTCCGTGTCCTCTCCATCGCGATCGGAGTTCGGAAAGGGGCGGGACTTCAAGGTCGATGCAAAAGGGCCTCCCTTGGGATCTTCGTGTACCACCAAACACCTTTACAGTGACGTTTTGGTGGTCAGACGGAAGGGTTTCCCTTAACTATGGCGGAGAAAAAAAATAAAAAGGGGGCTGTGGTTTGGTTTGGTTTAGAAACAAAAAGGGATTAAACTGTTCTGATTGTTTTTTTTAAGGTTTTATTTACTTATTTAAATCATGAGAAACGATGTCGTTTGAAGCTTGATTAAGTGGCTTCAAAACGATGTCGCATAAAGCAGCCCGATCCAACTCTACCCGTAAACCCGGAGGATCCGCGTGTTTTGGTCCTGATGGTTTATTTGTTCTTTTAGTCCCTCCCCAACTTATTTATTTTTAATCAAGTTTTATTTAATTTTTAATTTCTCCTTTAACACACATTCCGTTTTCATTTTAGTCCCCGCTTAAACACTTCGTTTTGAGTTTTGAAAATATTTGCTAGTTTAGTCCCTGATTGTCTACACGCGTTTCATTGTGATCCTGGCATAAATGTTAATGATTTTATTTATTATAAAGTGGTCTTCCAACTTTGTTTTGTTTCAATTAAGTACCTTTTTTGTTTTTGTAAATAATCTTTTCATTTTATCAAACTTAATATATATATATATATGTTTATACTATTTGTTTTTAAATTATTATTTATATGTATTATCTATATTAACTTGTTTTAATGTAATGTTTATT
The DNA here is from genome assembly GCA_025506655.1 of Gossypium rotundifolium. Lineage (NCBI taxonomy): Eukaryota > Viridiplantae > Streptophyta > Magnoliopsida > Malvales > Malvaceae > Gossypium > Gossypium rotundifolium. The sequence goes on along the minus strand of CP106724.1, from coordinate 18,262,572 downwards.
AAAGTTTGCTTTACTATTTATTTAAACTAATTATATATATATGCATATATTTTATTCCCTCGAAATTGTTAGACATTATAATTTCTTCTTTTATGTATATTGTTTTAAACCTTTTATATTTTTATATTGAATTATCTTTTGCCTATTTTAAACATTGTTTATCCATATAAATATATGTAGGCTTACATTCAAATTTTCCTTTCATATGCATATAGTATTTTTTTTCTTATGAATATATCGTCCTTTTAACCATGCGATTATCGTTATTGTGTATTTGTACGTCCATTTGTATGATGTTGAGCTTGTTTATTGCTTCATGCCATGAAACACCCCAAACCCGGCCCACGAGCCTTGACCGGATCTGGTATGTTCCCCGGTGTAAACCGTTTCAAATTCTTTTGTTACTTAGGAAAAACTTGTGTGATTTGGAAGAAAGATCGTTTTGGGTTGGGCTTGAGATGAAAACAAGTTTATTTCATTATATAAAAAAAAATTTCTTTACTTTAGGTGACAAAATGTTTGGGCTTTGTTTTAAAAATAGATTTACTTAATCTTTTAATAAATAAAAGTTTGTGAGCTTAATAAATAAAAACAAAATAAAATAGTTCTACTAAGGACTTATTACATCAAATAATTCCCAAAATTTAAATTCTAAATACTTAAAGTAAAATAGTCCAAATAAAAGAAATCGGAACTTCACATGGCCTCCACTAAGCATCTGCCGGCCTGGTCCATCACTGATCGTCACCTGAAAAATAGTCCCACAACGGGGTGAGTCAACAGACTCAATGTGCAACCAACACTAAAATTTAATATTTCAGGCATACAATATCATACATGTTCATAAAGCATTTAAACAATATGATGCAACCCGAACCCAAACCTATATGCCATCTGCTACACACTACCCGTACCATCCTGCACACCATGGGGACTACTAAGTCAACTCTCCATCCGCTACACACCATCGAAGGCAGTCGCTGCAGTCGACGTGCTCATCGCCCTTATAAAAATTCGTGGTCTTAGGTCACCACATTTAGAATTCGTGGTCTTAGGTCACCACATTTAGAACTCGTGGTCTTAGGTCACCACATTTAGAATTCGTGGTCTTAGGTCACCACATTCAGTTATCGTGGTCTTAGGTCACCACATTCAGATTTCGTGGTCTTAGGTCACCACATTCACTTCCCCTTTTCATATAACCCATATGCCCCATATCATACATATCATGCAATATCATACCTTAATTCACATTCTTATCACTTTTCATATTCTTATCACTTTTCACATGTTAAAAATAACATATATTCATATTCCTAGTAGGAGTAGGAAACGTACCTTAGTACTTTGTACAATTGTATGGTACCTTAGCCATGCTTTTCACATTCTTAATAACACATTTAATTTAAAACATAGGCCATGAACGTATTAATACTTAGGGTAGGGTACACACCTGATTCGCTTAACGATTTCACTTGAAATCCCGAATTTTTGATCTTAGATCTTTAACTCCCTACATTCGGCCCATATTAAATATTTAATGAAAAACTCATTCGGCCATAAAACCAAATCCTAGTAGGATTTGTACACTTATATGCTTACCTTCTTTGTCGAATTGACTATAGTCAAATCCAAAACTCTGCTATTCTCCTTCTTGTATTTGGCCAAACACTGGATCTCCACATAGGTTAGTTTCGGCTTTTTAACAATTATGAAATAGATCTTCATACCAAAACAAGCCTTGGCCGAATATTCATGTACACTTACCTTAGGGATCTAAATCCCGAAATTGCTAATTCCCTTTGGTATCTGTCGAAATCACCTATAGATTCACATGTTAGATTCAATTCCAATCACTTAGGTCTTGGCCGAATGTCTTAAATCCATACCTTGTGATTTCAAATCCCGAAACTTTCATCCTTGTAGTCGACAGTCTCAGAATCCCGAAGCTTTCCTTCAAAGTTTCGGCCAACATGTGTATGGCATTAGAATCTTAACTTTTGGTTTACAGAAGAAAGAAAATAATAACAATTGATCCTTACCCTTACTTGAAGAATTCGACAATCTCCCTCCTGACACCACTTCAAAGTTTCGGCTATAGCCTAAGTGAACACTTAACAGATGTCGGCTTTTGATGAATTGAAACAAAGAAGAAGAAATCGGCTAATGGTGGTATCTTGAATTTTCGGCTTTGACTAACAAAAAGAAGGAGAACAAATGAAGAAGAGAGAAATTTGCTAGAGAATTTCAAGAAGAAAAGAGAGAATGAAAATAGCTACCCTTTTCCCTTGTTCTTTGAAATTAATCTACATAGAGACCCTCATTCGCCAACTCTTCCTATTTTGATAAATTTTATCTCTTTAATTATCATCTAAAATAAAAGATAATTCAGCAACTATCCTTACCTAGCCGAAATTACTAAACTCAAAGTCTCTTACTTGGCCATCACTTCTCCCACATTCTCCTAATTAGAGAATAATTCTTCATTTATCATCTGTTATCCTTAAATAAAATAAAAGGGATAAAACCCCTAAAATTTAGCCATGTGCTATCCATCTCTCTGCTCCTAGAAGGAAAAATAAAATTTCTTTTATTTGCTTCCCAAGTGACTCGATCCCTGGCCCAAATACACAAGCTTGTGGCGTCACTTGCTGGGCTTTTAAGTGGTGCCTTCAAGCCACTTTGACAAGCCTGTTTGTGCGTCAAATCCTTCCTATTAATTTTCTTAAGGCCACATTGCCTTAGTTTCCTCTTTTTAAATTTTAAAACTTGACATTTCCTTTCATTTCCAACTTTCCAAAATGTTCACTTTCCTCTTTTAACTTAAGTTTCCAAAATGTTCACTTTCCTCTTCTAACTTAACATTTCCAAGTTTCCAAAATGTTCACTTTCCTCTTTTTGAAACTTAACATTTCTAAATCATCTCTTACATTTCCAAGTTTCCAAAAATGTTCATAATACATTCATAACACATAAGACATGCCATTTCGTATAATCAAAAGAAATGCATAGGCCCATTTTCAGGGTGTTACAGTTCTACCCCCTTAAAAATAATTTTGTCCTCGAAATTACTTACTATCGAGTAATCGAACATCTTAACTCACCGCGCTACGCTTATGCTATGCACTCTGATCTTAAAACTAACACATTTCCTACAAAAATTCACATCAGCGGCTGGGGGTGGTGGTGGCATTTCATTTTCAGATCCTTGACCCGATCTAACGGGTTCAGACACGGTCATTCTTCCTCTACCGCGTCCATGACGACCGCGTCCTCTAGAACTCATATCTAAACGGCGCTTTAATCGATTAAGAAATTTTATGAATTAGCCTTTATTCCACCGATTAATGCGAAGAAGTTTTATGAAAAGAATTTTAGGAGTGGTTCTTTCGTATTCATACATACACACAGTCTTTACATTCATACATCCATCAATCAATTATGAACTTTCGTTCATTCAGAGAAATGTTGTAGTTTTCATTGTTGTTGTTTTTCCACTACCTAGGGGTATTTTCGTAATTTGCCCTACAGGGGTATTTTTGTAATTTGTCAAAATAAGGTTCATTGGTGATTTGTCAATAAGGGTATTTTGGTAATTTTTGAAATCCTGGGTATTTTAGAAATTTTGAAATTACAGGGTATTTCAAGAATAAACGTGGTAAATTTATAAATCTTAATAAATCAAGGATATTTTGGAATTTACAAAACTTGAAGGTTGTTTCGAGAATTTGTTTTCCAAATCGGTGTTGTTGCGTAAATTTTGAAGATCGGGGTCATTCGGTAATTTTGTAACTCGGGGTATTTCGGTAATTTGCAGGGTAGGGGAAATTTCGTAAATAATTTTTTTCCCATAATCAAGGTATTTTGATATTTTGTAAATTTAGGGTTCCTCTAGGCAAAGTAGTGAAATTTTGATAAGAACTGTGGGTATTTGGAAATTTCATAAACCAAGGGCATTTTTGTAATTTTACCACTAGGGGTATTTTAGTAAATTTGTAAATCAAAAATATTTCAGGAAAATTTATAAAAATAATCTTTTCAAATCAAGAGGGTAATTTAGAAATTTTAAAACTAGGGTTTCCATAAAAATATGGCTAGTCCCTTTCGGGTTTTAGTTAGGGGTTTAGCCCGTGATTAAGTCCTCTTGGTTAGGGTGAACCGTAGCTACGCACCAGGTAGGATTCGAGTAAAGAGGAGGTGAGTCGCTAGGACTGCTTAAATACTAAGCTCTTCTTGAATCCACTCCTAGACATGCACAACAGATTACACACACCTAGCTCGTGACTTAATCATGTGTTTGTCTAATGGTCCTTAAGTCTTATGTACTTGTGCTTTTGAGTAGACTAGCCCTAGGGTTCAGCAGATCCTAGTTCACTAATCTACATTGCCATAAAAGCCCATACATTTCACATATTCAAATCATTTGAAGTCAAGTACTTACACGGTGGATCATGGTTTGAGACTTAGGTGCCATGCCGAAAACCTAAAAATTTTTCAGAAAATTCCTTTTGGGCTAGATTTTGAAAATGTTATGGGCCTTAAACCACAGGCCAAGTGTTTAAAACTGGGCTCTGATACCAAACTGAAACACCCCAAACACGGCCCACGAGCCTTGACCGGATCTCGTATGTTCCCGGTGTAAACTGTTTCAAATTCTTTTGTTACTTAGGAAAAACTTGTGTGATTTGGAAGAAAGATTGTTTTGGGTTGGGCTTGAGATGAAAACAAGTTTATTTCATTATATAAAAAAAAATTCTTTACTTTAGGTGACAAAACGTTTGGGCTTTGTTTTAAAAATAGATTTACCTAATCTTTTAATAAATAAAAGTTTGTGAGCTTAATAAATAAAAACAGAATAAAATAGTTCTACTAAGGCCTTATTACATCAAATAATTCCCAAAATTTAAATTCTAAATACTTAAAGTAAAATAGTCCAAATAAAAGAAATCGAAACTTCACATGGCCTCCACTAAGCATCTGCCGGCCCGGTCCATCATTGATCGTCACCTGAAAAATAATCCCACAACGAGGTGAGTCAACAAACTCAATGTGTAACCAACACTAAAATTTAATATTTCAGGCATACAATATCATACATGTTCATAAAGAATTTAAACAATATGATGCAACCCGAACCCAAACCTATATGCCATCCGCTACACACCACCCGTACCATCCTGCACACCGTGGGGACTACTAAGTAACCCTCCATCCGCTACACACCATCAAAGGCAGTCGCTGCAGTCGACGTGCTCATCGCCCTTATAAAAATTCGTGGTCTTAGGTCACCACATTTAGAATTCGTGGTCTTAGGTCACCACATTTAGAATCCGTGGTCTTAGGTCACCACATTCAGTTATCGTGGTCTTAGGTCACCACATTCAGATTTCGTGGTCTTAGGTCACTACATTCACTTTCCCTTTTCATATAACCCATATGCCCCATCATGCAATATCATACCTTAATTCACATTCTTATCACTTTTCATATTCTTATCACTTTTCACATGTTAAAAATAACATATATTCATATTCCTAGTAGGAATAGGAAACGTACCTTAGTACTTTGTACCATTGATGGTACCTTAGCCATGCTTTTCAGATTCTTAATAACACATTTAATTCAAAACATAGGCCATGAACGTATTAAAACTTAGGGTAGGGTACACACCTGATTCGCTTAACGATTTCACTTGAAATCCCGAATTTTCGATCTTAGATCTTTAACTCCCTACATTCGGCCCATATTAAATATTTAATGAAAAACTCATTCGGCCATAAAACCAAATCCTAGTAGGATTTGTACACTTATATGCTTACCTTGCTGTCGAATTGACTATAGTCAAATCCCGAAAACTCTGCTATTCTCCTTCTTGTATTCGGCCAAACACTGGATCTCCACATAGGTTAGTTTCAGCTTTTTAACAATTATGAAATAGATCTTCATACCAAAAAAAGCCTTGGCCGAATATTCATGTACACTTACCTTAGGGATCTAAATCCCGAAATTGCTAATTCCCTTTGGTATCTGTCGAAATCACCTATAGATTCACATGTTAGATTAGATTCCAATCACTTAAAATAGGTCGTGGCCGAATGTCTTAAACACATACCTTGTGATTAAAGAAATCCCGAAACTTACCGAATCACTAGGGAACATGCGGCCTATGGTGTACCTTCGGGAAACTAAAACACCCTTGTAGATTCGGCTTTGAGGCTTAGAGAGATTCGGCTATAGGCTTGAAACTTATCTTCGGCTTTTGATTGGTTTTGCAAAGGAAAAAGAATTGATGATGGGAAGCACAGGGTATTTTGGTTTTGCAAGGAAAGAAAAGGAAGATATAGAACTTAGAGAAATTCGACAAGACTAGGGGATTTTGTTTTCGGCTTTGTGGAGAATTGAAAAGAAAAAAAGAATAATGGCGAGAGAATTTAGAGATTTAAAAAAGAAGAAAGAATGTTGAATGGCCTTAGTTTTCCTCCTTTTGCCGAAATTACTAAGCCTAGAGAGTCCCCTTTCTTGGCCATCACTCTCATATCTTTATTTTCCTAGCTTAGCCGAAATTCTAAAAGAATTTGACTTCAACTTAAACTCCTATCTTAGTCTCCCTATGCCGTCCATCTCTTTACCTTAGGAGTGCCGAATTTTAACCCATTATTTTGGGCTTCATGTGGCCATACTAGGCCCAAGTTATCCTAGCATATGGCATCATTTCCAGAGCCCTAAGTGGCGTCTCCGGGCCATTTTTCCAAGCCCGATTTTGTCACATTTCCAAGGTTCCTTACATTTCCTTACATTTCCAAGCTTCCTCTTAAGACTTAATATTTTCTAAAGCATTCCTTACATTTCCTTACATTTCCTTACATTTCCAAGCTTCCTCTTAAGACTTTAATATTTTCTAAAGCATTTCCTTACATTTCCTTACATTTCCTTACATTTCCAAGCTTCCTCTTAAGACTTAATATTTTCTAAAGCATTTCCTTACATTTCCTTACATTTCCAAGTTTCCAAAAATGTTCACTTTCCTCTTTTAAACTTAACATTTCCAAGTTTCCAAAATTGTTCACTTTCCTCTTTTAAACTTAACATTTCCAAGTTTCCAAAAATGTTCACCATACATTCATAACACATAAGACACGCCATTTCGTATAATTAAATCAAAAATGCATAGGCCCATTTTCAGAATGTTACAGTTTTACCCCCTTAAAAATAATTTCGTCCTCGAAATTACTTACTAACGAAAAATCGTACATCCTAACTCACCACACTACACTCTTCACAAGACTCGATCTTAAAACTAACACATTTCCTACAAAAATTCACATCTAAGGTTTCATACACTTCACTAGCATTACAAGAACGAACTAACTCTATAACAAACAACGCAATGAAGGGTATTCCAAATTCCACCTCCCTGTTCGGGGGTATTCCGAGTAATTCATGCGGAAAGACATCCTCAAATTCCCTTACAGTTTTAACTCCACTAACTCCCCCTTCTTTCGTATCCAAAGTACTAATGAAAGCCAAGAACGCCTTACACCCCTTAGAACCATCTTATCGGCCTTTTAAAGCCGAAACTACGTTAGACAAGTAGTTTTGTCTTTCTCTATCATAACTATCACTCCATCCTCAGGGTCCTTAACTCCATTCGTTTGGTCGCATAATCTAACACACCAATGCTCCACTTGATTAACCACGAGCAGCTTTATGTTTAATAGTTCTAGGAAGTAGTTCTTTCGATTCATACACATACAGTCTCACATTATTCATTTAGTCACACACATGAACTTGCGTCCATTACAGAGAAATATTGTAATTGTCGTTGTTTGTTATTTTCCACTACCTAGGGGTATTTTCGTAATTTTATCCTATAGGGGGTATTTTGGTAATTTTCAAATTAGAGTATTTGAAAATGTCGTAAAATAGAGGTTGTTGATATTTTACAAAATTAAAATACTTGTTGGAAAAATTTCAAGGGTAAAATGGTAATTTATACACTAGGGGTATTTTTGTAATTTCACAAACCAGGGTCATTTCGGTAATTTTTCGCAAAAACATGGTTCCTGGTGACTTTCAAAACAAGGTATCTTTATAGGTTTCTAAATTGAGGGTACTTCGTTGATTTTCCTTACTGAGGGTATTTTGGTCATTTGTACAGGTTAGGGGTAATTTGGTCATTTTATAAATCAGGGGTAATTTCGTAAATTTCTCAAACCAGGGTATATTGAATTTTCACAAGTTAGGGTTTCATGGATACTTTTGCAAAGTAGAGAAATTGTATTGAAATCAAGGGTAATATGGAAATTTTAGAACCAAGGGCATTTTAGTAATTTTACCACTAAGGGTATTTAGGTAATTTTGTAAATCAAAATATTTTGAAAAATTTCAAAATAGTTTCATATCAAAGGGGTAGTTTGTTGACTTTTAAAACTAGGGTTTCCATAAAAATGTGGCTAGTCCCTTTCGGGTTTTAGTTATTGGGTTTAGCCCGTGACTAAGTCCTCTTGGTTAGGGTGAACGGTTACTACGCACCAGGTAGGATTCGAGTAAAGAGGAGGTGAGTCGCTAGGACTGCTTAAATACCAAGCTCTTACTGAATCCACTCCTAGACATGCGCACAACAATTACCACACCCTAGCTCGGCGACTTAATCACAGGTTTGTCTAATGGTCCTTAAGTCTTATGTACTTGTGTTTTTGAGTAGACTAGTCCTAGGGTTCAATAGATCCTAGTTCACTAATCTACGTTGCCATAAAAGCCCATACATTTCACATATTAAATCACTTCAAAAGTCAGAAGTCCTTACCTGGTGGACTTCGGGTCGGAGACTTAGTGGGCCATGCCAGAAAATCCTGCTTAATTCACAAAAATTCTTTTTGGGCTTAACTTTGAAAACGTTTTGGGCCTTAAACCCAAGGCCGAAAGTTTAAAACTGGGCTCTGATACCAAACTGAAACACCCCAAACCTGGCCCACGAGCCTTGATCGAATCTGGTATGTTCCCCGATGTAAACCATTTCAAATTCTTTTGTTACTTAGGAAAAACTTGTGTGATTTGGAAGAAAGATCGTTTTGGGTTGGGCTTGAGATGAAAACAAGTTTATTTCATTATATAAAAAAAATTCTTTACTTTAGGTGACAAAACGTTTGGGCTTTGTTTTAAAAATAGATTTACTTAATCTTTTAATAAATAAAAGTTTGTGAGCTTAATAAATAAAAACAGAATAAAATAGTTCTACTAAGGCCTTATTACATCAAATAATTCCCAAAATTTAAATTCTAAATACTTAAAGTAAAATAGTCCAAATAAAAGAAATCGAAACTTCACATGGCCTCCACTAAGCATCTGTCGGCCCGGTCCATCACTGATCGTCACCTGAAAAATAATCCCACAACGGGGTGAGTCAACAGACTCAATGTGTAACCAACACTAAAATTTAATATTTCAGGCATACAATATCATAAATGTTCATAAAGCATTTAAACAATATGATGCAACCCGAACCCAAACCTATATGCCATCCGCTACACACCACTCGTACCATCCTACACACCGTGGGGACTACTAAGTCAACCCTCCATCCGCTACACACCGTCGAAGGCAGTCGCTGCAGTCGATGTACTCATCGCCCTTATAAAAATTTGTGGTCTTAGGTCACCACATTTAGAATTCGTGGTCTTAGGTCACCACATTTAGAATTTGTGGTCTTAGGTCACCACATTTAGAATTCATGGTCTTAGGTCACCACATTCAGTTATCGTGGTCTTAGGTCACCACATTCAGATTTCGTGGTCTTAGGTCACCACATTCACTTCCCCTTTTCATATAACCCATATGCCCCATATCATACATATCATGCAATATCATACCTTAATTCACATTCTTATCACTTTTCATATTCTTATCACTTTTCACATGTTAAAAATAACATATATTCATATTCCTAGTAGGAGTAGGACATGTACCTTAGTACTTTGTACCATTGTATGGTACCTTAACCATGCTTTTCACATTCTTAATAACACATTTAATTTAAAACATAGGCCATGAACGTATTAAAACTTAGGGTAGGGTACACACCTGATTCGCTTAACGATTTCACTTGAAATCCCGAATTTCTGATCTTAGATCTTCAACTCCCTACTTTCGGCCCATATTAAATATTTAATGAAAAACTCATTCGGCCATAAAACCAAATCCTAGTAGGATTTGTACACTTATATGCTTACCTTGCTGTCGAATTGACTATAGTCAAATCCCGAAAACTCTGCTATTCTCCTTCTTGCATTCGGCCAAACACTGGATCTTCACATAGGTTAGTTTCGGCTTTTTAACAATTATGAAATAGATCTTCATACCAAAATAAGCCTTGGCCGAATATTCATGTACACTTACCTTAGGGATCTAAATCCCGAAATTGCTAATTCCTTTTGGTATCTGTCGAAATCACCTATAGATTCACATGTTAGATGCGATTCCAATCACTTAAAATAGGTGTTGGCTGAATGTCTTAAACACATACCTTGTGATTTCAAATCCCGAAACTTTCCTCCTTGTAGTCGACAGTCTCAAAATCCCGAAGCTGTCCTTCAAAGTTTCGGCCAACATGTATATGGCATTAGAATCTTTACTTTCAGTTTACAGAAGAAAGAAAATAATAACAATTGATCCTTGCCCTTACTTGAAGAAGTCGACAATCTCCCTCCTGACACCACTTCAAAGTTTCGGCTATAGCCTAAGTGAACACTTAACAGATGTCGACTTTTGATGAATTGAAATAAAGAAGAAGAAATCGGCTAATGGTGGTATCTTGAATTTTCGGCTTTGACTAACAAAAAGAAGGAGAACAAATGAAGAAGAGAGAAATTTGCTAGAGAATTTCGGCAAAAGAAAAGAGAGAATGAAGAATAGCTACCCCTTTTCCCCTTGTTGCCAAATTAATCTACATAGAGACCCTCATTCGACCAACTCTTCCTATTTTGATAAATTTTATCTCTTTAATTATCATCTAAAATAAAAGATAATTCAGCAACTATCCTTACCTAGCCGAAATTACTAAACTCAAAGTCCCTTACTTGGCCATCACTTCTCCCACATTCTCCTAATTAGAGAATAATTCTTCATTTATCATCTGTTATCCTTAAATAAAATAAAAGGGATAAAACCCCTAAAATTTAGCCATGTGCCATTCATCTCTCTGCTCCTAGAAGAAAAAATAAAATTTCTTTTATTTGCTTCCCAAATGACTCGATCCCTGGCCCAAATACACAAGCTTGTGGCGTCACTTGCTGGGCTTTTAAGTGGTGCCTTCAAGCCACTTTGACAAGCCTGTTTGTGTGTCAAATCCTTCCTATTAATTTTCTTAAGGCCACCTTGCCTTAGTTTCCTCTTTTTAAATTTTAAAACTTGACATTTCCTTTCATTTCCAAGTTTCCAAAATGTTCACTTTCCTCTTTTAACTTAAGTTTCCAAAATGTTCACTTTCCTCTTTTAACTTAACATTTCCAAGTTTCCAAAATGTTCACTTTCCTCTTTTTGAAACTTAACATTTCTAAATCATCTCTTACATTTCCAAGTTTCCAAAATGTTCATAATACGTTCATAACACATAAGACATGCCATTTCGTATAATCCGAAGAAATGCATAGGCCCATTTTCAGGGTGTTACATGCCACGCTTGTACTACTCGTTACCGTTTCATGTCTCTAATTCTAATGTATTCGAGTATTTATTAAATGTGTCATTTTATTACGCTAAATAGGATGTATTAAAAGTTGATTTTCAAAATCACTTATTTTAAAGTTTTTTTAAGATAAGGCAATGTTTGTATGTTTAGAAGTATGGAAAATTACATCCTAACATGCTGGGTGTTGATTTTTCGTTCAACTAAATAACCGAATACCCTTTTTACATGTTTTGAAGATCAAAGATGATCTCGGAGTCAGAGTATAAATGTGTTATATCCTAACGTGCTGGGTATGATACTTTTATCGCTTTGAAACGAGTTAATCTTGAGATTCAATTCCGATTTAATTAACTTTCTTCCAAAATTTTTGACCCTAAATATTTTCAAGTTTTCAACGCAAGGACACTAATTAATCGATTTGGTACCAATTTTGGGCGTTGCGAGGGTGCTAACCCTTCCTCGCACGTAACTGACTCACGAACTGTTTTCTCTAATTTTGCAGACCAAGATATTTTTATAGGTGATCCAATCACACCTAAACAAAAAAAGATTGGTGGCGACTCCCTATTTAGTTTTAAAGTCGATCCCCATTTTTTTTGTTTTTCAAAACTCGATAAAAAAATGGCTTCGACAATATATATAGTTTTTTTTAGCATTTATTTATTATTAAGTATATGTCATTGTAGGGAAATTTTGAACTAGCAAGAAAAGTGTTCATATTTATTTTGTAGTTTTCTTTATTTTATTTTATTATTTATTATTTATTATATTTGTTTATATTTCTTTATTTATTTACAATTGTTTTAGTGTAGATATTATTATTAGTCGTATTTTATATTATTATTTCTTTTATTGCCTATGTTAATATGAAATGTTATTATTTCACGATTGCTTTTGATATTTATGTTTGATAATATATTAATGTGATATTTTTTATAGATCATCGTTTTTGAAATAAAATGCATTTTGCAAAATTACTATATTTTATTTAAAGGTTTTAAAATAAGGCAATATTTTGTATTTAGAAATTCGGGAAATAGTGCCCTAACATGCTTGGTTTCAATTTTCCGTTTAACTAAATATTTAAATATCCTTTTAATAAAATTTTGTAAATCATGAGATGATTTTAGTTACGGGGGTTTAAAAATATCGTGTCCTAACGTGCTGGATGTGATGTTTATATTCTTTTGGAACGAAGAACTCTCAAATTTTAAATGAAATTGTTCAAGTATTTTTTTTAGAAATCATATTTTTAAATTCTTATTAAATTTTCAACATTTGGACATAATTTTATCGATTAGGTACCAATTTTTGGGCGTTATGAGGGTGCTAACCCTTCCTCATACGTGACTGATTCTCGAACTTATTTTCTTGTTTTTCGTGGACTAAAATCAAATGTTTTGAAATAAAACATTTTGCAAGGTGATCCAATCACACTTAAATAAAAAGGGATTTGTGGCGACTCCCACTTTCGTTTTTAAAATTCGACCCCTCTTTTACCAAAACATTTAAAAATGGTTTCGACAACTTGGCGACTCCACTGGGAACATAAGAGAGTCAAGCCATGAAGTTGATAATTTCATGTCCTTTTGTTTGAGTTTAAAATTATGGTTTTTTTTAAAAACATGATCTTTTATTGCATGTGATTTTAATATATATCTTTGCATTGCACTACATGACCGTTGTGGTCGCGCCTTTAAGTGGGAGCGAGAAGCTATGCCTTCGTGAGGTTTTCACCTCCGCATGGGCTAGTGGATTGCTTTCGGGATACATCTGTACCTATGTCTTAGTGAAGTTTTCACTTTCGCATGGCTCTAGGGAAATGTATTCCCCAGAACCAAACTCGGTCCGTATGAGCCTATAATAGGTGAGGATCGAGGATTCTGCTGGTTCAGGTACCTCAACTCTAGAACTAAACCGCATATAGTAAACCCTAAGAACTCACCTTAGGTAGAGCTATGCCAAAATTTAGTAGTTACCCAAATAGGTGTGCATTTATTTCACTTGCTTTATATTTTATTCTATGGTACTAACTCGTTGTGTTTCATTTTTGTGCATGTCATTTCATATTTTTAGATGTATCAATTCACGATCAGTTTCTAAGTTAGAAAGCTGGTTATGGAGAACGAGTTCCTTGATAAAGTGGGAGACAATGCAGCTGTTCGCACATGGTCAGAGCAAACACAGTTGGAAAGAGGGAATAGTTTAACTGACGGGTATATATCTGAACTATGGGATTTTACTCTTATTAGTATTACACAGAATGAGTTTCAAGAGTTGAAAGAGATATGGACCCAGTGGGATGACGAGTCAAAGCAGATGTTCTATCGTAATTATGGCAATCTACCCTACTTGCTCGACATCAAGGTAGATAAGCATCTATTCTGGGCTATGACTCTGTTTTGGAACTCTGCTTATAGTTGTTTCACTTTTGGGGAAGTAAATTTAGTGCCTACGCTAGAGGAATATACGACCTTGCTTCGTTGTTTGAGGTTCCAAGTCGACAAAGCTTATTTTAGGGCTGCCAATGTTTCAACTTTTGTGAAGAAGTGGATGAGTATCACAGGGATGAGTGAACAGTGGGTTACAGCTAGAATCCAAGAGAAAGGTGAAGGTAAATGCATACCTTGGGTGAGTTTGAGAGACCTAATCCTAGCACATCCAGATGAAAAGAAGAAGATCGACGTCTTCACCTTTTGTATTTATGGTTTGGTGATCTTCCCCAAAGCTCTAAGACATATAGATGAAGCAGTTACTGATTTATTCGAATGACTTAACAAAGGATTCACGCCTGTACCTGCGATATTAGCCTAGACGTTCAGATCTTTGAATGCATGTCGGAGAGCTGGTGAAGGTAGATTCATTGGATGTGCACAGTTACTATTGGTTTGGTTTCACAGTCATTTTTGGAAGGTTGATAGGGTTCCTTATCGAGTGTTCTCTTCAGGTTATTCTCCCTTAAAGGAGGCCATAGTTATGATAAGGAGGGACGATATATCAGAGGAAAAATGGATGAAAATTCTTCAAAACCTCCAAGAGGAAGATGTTGAGTGGAAAGCCCCTTGGATGGTTCCTGACGAAGTCTTTTATCGGTGTGAAAATTTAGATTGGGTACCTTTTCCTGGAATATGGGGAGTTGTTGGATATGCGTCGTTGCTCGTGCTAAGGCAATACAGAGCAAAATAGTTTATACCAACGACATAAGGGTTAGCTCAAAGTGAATTTTCATATAAGGGGGATAATTATAAGAAGAAGATTCGAGAGATTTCTGAGGCTTGGAAGTAGGCTTGCTGTATAAAGATATTGACTGGAGGGCCGATGACAACCCCAGAATATAATGAGTGGTCGAGCAAAAGGATTAATGATAACATCCCTGGGCCAAGTTTGGAGGGTGCTCGATCAATGAAGGAGTATTTAGAAGTGGTCCCATCGGAGTTATAGATTATAAAGCAAGACTTTGAAAGGCAAAGTTTAGAGCTCAGAAAGAGGATATAGAAGTTGGAAGAAGAAAAGATGTACTTGAGGCTAGATGTGGATGTTTAGAAATTAGAAGATGAGAAAGTAAGAAAAGAAAAGAGAAAGATTGAGGAGGACCAGATAGCTTGAAGTCTGAATATAAGAAGTTTCGTTTGTCGACGAAAAATGCTGGATTGGGGAAGACTTCGTAACAGTGGCAAAAGGAGGTCCAGGAAGAAAAGGTCAAAGCTGACTATTGTGAGAAGAAGTTCCAAGAGATGCAAATGCGAAATAAGACTTTAGAAAGGAGCTTGGTAGAAAGCCAAAAGGAGAAAAGTGGATTAAAAGCTAAAATGGCCGAATTGGGACGGTCTCTTCACTACCATCGAAGCTGTAATTTCGCAACCAAGCTAAAGTCAAGTCTGAACAAGATCGAGGAAATGAAGGGTAAGATCAAAGAGTTAGAATCAGCATTGCATAGCTATGAACTTCGGATCAAACTTCTTGAAACAAGAGAAGGGCGTTGGAAGGAAGAGCTTCACCATTCTTATGATCAAGTTAGAAGTCAGGATTACCTCATGGGGGAAGCAATAGTCCAGATTCGAGAGGTAGCTGATCATCTACAGACTTTGGCAGCACAGGCTGATAAATTGAGTATGAAATATGAGCTACAGTTGGATTGTGGTCAAGAGTTAGCCTCTTTGCTTGGGAAAATTAAAACTTTAGGACTTAGGGCGAAAGCATATTTGTAGTCCGTTTTATGTAAAGGATTTTGTTTTCTAATAAAGCTTTCTAAAAATGAAGTTGAATCAGAATCGATGCCTCTTTGCATTCATGCATTTGCATTACATTGCATCATTTGCATTAGACTTTTACAAAAGGACCTAGTTACTAGCCAGAGGACTTGAAAAAAGGAGTGGTCCAATGGTCAACAATGTGGATGATAAGGAAGACATCATTTAATCCCCAATAGGTTTTAACCTGATCGATGATCAAACCAAACCGGTTGTTCTGGTAGAAACAAAAGAAAGAGGAGAATGTACCTCAAAGGCCCTGAAGAAGAAGGAAAAAAAGCAAATAGTGTCGGTAGGTATAACAAGAGCCATTCAGAGCCGATTACAGTAAACCAGCCAAGGACGATAACTACTAGCAATCAGGTTTCCCCAAGGCAAAACTCTGAAAAACTCTAATTTATGCCAATCCCGATGATGTATAAGGAGCCATATCAAAGTTTATTTGATGCACATGTGGTGTCTCCATTTTATCTGAAGCCGTTACAACCCCCATATCCTAAATGGTATGACTCGAACGCTCAATGTGACTACCATGCTGGAATAAAGGGTCACTCAATCGAAAACTATGCTACATTTAAAAAGTTGGTCGAAAGGTTCATTAAAATGGGAATTGTGAAATTCGACGACTCATCAAAACCTGATCACTTTAACGAGGTAGTAAATGTGGTAATTGAAGAAGGAGACGAGAAAGTTACAACTCCTTGAAGAAATCAAAATGAAGAGGGAACCGGGGAATGAAGTTTCCAAGCCCTTGCATACTTGGGAGTGTTTTGAATAATGGGACTGTGGAAGAGATCCTTGTATTTTTAGAGTTGATCTAGAGTAATATTCAAAACATGCTTGTTTCCTTAAGCCTAGAGGCAATAAGAACCCTTTTGTGAAATAGGCTTGTGTTTGAAATTTTATTTCAATAAAATGCATCTTTTAAGCAAATATTCTTTTATTCTTTCCATTTCATACTATACAAACAATTATTCTTAGTTTTTTTTTTCCTTTTGTTTGGATTTTCTTTCAAATATTCTTTATTCATTACCATACAAATAATCTTCCTTAGAATTATTTATTCTTTGGATTTTTTGTCTTCGTACCTAGGTACCCAGATATCAATGATATGAGCGGCATTGTTACTAATTCCCTTTTTGAATGTGTAACACCCCAAACCCGGTCTATGCGTCAAGACCATACTTGGTATGCCACATAAATCAAACATTCATCTAATCAAATGTTTTAAAGAAAACAGATCTTCAAAAACTATTTTGGTGATGGAGTTTATCAAAAATCGAGGTTAATTTGAAATCTATGATTTTAGAGTTTAAGAGTTTATAATTTGATCTTGAAGAAATAATTGGTTAAATTTTTAAAGAAGTTCAAAATGAATTCAAAAATATTTTGAAAACAAAATTCATAAAGGAGTGTTCAAAAATTTTTACGAGATTGAGATATTTAAGAAAATCCTCTTTTATAAGCAAATTAAAGAAAATATTATAAAAATTAAAATAGTCCCTTTTTGTATCTAAAACATATTAAAATCCATCCACGATTTAAAATCCATAAAATAATAATAATAGAGGCCTTGTTACATAGCAACTGAAAATTAGTTAAGTAAAATACTAAAGAGTAGTTCAAAGTTCATATAAACCATCATTTGAAGTATGACCCCCGCGAAGTCATCTCCGGCCCAAGCCTCCATCAATTATTGTTACCTGAGAAGGGAAAGAAAACGGGGTGAGTTACTTAGAACTCAGTGTGTAACCCACTTACCGTGTCCACTGGGCCAAAACCATATAAGCATATAATTGGGCTTGAGCCCATTTACGAATTTAACAATATAGTAATTAAAAGAAAATGCATGTGAAATGCAATTCCCAACCAACCCTAAATTTCCATCCGCTACACACCACCCGTACCAACCAGCACACCTGGGGGGATCAAGTCAACCCACCCCGCCAACACACCAATCACAGGCATAAATCCATTTAAAATGTTTGTGGCTGAGCCACCCGAACTAGATTGTGGCAGAGCCACCAGAACTTCTCTTCAATTTTATCCCAACCCATGCAATCATGTAAACATATACAAGGCATAACAATATTCATATGATAATTTCAACATAAGGCCTATACTACAAGTTGGCCCATTTCTCATTTTGGCCCACATGGTAATTTAGCAATTCGGCCCATCAAGCAATCTAGCAATTTGGCCCATTAAGCAATCTAGCAATTTGGCCCATTAATCACATGAGGCCCTTTTTTACAATTTTCACACTTGGCCAATTTTATCAAATAATATGTATGGCCCATTTATCACATGGGGCCCAAAATATCACTTTTTAACATATTAGCCCATTAAGGGCAATTCTGAAATTTTCACGATTTAATATTGATTTCATGCACTTAACACTAAAGTGTTATTATACCATATTATCCGATTTCATCAACGTTGCGGTTTTTAGTCTAATGTTTAATTACGGTATGACATCTAGCCCATGAGGTAAGTGTGAAATTACACACCTCATTACGGTGAGAACTACACTTTCCCGATCGTCGATACCTAAATACGTATCATACTCAATTAGAACACTGATACTAAATATAAATCTATGTTAAAGATAAACGATCTAGATCTTTTACCCTCGGATTCTCGAACAACAACTATTTGTGGTTTCTCCCCGATTGATGGTTCATAACCCGTTGAAGAATCACGAATAGTCAATGGCTTAGGAGTACGAATGACTTCAAATAATTGATTTTCACCAGAAGAGGGTCCACAACCCGGTGGAAAGTCTCAGATTTTTGAAATAGCCCTTCGCTTGAATCTAGAGGGAAGAGCAAATCCACCCCTCTTCCGGTCACTATTCACCACTCTTTTCGACCCTATCTTGTTTGCCTCCATTAACAAAAGATTATTAGTCCAACTACTATATTGGAATTAAGACTATTGTTTTAAGGCGAAATTGGCTTACCACAAAAATATCTTTGCGTTCGCGGAATGAAAATCGGGCGTTAACGTCCCTAGGATAAAATCGATTAATAACCATCTTTGACGAGATAACGAAACAATATGAAAGTCCTTGATAAAATCCTTACCTTAACACTTCGATTCGATTTCTAGCAAGTCACGATGATTATGAAAACTCCGAGTTCGGCCTTCTCTATAACACTATTAAGATGAATAAGATTGTTTAAAAGAAAGGAAATAAGGGATGCTATTTTCGGTCAAAAGACCCTCTAAACAATATGCATATTCGGCTAAGACAAAGAAGAAAAATAAGAAATGAAAAGGGTTCTCACCACTTGATTTAAACAAAAGTTGAAAGAATGATTAACAAGAGAAAAAAAATATGTGAGGAGGAGGATTCGGCTAAGAAGAAAATTTTTGATGGAAATGATGCTAGCAACATTCGGCCATGGGGGAAGATTTTGGAAGAGAAAAAAAATGTTAAAAGGTTCTTTAAAAAAAAGGAAGAAATAAGAAAAGAATGAGAATAATGAGAGTGTTTGTGAATCAGTTTTCAATATTGGAAGATGAACAAAGAAAGGGGTCTTGTGTTTGGTGTACATTCGGCCAAATGAAAAAAAAATAAAGAAAAAGTCCTTTCAAGGCTATATGATTTTGGCACAAAGAGATTAGAGTTTAGGAAGAAAAGATGATATCAAAGTGGTAAAAATAAAATGGTCAAAGAATCAAATGCTCATCTATTGCTCAATTTCGGCTAGGAAGAGAAATTGTGGAGAGAAATGAAAATAATGCACTAATTTGCTAAAGCTTTTTGGCCACCAACTCCAACACCTTACCAACATTCGGCCATCCCCTCCTAGCACAAAAACTGTCCACATACATTGACCAAAAGTCAAAGTTTAGCCACCCCATAGTTTTCAAAACACCTTCCCTTGTTTCAAGCCTTGTGTCCCCCTTTAATGCCTTTTCCAAAAGATTCTTTCCCTTAAGTTTACTTTTACCATTTCTCTTAGCCTTCATACCATAAAAAGAAAAATCTAACTTGCCAAGAATGGAGCTTGGCCGACACACGCTAGAAAAGTGCAACAATAAAAGTCACCAAAATGCATTCCATGGGATTCGAACCTCTCCCCTCAAGCAACACTCATGGTGCGAACTCCACTTTACTACTAGCTCATCTTATGCTAGCTTTTGACACTAAAATTTACTTAAACCTCAAGGTCACTTGTTCCTCTTCAGTAAAGTACTCCTTACAAAAATTTATTCTAATTTCGAATAATCCCGAGCCTTCTCAAGACTATAAATTAAACACACAAATTGAATCATTCACAAGCTAAGCACCAAAAACATGCAACATATCAATACTCAATTTTTAGGATGTTACAGAATGAAATATAGGTCTAAGGGATCTAAAGACTTTGAAGATAACAGAGATTGTAACCTATCTTCTAATTTGTTAAGAATGGTGAAACAAGATAAAAAAACTCTACAAAGGGTCATTGGATATTATGAGCCTAGAAAAGAGGTAAAGATTGTAGCCAAGCTCATCACAGAACTAAAGCGAGACATCATTGAGTTATTTTCAAGAATTCAAAGATGTTTTCGTACGATCATATCAAGACACACCTGGGATAATCTTAAAAGAAATCCATAAGGGTATTTAAAGAACATGGTAATGGTTCTACAATAGCCAGGATAATCATAAGGTTTCAAGTACTATTGGTCCACCATAAAAGGAAGATTGCTTCAAAATGTTGTATCTAAGGAGACAAGATTCATGTGCCTTCAACATTTCTTCACAAATTTTCCAAATGTGGGGCACTCTCGTTAAAGGTTTTTAGCCAATATCAGTTCATTATTGTGGTCGTCGTTTACTTCACTAAGAGGGTGGAAGTAGCTTCGTATGCCAATATTGCAAAGTCGACAGTCATCAAATTCCAAAAAAAAAAAACAAAAAAAAGGAATAAAGGAAAGGATTAGATGCCAGCAAAGAATGCCATAAAAGATCACGTTTAATAATGCATAATTGTACAAAATCAAAGTTTACAGTTTGTCCAAAGATCAGGCAGCATATCACAGTGCAACAAAAGTTTCCAAAATAAAAAATACAAAAATAAAAACAACAAAAAATATGAAAGGTGACTAAGACTTGTACGGGTTGGCATAAGAAGCTACCATTTACCCTTTGTCTTATTGAACATCGGCCAAAACCTTCGCTGGGGCAACATCTTACTCATTGGTTTATGGAATTGAAGCATTTTTCCAATTGAATCTAGTTGAAGAAAAAGTTAAAGTTATCCATCACGATCAGATGATGCAAGCTTATGAAAAAGAGGTTCATCCTAGAGAATTTCACGAGGGAAAGAACTTGATGTTGAAAAAGACCTTTCTTCTATAAAATGATTTTAGAGGAAAGCAGATGCCAAACTGGAAAGGACTTTATGTTGTAAAGAAGACCTATTCTGGAGGAGCATTGATATTGACCGAGGCAGATGGCGAAGACTTGCCTAATTCGGTGAATTCAGGTTCAGTCAAGAAATATTTTACCTGAAAGAGGAAAGACCAAGGTGAAAACCCGTAAAGGGTGCCTTGAAATAATAAAAAAATAATCAAAAAAGAAAGAAAGAAAGAAAGAAAGAAAAAAAAAAGAGAGGCCAAGGCGAAAACCCGCAAAGGGCACTTTGATACCAAAGAGCCTTTGAGCCTAAAACCCAAAAAGGGCGGCTCAAATTTTGATCAAAATTGGGGCATACAGTAGTCTTGTTATGCTTGAATTAACAATGAAGAAGTATGTTACGTCTTGGGGCATCGAAAAAGTACTCCGGATCCCTTAAACACATATTGAGCTTAAAATGGTCCTCAAGAAGTTTGAACAGATAAGCTCAGGCTGCGATATCTAGGGCACCTAGCTTCTATCTTACTCATTTTTTAATTTGTTATCTTTGATTGCTTTATTCTTTTCAAGATACACCTAAATCAATTTTTTTATTGCCTTGGTGATCTTTGATTAACTTGTTTGTTTCGAGCCATGCTCCTGATTAATTTCTTTCTCGTCCATTTTTGTGACCTTTTTCAAGCATTTTATATTGAAATAATGATTAATAGACTAATAACACTTTCATAAAAGGAGTTTTGCATATTACTCTGAAAACTTCTAAATAATATGAGGAATCTGAAACGTGACTATTATTCAGAACTCACCAAGCCCAAAGGTTGGAAACATTGAAAATTATTATCTTTTCAGATAAGACAATTTCGTTGGTTATACCATATCGGCAAATGACAAACAAGGTAAATCTAATTGTAAAAGGGGATCATTGTCGGGAGACCCTGCATTCATGTAAATTTCAGACTCATACATTTAGAGAATGGTGTAACAGGTTAAATTGATGAAAAACGATACAAGTTCTATACCTCTGAGTGATAACAGTTTGGATGGAGGAAACCAAATGTTATTTCCCTGAAGTTGCAGTGGGAGGTACCAACTTCATGTCCCAATATTCAAGTGGAGAGGACTCAGAATTACCATGGGGCAAATTATTTAAGCAGAATATGATTGATACTTCGTAAGGAACGAAGAGAAAAATTTGACGGATAAATGAGTGATGACACTTAATAAAGGAAGCATTCTCATAACATTTTGCATTCATATATCATTGCATGTCTAATCAGGAGCATTTGATACATTTCGATGAAGGCATCCTAATTATTAGACATAAACATATACCCATTCTACAGGTTATGTCCTCTAGAGGACAATGTAGCAAAGGTAGAAAACATCAGTCTGGCATCCCTGAGTTTGCAGGGAGCAGATTGAAGATAGCAGATTTGGCATTCCTGAAGTTGCAGGAAGCAAATCAAAGACATCAGTCTGGCATTCCTGAGTTTGTAGGAAGCAGATTGAAGATAGCAGATCTGACATTCTTGAAGTTGCAAGAAGCAGATCGAAGACATAAATATGGCATCCCTGAGTTTGCAGGGTGTAACATCCGGGATTTAGGGGTTGTGCATTTTTACCTAAATATATGTGGAAGCATGCCTATGTGTATTTTGAATGTGTCTTGTGGATTTTGAGAACTTTAGAGTGTAGGTAAGTGCCTTAGAAAATATTAGATTTTAAGCCTTAAAGGGGGAGCTAGGCAAATAAGGCCTTAAGAGAATTTGAAGGAGAAGTTGGACATAAAAGTGGGCTTGTTAAAGTGGCAAGGAGGCGCCACTTAGAGCCTTAATAAGTGACGCCACAAGCGGTGGTGGTGGCCTAGGTTGAACGACAAGGGAAGCAAATGGGAATTTTATTTTTTGCAGAAGGGAAAGCAGAGGTGGGCGGCAATGGGACACTAAGGGATGAGCTTTAGATGTGGTCAATTTCTTTTTAAAATTCGCTAAGGTAGGAAGATAAATGTTGATTTATTTCAATAATTTTGAATGAGTGTTGAAGAGAAAATAGGAGAAAAAGGTGGGATTTGAGAAGGGATGAGTGTTGGCCACCAAGGATTCTTATGGTGGTCATTTTCGGTCATATTGAGGGGAGGAGAGGCCGAATATGCATAGTGGATTTAGGCATTTTTCTTTGGTTCCCTTTCTCTTCTGACATCTTTCTCTTTTACCTTGCCAAGGCCGAAATCATCCTCTTCCTATTTCACCATTGCCGCAACACCTCAAACTTTCTATCTCTCATCTTTTTGTTCAAGCCGAATCTCCTTTTTGTCACCAAGTTAAATCACACCACATTCCCTCATTTACTTTCTCTTCTCAAGAATCTTTCAAAAGCCGAATCCTCTATTTTTGTGGCCATAATCGATTGCTCCTCTACCCTGTTGGAGCCGATTTGATCATATACATTAAAAGCCGAAACTCAAACACTTCCTCCCTCTTGTCGACACTTTGAGTTGGTGAACAATTGCGTTTTGATCACTCCATTCGGTAAGGATCTCTCTTGATTAATCTGTTGTTCTTTTCTTTCTCTATCTATCGAAAATCAAGACTCTAATCCCATTAATGTTGTTTGGCTGAAACTTTGAAGGAGGTTTCGGGATTCTTATTATAGCCGACTTCAAGAGGGGATCTTTCGGGATTTTAAGATTGAAGGTAATCGAATATAATCTTAGGCCAAAGGACATTTATTGAGTTCATTAAATGTTAGAATCGGATCTAACATGTGCCTATAGGAATTTCGACATCACCAAGAATAAGGGTTAATTTTGGGATCCAGACAATCAAGGTAAGGAAGTCTTGATATTCGGCCAAGGGATTTTTGTCTGTTAAATGATTGACCGATTTTAACTTTGGGTATTAGGAAGGAGTACAATCTTTTGTGGTAGACTTTCGGGATTCAGTAAACACGATAGTAACCAGGTGTGTAGCCCTACACCAATTCCTAATAGATTTACGGTATTAATTTAATACATGTGTTAATAAGAATATGAAAGATGTGGCTAAAGGTACCATTCAATGGTACGGCATATTCAGGTACGTCATCCTCTAACGCTCTGTTAATAGTAATATGAACACTGAATATGACATATATGAGAATTGGTTATGAATATGAAATAAGGCATATGACATGATAACCGCATGATTTGTATGACGTATGGGGCATATGGGTGATATTGAAAAGGGGAAGTGATCTGGTGGTTTTTACCACAATATCTAGTGACTCATGTCACATAATCTGAATGTGGTGACTTATGTCACATATTATTATCTGGTGACTCTGTCACATTATCTGGTGGCTATGCCACGATTTATAAGGGCGATGTGCAAGTCGTCTGCAGCGACTGCCTTCGATGGTGTATCCCCATGGTGTGATTGGCTGGTACGGGTGATGTGTAGAGGATGGATATTTAGGTGGGGTTGGGATTGCATCATTGCCTATATTTGTTATGTATGATCTGGTATGCCTAAGTCGTTTGGGAGTTTGTGTTGGTTGTTACACACTGAGTCTGGTTGACTCACCCTTCGTGGGCTAACTTTTTGCAGATGGAACTCAGTAGATGGACCAGGTCGACAGGAACTTAGGAGTGGCCATGCACAGCTAAAGTTTTCTTCAGTTTTATTATTTAGTTATTTTTGGTTTATTTTGGGTTATAATTTGATGTAATAAGGCCATTATACCTAATTGTTTTATGCGTTTTTAATTTTCCGATATGATACAAACAACATCAAATGTTTTGAAACTCAATTACCTACGGTTTTTCAAGTTACAATAATAATGAAATTCTAAAAATTTGGTTTAACTTATGACACTTGAAAAAGAAAAATAAAATTTATCAATTTAGCACCAAATTAAATTACAACTCGAATCAACTTTTCCACAAAACCACCACGATTTTCAAAATGTTATTTGAAACTTAACTACGTTTTATTTGAGAAACATGCCAGATCCAGTCAGGGCTTGTGGGCCGAGTTTGGGGTGTTTCAATTTGGTATCAGAGTCGGGTTCAAAACTCGGCCTTGAGGGCTTTTTGGGCTCAAAACGTTTTCTTTCTTTTGAAATTGGATTTTACTAAGGAATGAACAGGTCTTCTAGCATGGCACCTGTGTCTCCGATCCGAAGTCCACCAGGTAAGTACTCTTAACCCTTTTGTGATTTGTATGTGGGAAATTATAGGGACATAGATTAGTAGATTAGGAATTATTAAACCCTAAGATTAGTCTACTCCAACACTGAAATACATAAAATTTAAAGTTTAACCAAACAAACCTGTGACTGAGTCACCGAGTTAAGGGTGTGGCAATCGTTGTGTGCATGTCTAGGATTGGATTCAGGGGGAGCTTGGTATTTAAGCAGTCCTAGTGACTCACCTCCTCTCCGCTCGAATCCTACCTGGTGCGTAGTGGCGGTTCACCCTAACCAAGAGGACTCAATCACAGGCAAAATTCAATAATTAAAACCCGAAAGGGATCAGTCACCTTGTTTTGTAAAATTCTAAAGTCAAACTATGAATTCCAAAGTACCATTGATTTGTAAATTGACCAAATTACCCCTAACCGATACAAATTACCAAAATACCCTTCGTATGGAAAGTTACCGAAATACCTTTGAATTAAAAATTTCTAAAATACCCTTATTTCGTTAAATCACCTGGAACCATATTTGGCAAAAAATTACCGAAATGCCCCTGGTTTGAAAAAAATTACAAAAATACCCTCAGTTTATAAAATTACCATTTTACCCTTGAAATTTTCTTACCAAGTATTTCAATTTTGTAAAAATACCAAAAAAATCTCTACGTTGCGAAATTTTCAAATACCCTAATTTGAAAAATTACCAAAATGCCCCTATAGAATAAAATTACGAAAATAACCTTGGGTAGCAGAAAACAACAACAATGACAACCACAACATTTTTCTGTAATGAACGCAAGTTCATGAATGTGATGATTGAATGAATGAATTTGAGACTGTGTGTGTGTATCCGAAAGAACTACTCCTTAGAACTATTGGACATAAGACTGTTCGCGATAAATCAGTGGAACAAAAACTAATTCATAAAATTCTTTAACCAAATAAATAAAATTCAAAAGCATGAATTCTAGGGGACGTGGTCGTAATGTGCGTGGCCGTGGTAGAGGTCGAATGATCGTGTCAGAACCCGTTAGGTCTAGTCAAGGGTCTAAAAATGAAATGCCACCACCAGCAAATTACCGATGTGGAATATCGAGGATCGACGGGGATGATGCGATATCACGAGCGATCTTTGCGAGTTCTGGAAAGGGTGGTTGGAGTAGGTGGAGGCATGGGAGCTCGAAAGTCTGTACCTAAGCGACTCCGAGCTAATGGAGCTGAGTTTTTTCGTGGTATATCTGGTGTGGCTCCCAATACGGCTAAGTATTGGTTGGAAGCGACGGAGCGAATTATGGATGATTTGGACCTGACTGCTGAGAAGAAACTGAAAGGGGTAGTATCGCTACTCCGTGATGAGTCATACCAATGGTGGCTCACAGTTCGGGATGGTGCTGCCGCAGATGATCTTACTTGGGAGTACTTTAAGGCAGCATATCAGAAGAAGTACATTGGGACCAGTTATATGGATGCACAGAGAAAGGCGTTTCTGAGGCTGGTTTAGGGAAATAAGTCCGTAGCGGAGTATGAGGTGAAATTTCTAAGGTTGAGATGTTATGTTCGAGGTATAGTGGCTACGGAGCATGAACGATGTGTCCGGTTTGAGGACAGACTAAGGGATGACCTGAGATTGTTGATTGCCCCACAGTAGGAGCAGGAGTTTGCAGTGTTGGTGGAAAAGGCAAAGGTTGCTGAAGGAGTTAAGGAGTCTGTGAGGCAGAACATGGACAGGAATAAGCAAAAGAGAGTTTTTAGATCATCAGGGTCATCTGGGAATATTTAAAAGAGACCTAGAACGGATGGGTCGTGAGGTCAATAAGCTGTTATGGGAGGACAGTACCGTACTTGCGGCCAGCGTAGAAAGATGCACTTGGGGGAGTGTTGGAAGAAGACGGGAGGATGTTTCAAGTGTGGATCCAAGGATCATATGATTAAGGATTGTCCCATGAAAGCAGAAGGGGTGATAGCCACCTTGAGGGTCGTGGTTCATTGGCGAGGTAATGGTTACGTAGAGGACGGGAACAGGCGAGGTGTTGTTAGCACGAAGCGAGACAATGGGTCTAGTTTATGCGATTAAATCGGAAGGAGGATGGTGGCCTTTTGATGTCATAACGGTATGTTCCTTATCTTTGGGTTACTCTTTATTACATTGATAGATATTGGGTCAACTCATTCATATATGGCTAGTAAGGTGTCTGGAACTCTGTATGTGAACTCTGAAACTGTACCTAGGAAGATGACTGTACTTAGTCCTTTAGGGCAATCAGTAGTGTTAGACAAAATCTTTAGGGCAGTACCTTTGGAAGTTCAGGGGGCGCAATTTCCAGCAGATTTAATAGAATTACCGTTTGAGGAGTTTGACCTAATCTTAGGCATGAATTGGTTAGTGAAGTACCATGCAAATGTGGATTGTGCGGCAAAATGCATGTCATTAAGAACTCCTGACGACAAAGAAGTTGTGGTGATAGGCGAAAGACGGAATTGCTTGGAAAATGTGGTATCTACCCTTAAGGCAGAGAAGATAGTGAGAAAAGGGTGTGTAGCTTTTCTGATGTTGATCAGTGCCTTGGAGGCTGAGGAAGCAACTGTAGGAGGAGTTAGAACAATAAGGGAATTTGTAGACATCTTTCCGGAGGAGCTGCCTAGGTTACCCTAGGATAGGGAGGTGGAGTTTGGAATTGACTTATTATCGGGTACAGCTTCTGTGTCAATTGCTCCGTACCGAATGGCACCAAAGGAGTTGGTTGAGCTCAAGGCTCAGATCCAAGAGTTACTTGACCGTGGATTTATACGACCTAGTGTGTCTCCATGGGGAGCACCGGTCCTATTTGTAAAGAAGAAAGACGGGACTATGCGCACGTGCATAGACTACCGGTAGTTGAATAAGCTGACCATCAAGAACAAGTATCCATTGCCAAGAATAGATGACTTGTTTGATCGACAAGAGCCATGATATTTTGAAGATAGATCTAAGGTCAGGATATCATCAGCTTAAGGTGAAGGAGGCTGATATCCATAAGACAGCCTTTCGGACAAGGTACGGGCATTATGAATTCTTGGTAATGCCGTTTGGATTGACAAATGTCCCAGCCGCATTCATGGACATGATGAATCGGGTTTTCCAACCCTATCTAGACCGTTTCGTTGTTGTGTTCATAGACGATATTTTGGTGTATTCTAAGTCTGAGGAAGAACATGACGAGCACCTCTGAGTCGTGCTGTAAGTGTTAAGGGAGAAAAAGCTATATGCCAAGTTCAACAAGTGTGAATTTTGGCTGAAGAAAGTTACGTTTTTAGGGCACGTGGTGTCTGCTGAAGGGATAAGGGTGGATCCTCGGAAGATTGAGGTGGTATTGGATTGGAAACCACCTAAGTCCGTGGCAAAAGTTCGTAGTTTCTTGGGATTAGCAGGCTATTACAGAAGGTTCGTAGAAAGGTTTTCATCAATAGCTGCACCTTTGACGAAGTTGCTAAGGAAGGAGGTACCTTTCATATGGACTGATAAGCAGCAAGAAAGTTTCGAGAAGCTTAAGAGGGTATTGACAGATGCTCCGATTTTGATTCAGCCTGAAGCAGGGAAGGACTAATTGGTATATTGTGATGCTTCTCATACATGATTGGGATGCGTATTGATGCAAGACAGGAAGGTAGTCGCTTATGCGTCTCGACAATTAAGGCCACATGAAGTTAACTACCCGACGCATGATTTGGAATTGGCAGCAGTGGTCTTTGCTCTTAAGGTATGGAGGCACTATCTATATTGAGAAAAGTCAGTGATTTACACGGACCACAAGACCCTTAAGTATCTACTGACTCAGAAAGAGCTGAACCTGAGACAGCGAAGGTGGGTGGAGTTATTAAAGGACTACGATTGTTCTATAGAGTATCACTCGGGTAAGACGAATGCAGTGGCAGATGCCGTAAGTCAGAAAGTAGTGTCGGATCGGAGGGCAATGTTCGCACATCTTAGCTTGTATGACGATGGAAGTTTGTTAGCAAAGTTGCAGGTCAAGCCGTCATGGCTAAATGAGGTGAAAGAAGGACAGTTGGCAGATGAGGATCTAAGTGCTAAGTTGCGGCAAGTGCAGTGTGGGGAATTGGAAAATTTTGGTGTAAACAGTGACGGAGTGCTGTGTTTTCATGGCAAGGTTTGTATGTCGAAGGATGAGGAGTTAAGGCAGAGAATTCTTTGGAATCGCATAGTACCCCTTATACTATGCATCCTGGAGGTAGTAAGTTGTACAAGGATTTACGGGAACAGTTCTGGTGGCCTAGTCTTAAGCAAGAAGTTACAGAGTTTGCAGGAAAGTGCCTAACGTGTCAGCAAGTCAAGGCTGAACACCATGTACCGTCAGGATTGCTTCAGCCGATAAAGATTCCATAATGGAAGTGGGAGAGAATTACCATGGACTTCGTTAGTGGGCTTCCCCTTACGCCTACTAAGAAGGACTCGGTATGGGTGATAGTAGATCGGCTGACAAAATCTGCACATTTTATACCGGTACGGGTTGACTATTCTCTACAAAATTGGCAAAGTTGTATGTAGCTGTGATCGTGAGGCTGCACGGAGTGTCGATGTCGATTATATCGGATAGGGATCCAACGTTTACGTCTCAGTTTTGGAAGGCGCTACATCAAGCTTTGGGTACCAGGTTGGATTTCAGTACGACATTCCATCCGCAGTCAGACGGTTAATCTGAGCGAGTGATCCAAGTGTTAGAGGATATGTTGAGGGGCTGTGTGATAGACTTCAGAGGGAGTTGGGAAGAGTTCTTGCCTTTAGCGGAATTTGCGTATAACAACAACTATCAGGCAAGTATTCGGATGGCACCGTATGAAGCGCTATATAGACGAAAGTGTCACACTCCTACATGTTGGACAGAATTGGGGGAACATCAGATTTTGGGTCCGAAAATTGTGGCAGAATCGAAAGAAAAGGTTAAGGTGATTCGAACACGGTTGAAGGAGGCTTCTGACAGGCAAAAGTCATACGCAGATCTTAAGCGGAAGGAGATTGAGTTTGCTGTGGGAGATTATGTGTTTCTTAAAGTTTCACCTTGGAAAAAGGTAATGAAATTTGGTCGCAAAGGGAAGTTAAGTCTCAGGTTTATAGGACCTTATCAGGTATTGAAGCGAGCTGGACCAGTAGCGTATCAGATAAAATTGCCTTCGGAGTTGAAGCAGATGCACGATGTATTCCACGTATCGATGCTACGCCGATATCGATCGAATCCATCTCATATAATACCGATTGAGGAGGTGGAGCTGAGACCAGATTTGTCCTACGAGGAGGAGCCGATTCAGATTTTAGAACGGGATGTGAAGGTACTACAGAGGAAATCCGTTCCTCTAGTTAAAGTGTTGTGGCGTAATCATGGATCGGAAGAAGCTTCGTGGGAGCCGAAAGAAGCAATGCTATAGCAATACCCCCACCTATTCTAGCCAGGTAATTTCGAGGTCGAAATTATTTTAAGGGGGTAGAACTGTAACATCCGGGATTTAGGTGTTGTGCATTTTTGTATAAATATATGTGGAAGCATGCCTGTGTATTTTGAATGTGTCTTGTGGATTTTGAGAACTTTAGAGTGTAGGTAAGTGCCTTAGAAAATATTAGATTTTAAGCCTTAAAGGGGGAGCTAGGTAAATAAGGCCTTAAGAGAATTTGAAGGGGAAATTGGACATAAAAGTGGGCTTGTTAAAGTGGCAAGGAGATGCCACTTAGAGCCTTAATAAGTGACGCCACAAGCAGTGTGCAGGGCCTAGGTTCAAACAGCAAGGGAAGCAAATGGGAATTTTATTTTTTTACAGCAAGGGGAAACAGAGGTGGACGGCAATGGGACACTAAGGGGATGAGCTTTAGATGTGGTCAATTTCTTTTAAAATTCGGCTAAGGTAGGAAGATAAATGTTGATTTATTTTAATAATTTTGAATGAGTGTTGAAGAGAAAATAGGAGAAAAGGTGGGATTTGAGAAGGGGATGAGTGTTGGTAGGCCAAGGGATTCTTTGGTGGTCATTTTCGGTCATATTGAGGGAGGAGAGGCCGAATATGCATAGTGGATTTAGGCATTTTTCTTTGGTTCCTTTCTCTTCTGACATCTTTCTCTTTTACCTTGCCAAGGCCGAAATCTTCTTCTTCCTATTTCACCATTGCCGCAACACCTCAAACTTTCCATCTCTCATCTTTTTGTTCAAGCCGAATCTCCTTTGGTCACCAAGTTAAATCGCACCACATTCCCTCATTTACTTTCTCTTCTCACGAATCTTTCAAAAGCCGAGTCCTCTATTTTTGTGGCGATAACCGATTGCTCCTCTACCCTGTTGGAGCCGATTTGATCATATACATTAAAAGCCGAAACTCAAACACTTCCTCCCTCTTGTCGACACTTTGAGTTGGTGAACAATTGCGTTTTGATCACTCCATTCGGTGAGGATGTCTCTTGATTGATCTGTTGTTCTTTTCTTTCTCTATCTATCGAAAATCAAGACTCTAATCCCATTAATGTTCTTTGGCTGAAACTTTGAAGGAGGTTTCAGGATTCTTATTATAGCCGACTTCAAGAGGGGATCTTTCGAGATTTTAAGATCGAAGGTAAGTGAATATAATCTTAGGCCAAAGGCCATTTATTGAGTTCATTAAATGTTAGAATCGGATCTAACATGTGCCTATAGGAATTTCGACAACACCAAGAACAAGGGTTAATTTCGGGATCCAGACAATCAAGGTAAGGAAGTCTTGATATTCGGCCAAGGGCTTTTTGTCTGTTAAATGATTGACCGATTTTAACTTTGGGTATTAGGAAGGAGTACAATCTGTTGTGGTAGACTTTCGGGATTCAGTAAACACGTTAGTAACCAGGTGTGTAGCCCTACACCAATTCCTAATAGATTTTCGGTATTAATTTAATACATGTGTTAATAAGAATATGAAAGATGTGGCTAAAGGTACCATTCAATGGTACGGCATATTCAGGTACGTTATCCTCTAACACTCTGTTAATAGTAATATGAACACTAAATATGACATATATGAGAATTGGTTATGAATATGAAATAAGGCATATGACATGATAACCGCATGATTTGTATGACGCATGGGGCATATGGGTGATATTGAAAAGGGGAAGTGATCTGGTGGTTTTTACCACAATATCTGGTGACTCATGTCACATAATCTGAATGTGGTGACTTATGTCACATATTATTATCTGGTGACTCTGTCACATTATATGGTGGCTATGCCACGATTTATAAGAGCGATGTGCAAGTCGTCTGCAGTGACTGCCTTCGATGGTGTGTAGCGGATGGAGGGTCGATTTAGTAATCCCCATGGTGTGATTCGCTGGTACGGGTGATGTGTAGAGGATGGATATTTAGGTGGGGTTGGGATTGCATCATTGCCTATATTTGTTATGTATGATCTGATATGCCTAAGTCGTTTGGGAGTTTGTGTTGGTTGTTACACATCGAGTGCATTTGACTTACCCTTCGTGGGCTAACTTTTGAGATGGAACTCAAGAGATGGATTGGGTCGGCGGGAACTTAGGAGTGGCCATGCATGCACTAAAGTTTTCTTGATTTTATTATTTAGTTATTTTGGTTTATTTTGGGTTATAATTTGATGTAATAAGGCCATTATACCTAATTGTTTTATCGTTTTAATTTTCCGATATGATACAAACAACATCAAATGTTTTGAAACTCAATTACCTACGGTTTTCAAATTCTGATAATAATGAAATTCTAAAATTTGGTTTAACTTGTGACTCTTGAAAAAGAAAAATAAAATTTATCAATTTAGCACCAAATTAAATTACAACTCGAATCAACTTTTCCACAAAACCACCACGATTTTCAAAATGTTATTTGAAACTTAACTACGTTTTATTTGAGAAACATGCCAGATCCAGTAAGGGCTTGTGGGCCGGGTTTGGGGTGTTTCACAGGGAGCAGATTGAAATAGCAGATTTAGCATTCCTGAATTTGCAGGAAGCAGATCGAAGCATCAGTCTGGCATTCCTGAATTTGCAGGAAGCAGATTGAAGATACTAATCTGCATCCACGAGTTTGCGGGAGTGATTAAAATAGTAGATTTGGCATTCTGAAGTTGCGAGAAGCGGATCGAAGCCATAAGTCTAGCATTCCCGAGTTTGCGAAGCAGATTGAAGATACTAACTGCATCCCGAGTTTGCGTGGAGATTAAAATAGTAGATTTGGCATTCCTGAAGTTGCAGGAAGCAGATCGAAGCCATCAGTCTGGCATTCCTGAGTTTGCAGGAAGTAGGTTGAAGATACTAATCTGGCATCCCTGAGTTTGCAGGGAGCAGATCGAAGACATCAATCAGGCATCCCTGAGTTTGCAGGGAGCAGATTAAAATAGCAGATTTGGCATTCTTGAAGTTGCAGGAAGCAGATCGAAAACATCAGTCTGGCATCCCTGAGTTTGCACAGAGCAGATTAAAATAGCAGATTTGGCATTCTTGAAGTT
The DNA here is from genome assembly GCA_025506655.1 of Gossypium rotundifolium. Lineage (NCBI taxonomy): Eukaryota > Viridiplantae > Streptophyta > Magnoliopsida > Malvales > Malvaceae > Gossypium > Gossypium rotundifolium. The sequence goes on along the minus strand of CP106724.1, from coordinate 18,228,627 downwards.
GCAAGAAACAAATCAAAAACATCAGCATTGCCTCTCTGAGTTTGCAGTGGAGCAGGCTAAAAGACAACATATCTTGTCTTCCTGAGTTTGCAGCGAAGTGGATCAAAGATACTAGTCTGACCTCCCTAAAATTGCAACGAAGAACATTAAAGATAGTTGATTTTGCCTTCCTGAAGTTGTAATGAAGTAGATTGAAGCCATTAGACTTATAGTTCAATACTTCTAAAAGTTGCAGTTCCAGTACCCCTGAAGATACAGTTGGGAATGGAAGCCATTTGAAGAAGACGAGGACCAAGAAGTCGAGGCTCAGCAAAGACCGTGCAAAATTGGACCTTTTATAGTCTTTGCTCTATTCTCGTTACACGACAATGAGCAAAGAGGAGCAGCTGTAAGAGCCCAATTTTGCCCGGGCTTAAACAAACCAGAATAAAAAATAAAAATAAATAAATAAATGTCCAGCACAGTCCAAACAACGCAAAACAGATCCCTAAACCTATTACACCCGAGCCCAGTTACACTCCAAAACCCAGACCCTAATCAAACCCAAGCCAAACACAGCCCAAAAGGCCCAGAACCTAAGTCAGAAACAAGGGTTTCTGAAACCCTAGGGAAATATCATGCCGCAAGCAGCCCCTGCCTCGCACCCAGGCCATCAATCGAGTCGCAGTTTGCGCAAAATCGCCTCATCACTGCCGGGCTTCTCGTTGGTCACCTGCAAAAAAGGAAAGGAACGGCAGCAAAATATTTCCTTTTCCTTTTTTTTTTGATTTATAAAAAACCCACAATAATCTGTAAAAAGGGATACGAAAATACTTTACAAAAACAGACAAAAGGAAATACACAAAATATTCAGAGAAATAAAAAAAAATCACTAAAACAGAAGGTGATTTTCGATTTATATTCGTGTTATTTTATTTTATTTTACTATTTATTTTTTGATTCATGGAAATATTGAATGTACAATAAATAAAATAAAAGAAAAGCCCTTTACCTTTCTAAACCGTGCACAAAAACGAAGTCTCCGACCGCCATATACGGTGGTGCGTACGGCGGCCCGTCACTGAAGTAAGGGTTGGAGTCTGACCTCAAACCGAAGGGGAAAAGAGCATTTCAGAGCTCTCTTATTTTTTTTAAAAAATAGTGTATAAAATAAATTTTTGGGCCCGTTTTTTACTTTTATAGGCCAAAAGAACGACGCCTTTTTGAGGTGGTCAGTTAATGACCAAAACGACGCCGTTTTAAAGCTGAAGATCCGCGCGTTGACTCGACCCAGGGAGGATCCGCATGTTTTCGTTTAAGGGTCTAATTGCCCTATAGACCCTTCCGCATTTTTTCAAATTTACAATTATGTCCAATAGTATTTTTCATATTTACAATTTAGCCCTAAAACTTATATTCTGTTTCATTTTAATCCTCGGGCTCCTTAAAGGCTTAAATCTGAACGACGTCGTTTTGAAAATTTGGCAAAATTTCCATAATAACCCTTGCAGTACGAAGCGCATTTTGTTTTAATCCCTTTTTATATCTGTTTTTATTTTCTATTTAATCCTCATTTCTTTATTTATTTTTATTTTATTTTTTAAAAATATTCTAATATTATATTTAATTATTTTATCATGTTAAAATATTATATTAATCTTATTATTTGTATATTAATTTATTAATAGTATAAAACTCGTATATATTTTTTACTATATATTATCTGTAACATCCTAAATTAGGGGTTGTTAAAAATTTAATTATTTTCATGTGCTTGCTTGAAAAGAAGTGAATGCTATGTTTGCTAGACATGTTTTAGGGTCTAGACATAGCCCCGAACTAGGTCGGACTTGGGGCTGAAATTTCTTTTTAAGTGTTTAAAAGGAGGAAGCTAGGAGATAGGGGTTAAGAGAAATTTTGTGAGAAGATGGACACAAGGGTTTAATTGGCGTGATTAGCTTGGCGAGTCAATGGGGACTTCAAGGGAGGAGGTTCGAGTCTTGGGAGTTACAAGGGGGGATGCGTTTTGTTTTTAGGCTTTTTGGAGCGATTAGGAAAGGGGCTAGAGTAAGAAGGCCTTAAAAATTAAATGGTGAAGTTTAAGGGCATGAAAGACGTTTGGTGGAGTGGCTTGGGGTGCCACTTAAGGGCTTGGAGGTGACGATTGGGCAGGTCTTGGGTTTGAACTGTCGGGGTTGCGCCTTGGGAGTTTTATTTTCTTTTGATTTAGGAAGGCAATCGGCCTAGGAAGGTCTTATAAATAAATATCGAGGTTTTATGACATGAAAGTCGAAATGGTGGAGTGGCATGGGGCGTTGTAAGGGGCTGCGGCAGTTGCTCCTTGTAACACCCTGAATTAGGGGTTGTTTGAAAATTTAATTATTTGTTTCCCATACGTGTATGTGCTTGAAGAAATAAATACTATGATTTATTTGGCATGTTCTAAGGTCTAGAAAAAAACCCGAGCTAGGCCTGACTTAGGGTTAAAAATTTCTTTTTAAGTGTTTAAGAGAAGGGAGCTAGGTGAGATAGGGGTTAAAGAAAATTTTGGAAGGAGCATGACATAAGGTTTGAATTGGCACAATTGGTTTGGTGCGTCTAAGGGTGTTGCAAGGGAGGAGGTTCGATTCTTGGGAGTTACAAGGGGGAAGTGTTTTTTTTTTCTCTTTTGGGTTTTTAGGCGTTAGAGAAAGGGGTAAGAAGGCTTTAAAAGATTTTTGGTGTTGGAGTTGGACATGAAAGACGTTTGGTGGAGTGGCTTGGGGAGCAACTTGAAGGCTTGAAGGTTGTTGGCATGCAGCCATAGGTTATTTCTTTGGAATGGATTTTTGGCTTTTTATTTTTGGGGGTGATCGGCCTAGAGAGGTCTTATAAATAAATGAAGGGGTGTTATGACATGAAAGTTAATTGGGACGAGTGGTTTGGGGCGTGTTAGAGAGGTGCGGCAGTGAGGTTCTAGGTTCGAATCAAGGGAGCTACATTTAGTTTTTTTTTTTGTTGGAAGCTGGCGTGAAGAGGGGGTGGTGATGGCCCGATTATGGACTCTTTAAGTGATGAGATTAAGCTTAAATTTTTGCCTATTTTTGGCTGGAGGGTAAGAGTGAAGTAGTTTATTTCATTTTAATTGTTTGAAGAAGTGATTAGGAGATTAAAAGTAAGATAAACCTTGTTTAATTTTGATAATTAAAGGCTGGAAGTTTATCACAAAAGCAAGGCGTTGGCCGATTATAGGACTCCTTGGGGGCTGTCCATATTCGGTTTAACACCTAGAGGGAGGGGCCGAAACTTCATCAAACTTCTTTTCTTTCTCTCCACACTGCTGCTGGCCGAAAATCATCCAGCAAATTTTCTCTTTTCTTTCACTTAGTTGCTGGCCGAATCTCCCTCAATCTCCCATCCGCTTCTTTTCTTCTTTTACAAGCCGAAACCACCATTGACTCCCTACTACTCTTCCTTCTCCTTTTTCTTCCTCTATTAGCCGAACCTCTACCACATTTGCTGCCGAAATCCTGCCTCTTCCATTAGAGTTACTTTGGCCGAATAGCAAGGGAACACAAGTTTCTTTTCGGGATTCTTTTTCAACCGTTTAGTAAGAGGTATATGGGCATGGCCGGATGATTTTTTTTGGATTTATGGTTATGGCCGAATGGCCTATGATTCTTATTAACTTGATTAAACCGATTGTAGGGAGGCTGTAACCGATTGAGAGGTCTTTTGGGATTTAAGGTAAGCTTGGCATGTGGGATACATCATTCGGCCAAGGGCCATATGTTGAAAAGTTTATTGTTAAATCCGAAACTAACGTGTGCCATGGATTTAGGGGCTAATTAAGGTTTCGGGATTTGTTTGGAAATCAAATCCGTTCAAGGTAAGTTCACAAAAGAGCCTTTGGTATGAATTTGGTTTGGCCGAATAGGCCTTTGGTATTAACATTGATAATTGGCCGAATATAGGGTCAAGATCTAGCGTCGTAGATCGGATCTTCGGGATCTAGGATTCGTGGTAGTATCAGGTGTGAAAAACTCACTACACACTTTATTAATTTACATGACTTAATTGTTTGCCTGTTAATCTTTTTGGTTGTGATTAGCTTGTGGCATAATCATGGTTACCGGGTAAGTCCCCTAACTTGTGATCTATGATATAAGGTTGAGTTTGCCATCACATGCTATGTTGTACTTAATGCATGATATATATGGGATTATGATATTGTATGTAAGCATGATGATGGTGGGATTGATGAGAGGAGGGATGTTTTATGGATCGTCGTCGATGGTTTTGACCACAAGATGGGTTGGCCCCATCGATTATTTGTGACCTATGGTCATCGATGGTTTTGACCACATCGATTGATAAATGCGACTAAGTCCCGGTGGTTTGGTACCACCGATGGTTTTGACCATACTTGATATATTGTGACCTATGGTCATCAGTGGTTTTGACCACACGATGGGTTGGCCCCATCATTTATTTTGTGACACTAGTCACGGTGGTTTTGACCACGTGGTTTTGACCACACAGGGGTAGTTAAGGAGTATGGATGGTTAGGTTGGGTTGCATGTGCATGTTTATTAATAAATTGTGTATGAGTTGTATTTTCCGGGTGGGGGATTTACACACTGAGTCTTGGTGACTCACCCCCTTCCATTACTATTTTGCAGATGAGTAGATCGCGGAGATGGAGCCGGAAAGGACTCGAGGCGGCCATGCTTATCGTTGGATTTGAAATTTCTTTGTTATAGTTAATATTGATTACTTTCTAAGTCTTTTTATTTTGGGTTGTAATAAGGCGCTATTTAATATTTGGATGTTTATTTAATTGTCTTATTTTACTTAAGTCATAAAAGAAATCTATAAATGATAAGTAAACCGGTTAAAAAGCAACATTTTCAAACTTAATAACTTTTACGGGTTTTTCTCAACGATGTTACCATCGGGTAACAAAAATACACCAAGTCAATTATAAACGATTTTAAAATTTACACGATCAAACGTATTCAAAAGATTTATCAACCCAACCATGTTTATAAAAAGCCCAATTGAGTTTTATCAAACCCCGTTTTAAAACCTTAGCCATATTTTAACAAGTTTTCACCAAACACTAAAAAGGTTTCAAATTATCTTACTCCGTGACATACCAGATCCGGTCAGGACTCATGGCCCGGGTTTGGGGTGTTACATTATCCTTATGTATTTTAAACTATTATTGTTTATTATTTTATTTGATTTAATTATTTTTATTATATAATATTTTTTAGACTTATATATTAGTTATTATGTTATATATTTTAAAATTTTGTATATTCTATAGTATTGTTTCCTATATTATTTTTTAAAATTTTATTTTATCTAAAATTATTTATATTGTATAATATATTATTTATTCTTAAAATATAGTTTCATATGTATTAGATTATTATAAATATGTTTTTATTTAAAGTTATAAATTATTTATTTATTTTAAAATGTATTTTATTTATTTTCTTAATATATATAATTTTTCATGTTTCAATGCTGAGACGCTACCAATCGGATCCATCACATGTAGTGCCGGTTGCGGAGATTGAAGTGAACTCGGACTTGTCTTTCGAGGAGGAGCCGGTACAAATTTTGGATCGAGATGTCAAAGTTCTTCGTAGGAAGTCAGTCCCTTTGGTAAAGGTGTGATGCGACAGTAATACCCCCAACTCTTCTGATCCAGGTAATTTCGAGGCCGAGTTCTTTTTAAGGGGGTAGAACTGTAACATCCTAAATTAGGGGTTGTTAAAAATTTAATTATTTTCATGTGCTTGCTTGAAAAGAAGTGAATGCTATGTTTGCTAGACATGTTTTAGGGTCTAGACATAGCCCCGAACTAGGTCAGACTTGGGGCTGAAATTTCTTTTTAAGTGTCTAAAAGGAGGAAGCTAGGAGATAGGGGTTAAGAGAAATTTTGTGAGAAGATGGACACAAGGGTTTAATTGGCGTGATTGGCTTGGCGCGTCTCAAGGGAGGAGGTTCAAGTCTTGGGAGTTACAAGGGGGGATGCATTTTGTTTTTGGGCTTTTTGGAGCGGTTAAGAAAGGGCTAGAGTAAGAAGGCCTTAAAAATTAAATGGTGAAGTTTAAGGGCATGAAAGACGTTTGGTAGAGTGGCTTGGGGTGCCACTTAAGGGCTTGGAGGTGACGATTGGGCAGGTCTTGGGTTCGAACTACCGGGGTTGCACCTTGGGAGTTTTATTTTCTTTTGCTTTAATAAGGGAATCAGCCTAGGAAGGTCTTATAAATAAATATCGAGGTTTATGACATGAAAGTCGAAATGGTGGAGTGGCATGGGGCATTGTAAGGGGCTGCGGGAGTTGCTCCTTTAGGTCCTGTGTTGAAGCATTGCTGAGTTGGTTTTATTTTTATTTTTTGGCGTGAAGAGGGTGAGGTGATGGCCCGATTATGGACTCTTAAAGTGATGAGGATAGGCTTAAATTTTTGCACATATTCGGCTGGAGGAGTAGTGTTAGTATTGTATTTTCATTTTATTTGTTGAAGAGGTGGATAGGAGATAAATGGAAGATAAATCTTGCTTTATCTTTTGATAATTAAAAGCCAAAATTATCACAAAAGAAAGGTGATGGCCGATTATGGGACTCCTTGGGGGCCATCTACAAATCGGTTTTATCATTAGAGAGGTGCCAAAAATTAATCAAACTTTATTTTTCTTTTCTTTTCCCTTCAGTTGTTGCTGGCCAAATCTCCCTACACCCTCCTCTCCCTCTTTTCTATTTTGTTTTGAAAGCCGAAAGCCATTGTTTCTCTGTCAGTTTCAACAAGAGCTTTAACCGAATATCTCTTCCACAAAGGGCTTAGGCTGAATCCTCCCTAACTAAGGTGCTGCCGATTGCAATAGTGTGGTAAGGACTCTCTCTGTGTTAAATCTTTTATTCTTGTTATGGCTAGCTGAAACCATGAGGCTTAACCATGTATTTTTGTGTATGGCCAAACCTATTCAGGGTCTTGGATTTGTAACCCTTTTTAGAAGCCAGCATTAAGGAGAAGTGAGAGGTCTTTCGGGATTTAAGGTAAGCATGGTATGTAGGCTATGACATTCGGCCAAAGGCCATGTTATGTATTATAAGTGGTGACTGATCTTTTTGTGGGTTGTTTAAGGAATTTCGGCAGAGTCTTAATCAAGTGACGTTTTCGGGATTTGTTTGGAAACCAAATCCGTTTAAGGTAAGAGCCTTTGGTATTAAGTTGTTATGGCCGAATAGGCCTATGACACTAACATTGATGATTGGCCGAATTTAGGGTCAAGGATCTAGCATCGTAGATCGGATCTTCGGGATCTAGGATTCGTGGTAGTAACAGGTGTGTAAAACTCACTACACACTTTATTAGTTAACATGGCTATATCGTTGCTTTTTAATCATTGTGGTAGTTTTGCTTGTGGGCATAAGCATGGTTTCCAGGTAAGTCCCCTATTACCTTGTCTATGATATATGATTTTGTATGCCATCACATGCTGTTAAATGCTATGCTATACATAAATGCATGATATATGATAATTGATATGTAAGCATGATAATGGTGGGATTGATGAGAGGAGGGGGATGATCTTATGGACTGTCACCAGTGGTTTTGACCACAAGATGGGTTGGCCCCATCAAATTAATTGTGACTTCGGTCACCAGTGGTTTTGACCACACTGTTGTGAAATTGTGACTAAGTCCCAGTGGTTTGGTACCACCAGTCTTGATAAATTGTGACCTATGGTCATCAGTGGTTTTGACGACACGATGGGTTGGCCCTATCATTTGATTTGTGACTCTAGTCACCAGTGGTTTTGACCACCAGTGGTTTTGACCACACGGGGTAGTTAAAGGAGTACAGATGGTTAGTGGGGTTGCATGTTATTAATAATTTGTGTATGAGTTACTTTTCCGGGTGGGGGATTTACACACTGAGTCTTGGTGACTCACCCCTTCCCATACTATTTTACAGATGAGTAGATCGCGGAGATGGAGCCGGAGAGGACTCGAGGTGGCCATGCATGTTTCTCAGATTTGGAACTTTATTTAAATCAGTTTTAGTTCATTTATTTTCCAAGTCTTTTTATTTTGGGTTGTAATAAGGCCGCTAATCATTATTTGGATGTTTATTTTATTGTTTTATTTTACTTATGTTATATTACAAATGGAATTTATAAATGTTAAGTGAACCGGTTAAAAGTAACTTTTTCAAACTTAATAACTTCTACGGGTTTTCAAAGATGTTACCATCGGGTAACAAAATACACCAACTCAACTATAACCTTGACAAAATTTTAAAACTTACATGATCAAACGTTTTCAAAGAGTTTATCAACATAACCATGTTTAAAAAAAAATAATAATAACCCCAACTGAGTTTTATCAAACCCTGTTTTAACCCTTAGCCATATTTTAACAAGTTTTCACCAGACACTCAAAATGTTTCAAATCATTTTACTCCGTGACATACCAAATCCGGTCAAGACTCATGGGCTGGGTTTGGGGTGTTACATTATCCTTATGTATTTTAAACTATTATTGTTTATTATTTTATTTGATTTAATTATTTTTATTATATAATATTTTTTAGACTTATATATTAGTTATTATGTTAAATATTTTTAAAATTTTGTATATTATATAGTATTGTTTCCTATATTATTTTTTAAAATTTTATTTTATCTAAAATTATTTATATTGTATAATATATTATTTATTCTTAAAAATATAGTTTCATATGTATTAGATTATTATAAATATGTTTTTATTTAAAGTTATAAATTATTTATTTATTTTAAAATGTATTTTATTTATTTTCTTAATATATATAATTTTTTAGCATTTATTTATTATTAGGTATATTTCATTGTAGAGAAATTTTCAACTAGCATGAAAAGTGTTCATATTTATTTTGTAGTTTTTTTATTTTTTATTATTTATTATTTATTATATTTTTTATATTTCTTCATTTATTTACAATTGCTTTAGTGTATATATTATTATTAGTCGTATTTTATATTATTATTTCTTTTATTGCCTATATTAATATGAAATGTTATTATTTCATGATTGCTTTTGATATTTATGTTTGATAATGTATTAATGTGATATTTTTATAGATCATTGTTTTTAAATAAAATGCATTTTACAAAATTACTATATTTTATTTAAGTTTTTAAAATAAGGCAATATTTTTTATTTAGAAATTCAGAAAATAGTGCTCTAACGTGCTGGGTTTTAATTTTTCGTTTAACTAAATATTTAAATATCCTTTTAATAAAATTTTGTAAATCATGGGATGATTTTAGTTACGGGGGTTTCAAAATATCGTGTCCTAATGTGTTGGATGTGATGTTTATATTCTTTCGGAACGAATAATTCTCAAATTTTAAATCAAATTGTTCAAGTATTTTTTTGGAAATCATATTTTTAAATTCTTATTAAATTTTCAACATTTGGACATAATTTTATCGATTAGGTACCAATTTTTGGGCATTATGAGGGTGCTAACCCTTCCTCATATGTAACCGATTCTCGAACCCGTTTTCTTGTTTTTCGTGGACCAAAATCAAATGTTTTGAAATAAAACGTTTTACAAGGTGATCCAATCACACCTAAATAAAAAGGGATTGGTGGAAACTCCCACTTTCATTTTTAAAAGTCGACCCCGCTTTTACCAAAACATTTAAAAATGGTTTGATACTAATATAAATAGTAAATAGTAATTTAGTAAAATAATACATATTTAAAATAAACAATGAAAATAAGAAATATATTAATTTAAATAACATATACTATACAAATTTTAAAGTTTAAAATAATACAAAATTTTAATAGAATAATTAGATATAATGTTAAAACAATTAAAAATAAAAATAAAATAGAAAATAAAAGAACAAAGAAACAGGGATTGAATGGAAATAAAAGTAAATGTAAAAGGACTAAATCAAAACAATCGTCATACTGTAGGGACCTATTAGGCAATTACGCCTTATCTCCTAAACGATGTCGTTTTGATATTGGCCTTTAAGTGCTTGAGGGACCAAATTAAAACAGCAACAAGCTTTCGGGGTTGAATTAAAAAATAAAATAAAATTTAAATTGAACTAAATTAAAAATAATAAAATTGCAAAAGGACTAAAAAGGCAATTAGACCCTTTTATGAAAATGAATGGATCCTCCTCGGGTCAGTTCAACGCACGGATCCTGGCCCTTTAAACGACGTCGTTTTAATGCTTATTGGTTTAAGCAAAACCGGCGTCGTTTTTATGCTGTTATATAAATCAATTTTCAAAAAAAAAAATTCATTTGATCCCAGTTTTTAAAAATTCTTTTAGGAAATTCTCTCAACCCCTCATTTCCTCTGTTCGGAGTTTGTCATCGGACTCATGGGCCACGCGCCGCAAGCGCCACACGAGCCACCGTAGATGCCGCCGTACGCGGGGTCAGAGGTCAGAAACTCCAGATTTTCAACGTGAATCGAAAGCTAAACCTTTCTTCTTTATGTTTATTCGAATAGTGCGAAACGAAAAAAAAATGAAAATATTATCGAGAATCACCTCTATTTTCTGAAGATTTTCTTTCGCTTTTATTTCGTATATTTTTTGTGTAATTTTGTGTATTCATATGTCCCTTTTTATAGATTATGCTGGGGTTTTTATAACCTTAGAATTAATAAATACAAATTTTTCTGTCCATTTTTGTTGCTTTCACTGTGTTCTTCTTTCCTTTTTTGTAGGCGACCGACGCGAATCTCGGCTGTGGAGTGCTGTCCGTGCGCTGATTGCGACATGACTGAGGGGCTGATGTTGGGGCTTGCGGCATGAGGAAAAACTAGGGTTTCAGAAACCCTTAGTTTTTGATTTGGTTTGGGCCTTTTGGGCTCCGCAGGTTGGGTCTAGGCTAATGGGTGTAATGGTTTTAGTGAATTATTGGGTTTTAGTTATAGGTAGTCTATCTTAGTATCTGTTTTGGGTCTGAGGGTGTAATTCGGGCTTGTAACAGACTGTAATTGGGCATTTGGTTTATTTTTTATTTTTTTATTTTTCTTATTTTCATGGGCCCGGGCAAAATGGGCTTATTATAGGAGTTGTATTGTTTTGAGTGGAAGAATATATGTGTGCATTGTAGGGTGGAAGGGGCTTGGTATATAGCCTGCTAATTGTCCACATAGGTAGACACATGGGCGTGGGTCTAGACCGTGTGTGAGGCACGGCTTGCACATGGGCGTGCGCCCAGGCCGTCTGAAGTCTGCACCTTGCACTTGGGATTTAAGTCACCACACGGCTGGGGTACACGGGCGTGTGTATAGGCCGTGTGGATAAGTCAGAATGCTAAGGTTTTAAACACGGGCCAGGGGCACGGGTGTGCCATGGCCGTGTGAAATTAGTCAGTGTCGACCACGGGTGGAAGACACGGGCATGCCTTAGGGGCACACGGGCTTGTCCCTAGGCCTACACGGGCGTGTGGCCTCTGTGTAATTAAAAAGTTTATTGAACTCGTGAAAGTTCCTGGAAAGATTTCGATACTTCTCAGAAGCATGTTTAGGGCCTCCTAGGCCAAGTATGTGCAAGTGATGGGGTTAAATGATATTTTATAACCCTATTCTAGATGTTTAAGCAAGATTAGCTATGTAGTGTCTCAAACCCTGTTTTGGCTCGAAAATCGACAAGGGATGTTACATTTATTAGTGTCAGAGCTACATTTTAGTCGATTCTAGGACTAACGTAGCATAAGTATAAGTCTAGCTATACATGCCATATGTATGAGTGTCTGAGTAATGATAGTGTGGTGGCTCCTCATATAGTATATAGATTCCGATCCGAACAGAACTGCAGCTGATGATGGTGCGAGTAAAGTGTTAGCTCTCGCTCAAGGGACCACGCCAGCTAATAGTAGACCCGAGACCTTGAATCAGGGGGAAGAGGCTCGAAAAGCCTTTCTCTACATGATGAGCAATTGGTATACTGAGTATACCCGAGCAAATCCTAACGCTCAACCCCCTCTGCCCCCACCAATTCCTCAACCCACTCCAGTAGCTCCTCAAGTGGTTGAGGTGGTGAGAAGAGAAAGGCCTACGGTGGATAAGATCCAGAAGCAAGGAGCCAAGGAATTTCAGGCGAATAAGGATGATGACCTGGAGAAAGCAGAATTTTGGCTCGAGAATACCATCCGAATATTTGATGAGTTATCTTGCACGCCTGAGGAGTGCTTAAAGTGTGCGGTGTCTTTCCTGAGAGATTCAGCCTACCGATGGTGGAACACTCTCGTGTCGGTGGTGCCAAAGGAGAAAGTTAGTTGGGAATTTTTCCAAGAGGAATACCGGAAGAAGTATATCAGCCAGAGGTTCATCGACCATAAGAGAAATGAGTTCTTGAAACTGAAGCAATGCCGTATGTTAGTGATCGACCATGAATGAGAGTTTGTAAGGCTTAGCAAGTATGCATAGGAGTACATGTCTATCGAGGCCGTCATGTGTAAGAGATTCGAGGATAGATTGAATGAAGATATCTGCCTATACGTGGGAGTTCTCGAATTAAAGGAGTTTGTAGTGTTGGTGGATAAAGCCTGTAAAGCCGAGGAGTTGGCTAAAGAGAAGAGAAGAGCTGAGTACTAGTATCGTGACTCGAGGAAGAGACAACTGAATAAGTCTCACCAATCTTCATCTAAGAAATCAAGGGATTTCACTACTCGATCAGTCACTTCAGTAGGGTTTTCAACCCGAAGTAAAGGCAAGCAATTTTCGGGGTCGAAAGGGCAAACCACATCAGTTGCCAGTGTGGGCAACGTCCGACCAAGTAGATCGAAATGCCCTCAGTGTGGCAGGAGCCATTCTGGTGAGTATCAAGCTAATGAGAAAGCTTGTTTCAAATGTAGGTCCTTAGACCACTTTATCAGAGATTGTCACGAGGTGGACGAGAAAGAAAAGCCTCAGAATGCGAGATCAGGAAGTACCACTAAGGGAAGACCATTGAGAAACTCGGGGATTGAAATGGGAAGCACGAATCCACCTAGAGAGCAAACTACTAGAGTCGAGGGTAGAGCACCGGCGAGGACATATGCCATTCGTGCTCGTGAAGAGGCATCTTCCCCCGATGTGATCACGGGTATCTTTTCTCTCCATAATACTCGTGTTATAGCTTTAATTGACCCAGGATCTACCCACTCATACATATGCATGAAATTAGTCTCTAGCATGAGCATGCCTATAGAGTCTATCAAATTCATTGTAAGAGTGTCTAATCCCTTAGGCAAGTGTGTGTTGGTTGATGGAGTTTGCAAAAGGTGCCCTTTGATAATTAAAGGTCATTGTTTCTCGGTCGATTTTGTCTAATCCTCTAGGCAAGTGTGTGTTGGTTGATAGAGTTTGCAAAAGGTGCCCTTTGATGATTAAAGGTAATTGTTTCTCGGTCGATCTTATGTTATTACTGTTTGACGAGTTTGATGTCATTCTCAGGATGGATTGGTTAGTTACCCTTGGCGTAATTGTGAATTGTGGGAAGAAGCATATCGAGTTGAGAGATGAAAATGGTAATTTTATTCGTGTTGATCAGATAAACCGGTTAAGTCACCAATAGTGATATCAACTATGTCGGCTCAGAGGTATCTAAGGAAGGGGCATGAGGCTTATCTTGCCTTTGTGTTGAACACTAAAGAGACGAAGTTGAAAATTGAGCCAGTACCCATAGTATGCGACTACCTAGATGTTTTCTCGGAAGAGTTGCCAGGGCTACCTCCGGACAGAGAGATTGAATTTGGGATTGAATTAGCTCCGGGTACTGCACCTATTTCTGTTGCTCCATATAGAATGGCCCCAATTGAACTGAAAGAGTTGAAAGCACAGTTGCAAGAATTAACGGATAAGGGTTTCACTAGGCCGAGTTTTTCTCTGTGGGGTGCTCCCGTTTTGTTCGTAAAGAAGAAAGATGGTTCCATGAGACTATGTATAAATTATCGACAACTCAATAAGGTAACTGTGAAGAACAAGTACCCGTTGCCGAGAATTGATGATCTATTCGATCAATTGAAGGGAACCACAATATTTTCTAAGATAGATTTAAGGTCAGGGTACTATCAGCTGAGAGTCAAGGACTCAGATATGCCGAAAACCGTATTCAGGACTAGGTATGGCCACTATAAATTTTTAGTCATGCCTTTTGGTCTAACTAATGCCCCCACAATCTTTATGGATTTGATGAATCGCATTTTTCGACTGTACTTGGATATATTTGTTGTGGTCTTCATTGACGACATACTGATCTACTCTCAAGATGAGAACGATCATGCTGAGAATTTGAGTATGGTTCTACAAGTTTTGAGAGAAAAATAATTGTATGCCAAATTAAGTAAGAGTGAATTTTGGCTCAAGGAAGTGGGATTTTTGGGGCACATTGTCTCGGGAGATGGGATTAGAGTAGATCCGAGTAAGATTTTAGCAGTTGTTGAATGGAAACTGTCGAGGAGCATAACTGAAGTAAGAAGTTTTCTAGGCCTAGCCAGCTATTTTAGGCATTTTGTCAAGGGTTTTTCCATGATAGCTACCCCGATGACGAGACTTTTGCAAAAATATGTGAAGTTTGCTTGGATAGAAAAACGTCAACAGAGTTTCGAGAAACTGAAGACACTGTTGACTGAGGCTCCTGTTCTAGTGCAACCTAAGCCGAGAAGAGAATTTTTGGTTTACAGTGACGCGTCCTTGAACGGATTAGGTTGTGTACTTATGCAAGAGGGTAAAGTGATTGCATACGCCTCTAGGTAGTTGAAGCCACACGAGAAGAACTACCCGACCCATGATGTAGAGTTGGTCACAATCGTATTTGCGTTGAAAATTTGGAGACATCATTTATATAGTGAAAGGTGTCAAATTTTCACCGACCATAAAAGCCTAAAATATTTGATGACTCAAAAAGAATTGAATTTGAGGCAACGAAAGTGGATAGAATTGATTAACGGTTATGAGTTGGTAATTGACTACCATCCGGGAAAGGCGAATATAGTCGTCGATGCTTTGAGCATAAAATCATTATTCGCACTAAAAGCCATGAGTACTCAGATGACCTTGTTAGATGATGGTTCCGTTTTAGCCAAGTTGAGGGCTAAACCATTATTTCTCCAAGAGATTCGTGAAGCTCAGAAAGATGATAACAGCTTGCAAGCCAAGAGGGTTTTATGCAAGTCGAGCGTTGAGACAGACTTTCGAGTAAATATTGATGGATATCTGACATTTCAAGATAGGATCTGTGTACCCAGACATGACGAGCTTATTCGTAAAATCTTGTATGAAACACATAGCGGATGTTTGAGTGTACACCCACGCAACACAAAGATGTACAATGATTTGAAGAAATGGTATTGGTGGTTGGGTATGAAGAAAGATATTTCTGAATTTGTATCGAAATGCCTAATTTTTCAGCAAGTGAAGGCTGAACGTCAAGTACCTTCGGGTTTACTTCAGTCCATTATGGTTCTTGAGTGGAAGTAGGACCATATTACTATGGACTTCGTGATGGGCTTACCGTTGACTTCCAAGAGGAAAGATGCAGTATGGGTAGTGATTGATAGACTCACTAAGTCATCCCACTTTATACCAGTGCGAGTCGACTATTCACTCGATAAGTTGGCAGACTTGTACATGTCTGAGATAGTAAGACTTCATGGTGTACCGTTGTCGATCATTTCAGATAGAGATCCGAGATTCACATCATGATTTTGGAAAAAGCTGCAAGAGGCATTGGGCATGAAATTGAGTTTCAGTACAGCCTTCCATCCACAAACTGACAGACAGTCAGAGAGGGTAATTGAGATACTAGAAGACATGTTTCGATGTTGTGTTTTGGAATTCCACGGTAATTCAGAGAAATACTTACCATTGATGGAATTCGCCTACAACAACAGCTTACAGTCAAGTTTGAAAAGGGCGCCTCATGAGGCATTGTATAGGGGCAAGTGTCGAATGCCTTTGTATTGGTCTGAGCTCAGAGAGAGACAGATACACGGGGTTGACTTGGTTAAGTAAACTGAAGAGAAGGTAAAAGTGATACGTGTCTGTTTGAAAGTCACCTCAGATAGACAAAAGTCCTATTCGGATTTAAAAAGGAAAGAGATAGAATTCAAAGCCAGTGATAAAGTGTTCTTGAAAGTATCACCTTGGAGGAAAGTCCTCAGATTTGGCCGGACAGGCAAATTGAGTCCGTGCTTTATCGGACCTTATGAAGTTACAGAAAAGATAGGACTAGTAGCTTATCGGTTAGCCTTGCCACCTGAGCTAGAAAAGATTCATGACGTCTTTCACGTATCCATGTTACACTGATACCTTCAGACCCTTCACATGTCATAGAGCCGACAGAGGTAGAGATACTACTGAATTTAACATATGGTGAAGAACCAGTTAGAATTTTGGCTCGTGAGGTCAAGCAGTTAAGAAGCAAAAGCATAGCCCTAGTGAAAGTCCTATGGAAAAGACACGGAATAGAAGAAGCTACATGGGAGACCAAGGAAACAATGAGAAACCAATATCCCAACCTTTTCACCGATAAGATTTTCGAGGATGAAAATCCTTAAGGGGGAGAATTGTAATAGCCTGATTTAGGGGCTAGTCAGAATAGTGATCTCAGGATCACTAATTTGAGATTAGAGAAATTTATTTTCATATTATATTATAAGTTAGAACATGATAGCATATGTGTATGAAAATTTTGGTGTTTTAATTTTAGCGATTTCATGTTTAATCGCAAAAAAGGACTAAATCGCATAAAGTGAAAAAGTTCCATTCTATAGGCTAAAGGTACCAAATAGCCATAAATTGCTAATTGGAGGTCTTTAAAAGGAAATTATACCCCAATATTTTTCTTGCCCGGCTATAGGCTAAACTAGGAGACAAAGATGGACAATGTTGGTCAAAGTTGGTGAAAGTGGGTGACCAATTTGACTAGTTTAATATTAGAATAAGGAAAGAAAAGATACCATCTTTCTCTCCATCTTTCTCCCTAATTTTTGCAAGAAAAATAGAGGGTTGAAAGCTCAAAATTTTTAGCAAGCTCTCCTTCATCCTAGTAAGTGTTCTAGTGATCTTTTATTGAAAATAATTGTACTTTTGAGACCCCTAAAGCCTAAGCTTTCAAATGAGGGGACTATTGTGCAATATTGTGAAACTTTTAGAGTTTTACCATGAGAGCTATCATTGTTATTGATGTATCTTTATGGAAGAAAATGAGTCTTAGTAGTTAGATAAACAACTTTTGTGAAAAGTGTTAGCATGAAAACACCAAATAGGACCTTGATGAAAAGGTTATAAAGTTTGTGATTAATATGTGAGATATTGATTTTTTGATGATAGATTTAAGAGCATTAAATGTTCACCTAGGCTTGTTGAAGGTAGAAATGTGATTAGAATTTATTTCCGAGCCTATGGGTAAAATGGTCATTTTGCCAAAGTTTAGGGGCAAAATAGTAATTTTGCCTAAGCATGATTTTTGAAATGCTTTTATTAATATAGTGGGTAAAATGAGTTAAATTGCTATTATAGAGCAAGAAGAACCGATGACCCGCCTTGATCGAGGAAAGAACAAAGTCTCGGACTAGATCGACAAGCTAGCTCATTTTGAAATCGAGGTAAGTTTGTATGTAATTTAAGCAACAATTATGTTAGCATGTTGAGAAATGGTTGGCATTTTATTAATGCATGATGCACTACTAAATTGAGTAGTTAATGTGAATAAGATGATGATGTCTTAATGGGCCATATTGATTATAAAAATACTATCATTGAGATATGAAATAGATAAGGTTATGTATATGACCATGTCTGGGACATGGCCTCGGCACCGAGTTGAGATCTCGTGTAAGAGAGAATGAGATGAATAACACGAGTACATACAACAAAGGGTACTCAAAGGTAATCACTGTTAGCCAGCCAAAGGTAATTACTGCTGGGGTCGGGAAGACAGGAATCGGGCACAAGGAAAAACTTTGAAAAACTCTAATTTACAACAATCCCAATGACGTATAAGGAGCTATATCAAATTTTATTTGTTGCACATGTGGTGTCCCTATTTTATCTAAAACCGCTACAACCTCATATTCCAAATGGTATGATTCAAACGCTCAATGTGATTATCATGCGGGAATACCGGGGCATTCAATAAAAAATTACACTGCCTTCAAAAAAGTAGTTGAGAGACTCATAAAGATAGGGATTGTGAAGTTTGATGATACACCCAGTGCGGAGAACCCATTACCTAACCATGGAGATAAGGGGATAAATGTGACTGGTGAAAATATCGTGAGAAGGATCAAGGAGGATGTTGCGGAAGTAAAAACCCCACTGAGAATTGTCTGGAGAGAAATGGTAGGAAGAGGATTGGTAGAATCAAATTCTATGGAAGGATGCGAAGGAGTAAGGGACTACTGTGAGTTCCACAATAAAGAAGGGCACGAAATTCAAGAATGTGTTGAGTTTAGGGACCTGGTGCAGAGCCTTATGGACAATAAGGAATTAGAAGTTTATGAGGAAGGCTCAGGGGGAGGAAGTATAGGCGTGGCACAAGGAGAATTGGCAAACCAAAAGTCAATTATCTGAGGATCATCATCACTCAACCAAGAAACACGGAAGGAGGAACACAAATGGCGCCAAAGGTCATAATCCAGAAACCTATTTCCTTTCCTTATAAGGATAACAAGATGGTACTTGGAATTACGACTGTAATGTGACAATACCGCGAGGGTAAAACTTAGCTAACATTTCCAAAGAGATGCAAAGTGAAAGATCTTACACACGTAGTGAAAGGCGTTACGACTCGATAAATGTCAGAACTGAGCCTGTAAAAGCAAAGACCTTGGTAGTTGAGCGAGAGAAAGGGGCTAAGGCACTTATCAATGGACCTGTAAAGGAGGAAAAGGCTAAAAAATGTATGAAATTCTTGAAGCACAGTGAATATAGCATGGTAGAGTAGCTGCACAAACAACCGGCTCGTATATCAGTTTTAGCCTTGTTTTTAAGTTCAGAAGTGAATCGTGAGGCATTGATGAGAGTCCTGAATGAAACTTACATTACTAAATATATATCCGTCAACAAGCTGGACCATCTGGTTAGTAATATAAGTGCCGACAACTTCATTTATTTCAGTGATGATGAAATTCCACTTGGGGGCATGGGATCGACTAAGGCTTTGCACATCACTACTCGTTGCAAAGAATATACTCTACCAAGCGTGTTAATCGATAATGGATCGCCTTTGAATGTCTTACCATTGTCTACACTGAAAAGATTTCCTACAGACAATTTTCACATGAAGACATGCCAGAACATAGTGAGAGCATTTGATGGCACTGAGAGAAGAGTGATGGGAAGGATTGACATACCGTTGTTGATTCGGCCAAACACATATGAAGTGGATTTTTGGTGATGGATATCAAGCCCTCCTATAATTTCTAGTTGGGAAGACTCTGGATTCATTCGGCAGGGGTAGTGCCCTCATCACTACACCAAAAAATTGAAACTAGTAACAGAAGGTCGGCTGGTTACTATAAATGCAGAGGAGGACATCATAGCGACTGTTACCAAAGACGCGCCATACTTAGAGGCAAATGAGAAGGCCACTGAGTGTTCCTTTCGATCTTTAGAGTTCGTGAATGCAACATCCATTTTGGAAGGAAATGAGGTTCCGGTGCCTAGGATATCCAGGACTACGAGAATAGGCGTACAAATGATGGTGGGGAAATGCACCTTACCAAGAAAAAGATTGGGTAGGCATCTCCAAGGACGGATTCAAGTTCTGATGCTGAAAAAGAAAAGAGACCGTTTTGGCTTGGGTTTCAGGCCAGATGCTAGACAAAGGAAGAAAAAAATAGAGAGGAAGCAAGAGAGAAGAAGGGCACGGCAAAGTGGGGAAGAAGTCAAGTGGCAATTGATAACGTTCCCTCACATATCCCAGAATTTTGTATTAGGAGGATAATTCACCCTGAGAGAGGATTATTGGAAAATGAAAATCTTCACATCAATGCCATACACGAAGAAGAAACTGAGCAAAGAAACCCATTGGGTATTCGCCCTTATGAACCTGGAAACGTTTTGAACAATTGGACTGCAAATGAACTTCATGTAGTTTTTAGAGATTACACAGAGTAATGTTCAAAACGCACTTGTTGTTTTAAAGCCTAGAAATAATAAGATTTCATTTGTGAAATAGGCTCATGTTCAGACATCTTTTTTTCAATAAAATACATCTTTGATGATTAATTCGAGCAAATATTTCTTCAGTTTTTTTATTCTTTTGATCTTCTAAATTCCATCCAAATTTTTTCCTTTTGTTATTCTCATTCATTCCATGTAAATATTTTTTTTGAATTCATTTGTTCTTTGTACATTTTTTTGTGCCTACCAAAGGTTTCTAGATATCAATGACATGAGCAATGATACTAGAGATACAGAGGTCTTTTTTAAGCAAGACATGTGTTTAGAGGAATCTTAGGATTTTAAGGGTGACAAAGATGGTGACTTGCCTCCAGATTTGTTAAAAAGGGTAAAGCAAGAAGAGAAAAAAATTTTACCTCATAAAGAGGTGGTAGAGAATATAGTCTTAGAGGAAGGAAATGTTGTGAAAACCAGAACGCGCGTAGCTGAGGAGACGAAGCAAGACCTCGTTGAGTTATTGCGGGAATTCAAAGACGTCTTTGCATGGTCATACCAAGATATGCCTGGGCTAAGTACTGATATTGTAGTGCATCGCCTTCCCATAAGAGAAGAGTGCAAGCCAATTCAGCAAAAGCTACGAAGGATGAGGCCTGATGTGGTGTTAAAAATAAAAGAGGAAGTTAAGAAACAGTTTGATGCTGGTTTTCTACAAGTGGTAAAATACTCAAAATGGGAAGCCAATATTATTCTTGTCCCTAAGAAGGATGAAAAGGTTCGGATGTGTGTAGATTACATGGACTTAAATAAAGCCAACCCAAAGGACAATTTCCCTTTGCCTTATATTGACACGTTGGTGGATAATACGACGGGATATTCACTGTTTTCCTTCATGGATGGTTTTTCGCGATATAATCAGATCAAGATGCACCCTAAGGATATGGAGAAAACTAATTTCATAACATTGTGGGGCACCTTTTGTTATAAGGTGATGCCATTTGGGCTAAAGAATGCAGGAGCAACATATCAAAGGGCATTGGTAACTGTCGAAACCATTTTTAAAGTTTTTATAAAAACGGGGGTCGACTTTAAAAATGAAAATGGAGTCGCCACCAATCCTTTTTGAGGTGTGATTGGGCCACCTTAAGATTGATCGTTAAAACGATAGTTTTGGTCTATGAAATTTAAAAAAATGGGTTCGGGAGTCGATTATGCACGAGGAAGGATTAGCACCCTCGTGACACCCAAAATTGGTACCTAATTGATTATTTGATGTCCTAATGTCGAAAATTTGAAAAGATTTTAAAATACGATCCCTTTTTGTTAAAAAAATTCAATAAATTAAACCAGATACTGAGATGTGCTTATTTCGAAGGAATAAAATATCATACCCAGTGAGTTAGGATACGACATTTCGAATCCTCAAAAATAAACTTGTCTTTCGCCGTTTAAAACTCGTATATTTAAAATTAAAAAGGGTATTCAATTATTTGTGTCACATGAGAAAACGAAACCTAGTAAGTTAGAGCACAATATCTCAAAATTCCCTAAATACAAAATATTGCCTTTGATTTTGGAAATCTTTATCTCGAGATAACAGAATATCATATCCAGTGAGTTAGGACACAATATTTTAAATTCTCAAAAAAAAAGTCTTTATTTAACCCATGTGCTTTGATTTTAAAAGAAAATAATAGGTTCTTTAGATTCAATGAGAAAAATTGAAACCCAGTAAGTTAGGGTACGATTTCTTTCGAACCTTAGAACGTAGAATATTTACTTATTTCAAAACGAAATTTGTAATACGATCGTAATAAAATAGAAAATAAATATAAATTAAAATGTAAAACGATTTACAATGCTAGCTTGTATAACATTATGATGATGATAAAGTATAATAACAATAATAAAGGAAGTAATAAAGTAAAGGCAAGGTAAACAAATGAAGTAAAAGGAATAATAACAAAAATGAAAGCTATATTCAATAAATAAATAAAAACCATTAAAAATGCAATAATAATAATAGAATTTATTAATAAACAAATAATAGTAAAAATAGAAATAATATTAGTAATAAAAATAATAATAAAAGTGATGGTAAAAATAATAATGGTATAAATAATAAAATAATAGTAATAATAAAATTAATAATGGTAAATAAAAATAGTAGTAAAAAATAATAGTAAAAATAATAGGAATAATAAAAATATCAATAATAATGTAGACAATAAAAATAATAATAGTACTAATAATAATAAATATAATAATAAATGTAATTATGGTAATAATATATAAAAATAATACTGGCGGATTATTCAATTTAATAATAAAATAGCAAAAATAATTTTAAAAGGGGCTTAATTGAATTTAAAATGGAATTTTGGGGTGAAATTGGAAGTGAAAATAGCGAAAAGGGTTAAAATGTAGTGCACGCCAAAGGAGAGGTGTAACACCCCAAACCCGGCCCATACGTTATGACCGGATCTGACATGTCACATGAGAAAAATATGTCAAGTCCTTTTTATTCATACGAAAATAAGTAATTATTTGTTAAAATCAACAAAACAAGTTTGATTTGAAATATTTGATAAAATATTATTAACTTCGAAGATTGATTGATAAATCGATAAATTTTAAGTAGTGATCTTACAAACCGTGACTTTTGAAAATATTGATAATAATTTGAGAGAAAATATCCGAATTTAAAAGATTTGTAAAAATTTATTTTGAAATCCATTTGTGAACCCATTTTAGAAAATCTTTATTTAAGTTTCTAGAAAATCCCATTTAAAGTAATTTGAGTAAAAATATAATCACGTCAAACATAAAGCAAAAATAAAATAATTCAGAGGCCTTATTACAACATTAAATCCCAAAATAGAAAGGTAATTAAATAAACGAGAAAGGAGTCTTAAGTCCAAATAAACCATTTTGGAAGTATGGCCTCCACCAAGTCATCCATGGCCCAAGCCCACGTCACTGAGTATTACCTAAAAGGAATAAGGGAAATGGGGTGAGTTACTAGAACTCAGTGTATAATCCCCTTACCATCGATCACTGGGCTTGAACCCATTTAGCAAAAACTTGGGCCTAAGCCCATAAAGCATAATCTTGGGCCAAAGCCCGTTTACAAAGCAGAGCATATACATTTACAATAAAAATAAGCAATCCATATAACCCAACCCATCCTAGTAATCCATCCGCTACACACCACCCGTACCATCCCATCACACATGTGGGGATCAAGTCAACCCACCCTACCAAACACACCAATCGCAGGCATTTTGCCGTCTATGATTTGGCCAGAACCATAATGAATCATATTAACAAACAATTTATTTGTGGCAGTGCCACCGGAACCTCTCTTCATCATATTTTCCCATCCTATGCAGAATCATATCAATGCATCTTACATAGCAGTCATGGTATTTACAAATAATTAATTCAGAGATTACAAAAATTTAGCCCATTGCAACACTTATCAAATCGGCTCATTAAGGCTATAATCAAATCGGCCCATTAAGGCATATATCATGTAACACCCCAAACCCGGTCTATGCATTAAGACTGGATTTGGTTTGTTACATGAATCGAGCTATCTTAACAATTACAGTGAGTCGAAATCTACAAAATTATTTTTAATTACAAGGTTTAATAAAAATCAAAAGAGTAATTTAAATTTGATGTATATTAGAAAATATTAGTTGAAAACATCATTAATATTGTGTTATCAAAATCCTTAAGTAAATTTTATAAGAGTTCAAAATACTAAAATATTTATAAAGGAATTCATATATTTGAAAACCCAAATTATTTTAATAAAACATCATATAATCATCACCCATATAAAATGTCCAAAATATAGTTTAAACCAACCACACATAAAAATCCATGAAATATTAATAGAGGCCCTTATTACATCAACCCAAAATAGTAAAAATACTTATTAAAAAGTTCGAAGTTTAATAAACCCATGTTTTGCAGTATGGCCTCCACGAAGTCATCTTCGGACCAAGTCCACGTCAATTTCCATTACCTGAGATGAAAATTTTGAGGGAGTGAGTTACTTAGAACTCAGTGTACAACTCACTTTCTTTATCCACTGGGCTAGATTATCAAGTTATAGATTTGGGCTTGAGCCCATTAGTAGAATTAACAACATAAATAATGATATGCATGCAAAATGAATTTTCCCTCCCAAACCTAATTTCCATCCGCTACACACCCCCGTACCAACCATCACACCTGTGGGGATCAAGTCAACCCACCCCGCCATCACACCAATCATAGGCATTAAGCCTTTTATATTTGTGGCAGTTGTGACAAAGTCACCGAACTAGAGGCATTGAGCCAATTATTATTTGTGGCAGAACCACCGAACTAGTGGCAAATAGCTATTTAATAATTTTGTGGCAGAGCCACCGAACTAGAGGCAAATAGCCATAATTTTGTGGCAGAGCCACCGAACTAGAGGCAAATAGCCATAATTTTGTGGCAGAGCCACCGAACTAGATTTTGGCAACAGGCCTTTCTTCTCTTCATCATTTTCCCAACCCATGCAATATGTATGCAAAGTAGTCTATGATCATACAATGATTTTATTAAAAAGGCCCATTAACAAGAGTCAATATTTCCAATTTTTATTAAGGCCCAAAAATTACAAAACAACATTTGGCCCATTTAGCAATTTAACATCTTAGGCCCAAATTTACGATCTAGCAAGAGTTCGGCCCATTTATCAATCTAGCAGGGATTTTAGCCCGTTTAACAATTTAACAGAGATTACGGCCCATTTACAATCTAACGAAGATTTCGGCCCAATCATCGATCTAACAGAGATTTCGGCCCAATTATCGATCTAACAGAGATTTCGGCCCAATTATTATTTATCAGGGATTTTGGCCCATTTTACTAACAAGCAATATTTTTCGGCCCATCTACTAATTATCAAACATATCGGCCCATTTTACGAAGACATGAAAATTTATATTTTACCATCTAACTCATCGAGGGCTTTTTCGTAATTTTTACCATATTAACCGTTTTCATGTAATTTCACCAAATACCAGTTATTACGTTTTATACCGATCTAGTCGTTTTTACGTTTTTACTCAATACCACGAATGACGTCTAAACCCGAGAAAAGTGTGAAGTTACACACCTCGATATCGTGAGTACTAACCCTTCCCGTTCTTCAACACCTAAACATAATACAATCTTATTAGGACACTACCATATATAAAAATATGTTATTGATATTCGATCCAAATCCTTACCCTCTTGTTTTTGAATCAATTTTCGGTTTCTCCTCGTTTATCGATTCGTTGTTCGCTGAGAATCCACTAATGTACAAAGGCTCGGGAGTACGAACTAATTCGAATAATTGATTTCCTTCGGTAGATGGTCCGCAACCCGGTGGAAAATCCTGATCATCAAACCGCCTTCGCTTATACTTAGGGAAATAGTGGATCCGCCTTTCTTACGAAGACTAAACACCGCCTTTTCTTCCCTATTTTGAATGTCTTCAATATCAAAAGATCATTAATCCTAATAATAATATATCAAAAAATACTAAAGATCTTAAAGGCGAGATTTCCTTACCACAAGGATTCTTGCTTCTCAAAAAGAGAGTCGACCAAAAACGTTCCCTCAACACCTTAAATTGATTCCAACGCTCCAAGATACACACGAACCCTCGAGTTCCGATCTTCCGTTATCGCACTAAAGTATAATAAAGAGAAACGTTAATAAAATGAACGATTATTTCGATCCAAGAAATCCTTCTTACCTCCATCCATATTAGGCCAAAAGCACTATTAACTAATATGAACTAAAAGAACTCTTACCTATTCTCCACGGTTGAAAAGAGATGATTGAGAAAGATGTTTATGAATAGAGAGAGATTCGGCTATGAAAACTAAAGAGAAGAGAAAAATGGTTTGGCAAGGCACACTAACATTCGGCCATGAGAGATTTTTATGAAGATAGTATGATTGAAAAAAAAATTAAAAGATGAGTGAAAGGGATGATGATGAGGATTCCGTTTTTCAAAAGAAGAAAAGAGAAAGTAAGAGATGTGTTTAGGGCAAGGTACATTCGGCAATGGAGGAAGGAAGAAAAAGAATGACCTTTGGTGTTGGTGATTTCGACAAAATGAAAAGGCACACAAAAGAATACTAATGTGATAGCAAAATGACCAAATGGTCAAAAGAATTTTGGCATACCAAAAGCTCAAATTTACCAAAGAGAAGGTTGAGAGAAAGAAAAAACAAAGCTTGCACAAAATGCTAGGGATGACCAAAACAAAATCCCTACCCTAGCCAAGCTACTAGCATATTCGGCCAACCTCCCCTAGCCATATTGCCATCCAAATTCATTGGTCAAATGACCATGAATTTGTTTCCAAAACATTTTCCTTGATACTTGCCTCATGTCCCCATATCTTTCCAAAGTTCTTTGATTCCATACCATAAGTTAAAAATTACCTTTTTCCTTTAGTCTTACTTACCAAAAATAAAACAATACAACTCATCCATCCTTATCCCTTGCCGACACATGCATAGATTAAAGCAAAAATAAAATTTTCCTATATGCTAACCAAGGATTGAACCACTCCCTCATGCCACAACTCATGCGCCAACACCACCTTACCATTTACTCATCTTATGCTACACTTTGACACTTATTTTACTTAAGTATCAATGTCACTTAATTCACTTCATTAATTTCTCAAAATTAAAAATTTATTCCTTTCCTAGAATAATTCTAAACTCTTCTTGTAACTATAATAACTATGAAAAGAAGTAAGAAAATTTTCCTTCATAATCTAAGCACCAAAAACATGCAATAAAATCAATACTCAAATTTTAGGGTGTTACAACTCTACCCTCCTTAAAGAAAATTTCGTCCTCGAAATTTACGATTAAAAGAGGTGAGGATATTGTTGTCGAATAGTTTCTCAGCTCCCACGTAGCTTCCTCCGCTCCGTGATTACGCCCATAAAACTTTGACCAACGGCACGATTTTCTTTCTTAGCACTTTAACATCTCGCCTAAGATTTCCACCGGTTCTTCTTCAAAAGACAAATCGCATTTAATTCCACTTCCTCAACCGGTATTATATGAGATGGATCCGATCTATAACGTCTCAAAGATGGA
This sequence comes from Gossypium rotundifolium, assembly GCA_025506655.1. Classification (NCBI taxonomy): domain Eukaryota; kingdom Viridiplantae; phylum Streptophyta; class Magnoliopsida; order Malvales; family Malvaceae; genus Gossypium; species Gossypium rotundifolium. The sequence goes on along the minus strand of CP106724.1, from coordinate 18,201,362 downwards.
AACATGAAAACATTATGAATTTGACCCAACTCCGGAGGTAACTCAATCTGATAAGCCACTGGACCAACACGCTTCAGCACACGATATGGTCCAATGTACCTAGGACTTAGCTTGCCCTTCTTTCCAAACCTGAAAATCTTTTTCCAAGGTGAGACCTTCAAGAAAACTTGATCCCCCACAACATACTCGATGTCCTTACGCTTCAGGTCTGCATACGACTTCTGTCTATCTGAGGCTTCCCTCAACCGTGCTCGAATAACTTTTACTTTATCCTCTGTTTTCGATATCATCTCAGGACCCAACAACTGTCGTTCGCCCAACTCAGTCCAACAAATAGGAGAATGACACCTTCGACCATACAATGCTTCGTAATGTGCCATCTGAATGCTAGACTGATAACTGTTGTTATACGCAAATTCTGCCAGTGGTAGATAATCCTCCCAACTACCCCTGAAGTCGATTACACATCCTCTTAACATATCTTCCAATATCTGAATTACTCTCTCTGACTGACCATCAGACTGAGGGTGAAAAGCCGTACTGAAATTCAACTTTGTCCCCAAGGCTTCATGCAGAGCTTTCCAAAATCGTGATGTAAATCTGGGATCCCTGTCTGATATAATAGATACGGGTACCCCATGCAACCTTACAATTTCAGATACGTACAGCTTCGCCAACTTCTGCAATGAATAGTCCGTATGAACTGGAAGAAAATGAGCAGTCTTCGTCAAACGATCAACAATTACCCAAACAAAATTTTTCTTAGTAGGTGTTAAAGGTAACCCACTAACAAAATCCATAGTTATCCGCTCCCATTTCCAAAGAGGAATCCTTACCGGTTGTAACAATCTAGATGGTAATTGATGTTCTGCCTTCACTTGCTGACAAGTCAAACATTTTCCCACAAACTCAAATCTCACGCTCAACCACGCCACCAATATCATTCACGGAGATCTCGATACATCTTATTTCCTCTGGGGTGCATAGCATAAGGGCTACTATGCGCCTCCCGAAGAATCATTTGCCTTAGATCTGAGTCCTTAGGCATACAAACTCTTCCTCGAAAGCACAACACACCTTCCGTGTTTATTGCAAAATTCTCGATTTCTCCGTTTTCAACTTACTGAAGTAAAGGTCCCAACTTTTCATCTGATGCCTGTTTTTCCTTGATTTGTTCCAGCCACAGTGGCTTCACCTGAAGTTCTGCTAACAAACTCCCATCCTCATACAAACTCAAATGAGCAAACATTGCTCTCAAATCAGATACCGCCTTACGAGTTAACGCGTCAGCTACCACGTTAGCCTTTCCAGGATGATATTCGATTGAGAAATCATAATCCTTTAATAATTCTACCCATCTTCTTTGTCTCAAATACAACTCCTTTTTGGTAAGGAGGTATTTAAGACTCTTGTGATCCGTGTAGATTATAGACTTCTCACCATAGAGATAGTGCCTCCAAATCTTTAAGGCAAAGACCACAGCAGCTAACTCCAAATCATGAGTAGGGTAGTTTACTTCGTGCGGTCTCAATTGACGAGAAGCATAGGCCACCACCTTTCCATTTTGCATCAACACACAACCCAGACCCGTGTGAGACGCATCACAATAAATAGTGAATTCTTTTCCACCCTCCGGCTGAATCAAAACTGGAGCTTCCGTCAGGATCTTCTTTAATTTCTCGAAACTCTCTTGTTGTTTTTCAGTCCAATTGTATGGAACTCCCTTCCGCAACAGCCTAGTTAGGGGTGCAGCAATCAACGAAAACCCCTCTACAAAACGTCTATAGTAACCAGCCAAACCCAAGAAACTCTGAATTTTAGCTACCGACGTTGGTGGCTTCCAATCCAGAATAGCCTCAATTTTTCGAGGATCCATCCTTATTCCTTCAGCTGATACGACATGACCTAAGAAAGTCACTTCCTTTAGCCAAAATTTGCATTTATTGAATTTGGCGTAAAGTTGCTTATCACGAAGTAACTGCAATACTATACGCAAATGCTTGTCATGTTCCTCATCATTTCTTGAATAAACCAATATGTCATCTATGAACACTACCACAAATCGGTCTAAATATGGTTGAAAGACTCGGTTCATCATGTCCATAAATGCGGCTGGTGCATTGGTTAATCCAAACGGCATCACTACAAACTCATAATGTCCGTAACGAGTCCAAATCTTTGTCTTATAAATGTCTACTTCTTTCACCTTGAATGGTGATAACCCGATCTCAAATCAATTTTGAGAAAATCAAGCTCCTTTTAATTGATCAAACAGTCGTCAATTCTCGGCAGAGGATACCAATTCTTGATCATCAATTTATTCAATTGTCTATAATCAATGCACATACGCATCGATCCATCCTTTTCTTGACAAACAAAACCGGTGCTCCCACGAAGACACACTCGGTCGAATAAATCCCGATCCAAGAATTCTTGAATTTGAGCTTTAAGCTCGCCAACTCCTTCTTGGTGCCATCCTATAAGGAGCAATGGACACCGGAGTCGTTCTGCAAAAGCTCAATGCCAAATTCTACTTCCGATCCGAGGTATACCGGAAGTTCTTGGAAAAACATCTAAAATTCCTTCACCGTTCTCACATCATTCACGAGATAACTCTTTGGCATCCAAAGCACGATAAAGGCTAGGAATGCTCCATATCCTTTCTGAACCAACTTCTCTGCCTTCAACGCGGATACCACATTTGCCAAGTAGTTCCTTCGTTCGCCAATCACGATGACTTCCTTATCATCTGAGGTTCTTATTGACATTCGTTTTTCAGCATAATCCAATTGCGCCCGATGTTTGACCAACCAATCCATGCCCAAGATGAGATCGAACTCGCCGAAAGGCAATTCCATCGAATTCGCCAAGAATACCTCCTCTTGAATTTCCAAGGGCACGTCTCTAAACATTTTATTAACAATTACCGACTGTCCTAAGCTGTCATCCCACTATCGGTAATTTCAGATTCTAGATTCAGGTTTCCAGATATAGCGCTAGCAACATATGAGTGGGTAGAACCAATATCTATTAAGGCAATAACAGGTACATCAAAGATGAAGAACGTACCAATTATCACATCTGGTGCATTGCCGTCCTCGTGGCGTCTAACTACATAGACCAGTCCAGGCTGTCTTGCACCCGCGTTCCCTCTAGGACCATTGCCTCGACCCGGTACACCTTGACCACAACCAGCCCCATTACCACCACGACCTGGTCCACGACCTCTCGGTGGCTGCTAAGTACCTCTGGCCGGCTATGCATCATTATTACGAACTTTTGAGTCGTATCCATACATCGAGGACAATTTCTATACTGATGATCCATTGAACCGCATTTGTAACAAGCGCCCGTTTTCCTCCAACACTCTCCAAAGTGTCTTTTTCCACATTCAGCATAGTCTCGACTTTGATTATTTGTTACCGGTGTTTTACCTTGAACTAGTTCATCATTTCGAGGTCTCTTCTGGAATCTCTTTGAAGAACCAGACTGCTGTGTCTCTCTCTTGTTTCTAAATCTTTCTCAGTTCTGACGTTCTGAGTTCTTAGCCTCCTCGACTATCTTGGCCTTCTCCATAAGCGTGGAAAAAGTTCTAACTTGCTGTGGAGCAATCAGAACCCTCAGCTCATCATTAAGCCCATCCTCGAAACGCACACAACGTTCATGATCTGTTGATACAATTGTCCGAGCATAGCGGCTCAAACGTAAAAACTCAGCTTCATATGCTGCTACTGTTTTACTCCCTTGTACGAGATTCAGAAATTCCTTCCTTTAGGCATCTACATAACTCGTTCCAACGTATTTTCCTTGGAAGGCAGTTTTAAAGAATTCCCAAGTAATCAGTGCAGCTTCGGTGCCTTCTCCAATAGTGAGCCACCACTGATACGCCTCGTCTCTTAACAAGGACACAGCTCCTTTTAGTTTTTGCTCAACAATGCATTCCATATCATCCATAATCTGTTCCACAGCTTCGAGCCAATATTCAGCCACATTCGGAGCTACACCGGAAACTCCTCTAAAAACTTCTGTATTATTTGACTTGAGTCGTTCTGAAATTGACCCACGAGTTGTTGGCCCAATTCTAGTTCCGGCGACCCTTTCTAGGACTCGCAGCATTGCTTGTGTCAAAGCATTATCTTCTTCCATGTGATCGCGTGATCCCGTCTCACTCTCAAATGACGCAGGTGCATCCATTTTCGGCATATGATTTGGTGTTTCTGTCGTAGCACCTCGGCCTCAACCACGACCACGTCTACCATGTCCACGACCACGTCCTCTAGTGCTCATGATGGCTTATTCATTTTTATCTGATTACAAGTTTTATGAATCAGAAAATTGTTTCAGTGTTTATTAACGATGTTTTATGAGATTTGAGAGATAAAGTTGTTTTTCGCAACATATCCTATAGTCTCAATCTCTACGATTTTTCACATCTAAAACTAAAAGTTCTAGAGTGTTCCTATGATCATCATAGTAATCATTAAGTAATAAATACTTACTTGACTTGTTGCGGATGCTTGTGGTGCCATCTTGATCTTTAAAACATAATTGAATGAATTCATACGTAAATTATTTGTGAACCCAAACCACGTAGAAGTTTTTGAAATCGGCTCTAATATTATTAAATGTAACACCCCAAACCCGGTCTATGCATTAAGACTGGATTTGGTTTGTTACATGAATCGAAAGCTATCTTAACAATTACAAGTGAGTCAAAATCTACAAAATTATTTTTAATTACAAGGTTTAATAAAAATCAAAAGAGTAATTTAAATTTGATGTATATTAGAAAATATTAGTTGAAAACATCATTAATATTGTGTTATCAAAATCCTTAAGTAAATTTTATAAGAGTTCAAAATACTAAAAATATTTATAAAGGAATTCATATATTTGAAAACCCAAATTATTTTAATAAAAACATCATATAATCCTCACCCATATAAAATGTCCAAAATATAGTTTAAACCAACCACACATAAAAATCCATGAAATATTAATAGAGGCCCTTATTACATCAACCCAAAATAGTAAAAATACTTATTAAAAAGTTCGAAGTTTAATAAACCCATGTTTTGCAGTATGGCCTCCACGAAGTCATCTTTGGCCCAAGTCCACGTCAATTTCCATTACCTGAGATGAAAATTTTGAGGGAGTGAGTTACTTAGAACTCAGTGTACAACTCACTTTCTTTATCCACTGGGCTAGATTATCAAGTTATAGATTTGGGCTTGAGCCCATTAGTAGAATTAACAACATAAATAATGATATGCATGCAAAATGAATTTTCCCTCCCAAACCTAATTTCCATCCGCTACACACCCCCGTACCAACCATCACACCAGTGGGGATCAAGTCAACCCACCTCGCCATCACACCAATCATAGGCATTAAGCCTTTTATATTTGTGGCAGAGCCACCGAACTAGATTGTGACAAAGTCACCGAACTAGAGGCATTGAGCCAATTATTATTTGTGGCAGAACCACCGAACTAGTGGCAAATAGCCATTTAATAATTTTGTGGCAGAGCCATCGAACTAGAGGCAAATAACCATAATTTTGTGGCAGAGCCACCGAACTAGAGGCAAATAGCCATAATTTTGTGGCAGAGCCACCGAACTAGATTTTGGCAACAGGCCTTTCTTCTCTTCATCATTTTCCCAACCCATGCAATATGTATGCAAAGTAGTCTATGATCATACAATGATTTTATTAAAAAGGCCCATTAACAAGAGTCAATATTTCCAATTTTTATTAAGGCCCAAAAATTACAAAACAACATTTGGCCCATTTAGCAATTTAACATCTTAGGCCCAAATTTACGATCTAGCAAGAGTTCGGCCCATTTATCGATCTAGTAGGGATTTTATCCCGTTTAATAATTTAACAGAGATTACGGCCCATTTACAATCTAACAAAGATTTTGGCCCAATTATCGATCTAACAGAGATTTTGGCCCAATTATTATTTATCAGGGATTTCGGCCCATTTTACTAACAAGCAATATTTTTCTACCATCTACTAATTATCAAACTTATCGCCCATTTTACGAAGACATGAAAGTTTATATTTTACCATCTAACTCATCGAGGGCTTTTTCGTAATTTTCACCATATTAACCGCTTTCATGTAATTTCACCAAATACCGCTTATTACGTTTTATACCGATCTAGTCGCTTTTACGTTTTACTCAATTACCACAAATGACGCCTAAACCCGAGAAAAGTGTGAAGTTACACACCTCGATATCGTGAGTACTAACCCTTCCCGCTCTTCAACACCTAAACATAATACAATCTTATCAGACACTACCATGTATAAAAATATGTTATTGATATTCGATCCAAATCCTTACCCTCTTGTTTTGAATCACTTCAATTTTGGTTTCTCCTCATTTATCGATTCGTTGTTCACGAGAATCCACTAATGTACAAAGGCTCTGGAGTACGAACTACTTGAATAATTGATTTCCTTCTAGATGGTCCGCAACCCGGTGGAAAATCCCGGACTCATCAAAGCGCGCCTTCGCTTATACTTAGGGAAATAGTGGATCCGCCTTTCTTACGAAGGCTAAACACCGCCTTTTCTTCCCTATTTTGAATGTCTTCAATATCAAAAGATCGTTAATCCTAATAATAATATATCGAAAAATACTAAAGATCTTAAAGGCGAGATTTCCTTACCACAAGGATTCTTGCTTCTCAAAAAGAGAGTCGACCAAAAACGTTCCCTCAACACCTTAAATCGATTCCAACGCTCCAAGATACACACGAACCCTCGAGTTCCGATCTTCCGTTATCACACTAAAGTATAATAAAGAGAAACGTTAATAAAATGAACGATTATTTCGATCCAAGAAATCCTTCTTACCTCCATCCATATTCGGCCAAAACCACTATTAACTAATATGAACTAAAAGAACTCTTACCTATTCTCCACGGTTGAAAAGAGATGATTGAGAAAGATGCTTATGAATAGAGAGAGATTCGGCTATGAAAACTAAAGAGAAGAGAAAAATGGTTCGACAAGGCACACTAACATTCGGCCATGAGAGATTTTTATGAAGATTGTATGATTGAAAAGAAAATTAAAAGATGAGTGAAAGGGATGATGAGGAGGATTCGGTTTTTCAAAAGAAGAAAAGAGAAAGTAAGAGATGTGTTTAGGGCAAGGTACATTCGGCAATGGAGGAAGGAAGAAAAAGAATGACCTTTGGTGTTGGTGATTTCGGCAAAATGAAAAGGCACACAAAAGAATACTAATGTGATAGCAAAGATGACCAAATGGTCAAAAGAATTTTGGCATACCAAAAGCTCAAATTCTACCAAAGAGAAGGTTGAGAGAAAGAAAAAACAAAGCTTGCACAAAATGCTAGGGATGACCAAAACAAAATCCCTACCCTAGCCAAGCTACTAGCATATCAAGCCAACCTCCCCTAGCCATATTGTCAGTCAAATTCATTGGTCAAATGACCATGAATTTGTTTCCAAACATTTTCCTTGATACTTGCCTCATGTCCCCATATCTTTCCAAAGTTCTTTGATTCCATACCATAAGTTAAAAATTACCTTTTTCCTTTAGTCTTACTTACCAAAAATAAAACAATACAACTCATCCATCCTTATCCCCTTGCCGACACATGCATAGATTAAAGCAAAAAATAAAATTTTCTTATATGCTAACCAAGGGATTCGAACCACTCCCCTCATGCCACAACTCATGCGCCAACACCACCTTACCATTTACTCATCTTATGCTACACTTTGACACTTATTTTTACTTAAGTATCAATGTCACTTAATTCACTTCATTAATTTCTCAAAATTAAAAATTTATTCCTTTCCCGAATAATTCTAAACTCTTCTTCAGAACTATAATAACTATGAAAAGAAGTAAGAAAATTTTCCTTCATAATCTAAGCACCAAAAACATACAATAAAATCAATACTCAAATTTTAGGGTGTTACATATCAAATTGATCCATTAGGGGCATTTTTGTAATTTTACCCTTGATGGGTATTTTTGTAATTTTCACAATGCTAATTTCGATTTTTGCCAACTTAATCAAAATAGTGAAATTTTGGGCAAGTTTTCCCGATTTACACAATTTCACGATTTAAACATAGCGACTTATGTCCAATATGATATCAATCTTTACCCCATGAAAAACGATGTGAGATTACACACCTGATTACGGTAAGTATAAGGCTTTCTTGATCTTCGACACCTAAGATATCGTAATCACTCAATTAATCGACATGCGTGATTTTAATAATCAAACTCTATAATAAACGATCTAAAATGTTTACCCTCGGAATCGCGAACGACCACGATTTGACGATTTTCTCCGGATGACGGTCCACAACCTGGTGGAAAATCCCGAACCGCCGATACCACCCTTCGTTTGAATTTAGGAGTAGAGATCGTAAATCCACTCCTTTTTTGATTTCCAATTACTATCCCTTTCGATTAGATATTGTTTGTCTCCATTGAAACCAAATATTAGTCAAAACTAATATTACGTTGATATGAACGATTGATTTAAGGAGTAAGGTCGGCTTACCACAAAATTCATATGATCTCAAGACGATAAAAGAACTTCCTTACCTTGAACAATGAAATTCCCGTTTTTTACGATCGTCCTATGACTAGAGATGATTAAGCGATGTTGTGGTATTCGACCTCCCACTATACCATTACAAAGAAGAGAATGATCTCATTGAGAGGGTAGAATAAAATGATGATTTCAGTTGATATGACCATCCCAAAACAAGACATATATTCAGCATAAAGAGGAAGAAAAATAAAATGTTGAGAAGAACACTTACCAATTGATCAAGGAATGAGTGTTAATACGGATGAGAAGAAAAGATTGAGAAGAGATGAAGGTTCGGTTATAGAGGAAAATGGATATTGATATTCGGCTATGGAGGATTATCAAGCAAGGAGATATAATCTTATGGTGGTGTCGATTTTAGAGAAGAGGAAGATTGAAGAAATGGTTAAAAGAAAAGAATGAAAAGTTAGATGGATGCTAGGTGATTCGGCTATCAAAGGAAGATGAACAAAAGATGAATGTTTTGACCAAACAAAAGAGAAGAAAAATGCACAAATGTGCTAGGAGGTTTCGGCCAAAGCAAAAAGAAAGAAGAAAATATGCTCTCCAAAGGCTTGTAATTTCGGCACAAAGCAAAAGAAGAAGTTTGGAGAAAAACACAAAATTGTGCAAAAGAGATTTTGGCTTAACAAGCATCAAAATTTTACCAAATGACCAAGCAAAAATTTGGCTACCCCTCTACACCCAAAACCGTCCACATTCATGTCAATAATGGTCAAAAATTGGTCAACCACACTTTCTATAACACTCTCCTCTTTTTGTGCCAACATGTTCCCTTTACTTTCCCCTTTCATTTGATTCCTTACCTTACCTTCATCCTTTCCTTATTTCCTTAGCCACCTTGCCTAAAATAAAAAAAGTCCACCTTGTCTTATTTACTTGCTTGGCTGACACATAAGGAAGGAATGAAAAAGTAATAGTCAAAATTTGCACACAATGGGATTTGAACGTCCTCCCTCCAAGTCTATCATATGGCGCCACTACCTCCTTACCAAATGCTCATTTATGCAAGCACTTAACTCATTTATTTCCATAAGTCTTGAAGCTACTTACCATCTCTCCTTAATATACTTAAACACAAAAATTTTTATTAAGGCCCAAATAAACCTGAGCCTTCTCAGAACTCCTGTCATAGAATATTAATATTTAATCGAGCTTACTTCAAGCAATAATGAAACAATCAAAATTCGAAATTTTGGGATGTTACAGTTCTACCCCCTTAAAAAAATTCTGTCCTCGAAATTTACCTGGTTAAAAGAGGTGAGGATATTGCTGCCGAATCACATCCTCAGGCTCCCATGTAGCTTCCTCCAATCCATGATTGTGCCATAATACCTTGACTAACGGCACTGACTTCCATCTTAGCACCTTAACGTCCCGATCTACAATTTGCACTGGCTCTTCTTCGAATGACAAGTTAGGTCTTAACTCAATTTCCTCTACCGGTACAATATGAGACGGATCTGATTGATAACGCCTTAGCATTGAGACATGAAATACACTATGTATCTGACTCAACTCCAGAGGTAACTCAAGCTGATAAGCCACTGGCCCAATACATTTCAATACACGGTATGGTCCGATGAACCTAGGGCTCAACTTGCCCTTCCTTCCAAATCTAAAGATCTTCTTCGAAGGTGAAACCGTTAGAAATACCTAATCTCCCACAGCAAACTCAATATCCTTACGCTTCAAATCTGCATACGATTTTTGTCTATCTGAAGCTTCTTTTAACTGAGCCTGAATTACCTTTACTTTTTCTTCCGTCTCTAATATCAGCTCAGGACCCAACAACTGTCGTTCCCCCAACTCAGTCCAACAAGTAGGAATACGACACATATGACCATATAACGCCTCGTAAGGTGCCATCTGGATGATGGATTGGTAGCTGTTGTTGCATGCAAACTCGGCCAATAGTAAGAAATCCTCCCAACTACCACTGAAGTCAATCACACAGCCCCTTAACATGTCTTCCAGAATTTGGATTACTCTCTCAAATTGACCATCTAATTACGGATGAAATGCCGTGCTGAAATTAAGCTTAGTTCCCAAAGCTTCATGTAAGGATTTCCAAAACCGTGATGTAAACCTAAGGTCCCTGTCCGAAAAAATAGACACTGGTACCCTATGTAACCTCACGATCTCGGCTACATACAATTTAGCCAACTTCTTCAATGAGTAATCCGTACATACAGGTAGGAAATAAGCAGTCTTTGTCAACCGATCCACTATTACCCAGATGGAATCTTTCTTAGTAGGCGATAAGGGTAACCCACTAACAAAGTCCATCGTTATTTTCTCCCATTTCCATAATGGAATTTTCATCGGTTGTAGCAATCCCGATGGTAATTGATGTTCCGCCTTCACTTGCTGACATGTCAAACACTTAGTCACGAAATCAGTAACCTCCTGTTTCAACCCTGGCCACCAATACTGTCCACGGAGGTCTCGATACTTCTTATTTCCCTCGGGGTGCATAGCATAAGGGCTACTATGCGCCTAACGCAGAATCATCTGTCTCAATTCTGAATTTTTAGGCATACAAATTCTTCCGCGGAAACACAATACTCCACTATTCAATCCAAAATCCCCAATCACACCACCTTCCACTTGATGAAGTAAAGAACCCAACCTTTCATCTAATAATTATTTTTCCTTAATCTGACTTACCCATGCAGGCTTCACCTGAAGTTCAGCTAGTAGGCTACCATCTTTATACAGGCTAAGGTGAGCAAACATCATTCTCAAATCTGATATCACCTTACGACTCAACGCATCTGCCACCACGTTATCTTTTTTGGGATGATATTCGATTGAGAAGTCATAATCCTTCAACATTCTATCCACCTCCACTGCCTTAAGTTGAACTCTTTTTGGTTAACGAGGTACTTTAGACTCTTATAATCCGTATAGATAATCGACTTCTCACCGTACAGATAGTGTCTCCAAATCTTCAGAGCAAACACCACTGTCGCTAACTCTAAATCATGAGTGGGATAATTCACTTCATGCAGCCTTAATTGACAAGATGCATAAGCCACCACTTTTCCTCCTTGCATCAACACACATCCTAAGCCCATGTGTGACGCATCACAATAAACAATAAACTCTTTTCCGGCCTCAGGTTGAATCAATACCGATGCTTCTGTCTGAATCTTCTTCAATTTCTCAAAGCTCTTATGCTGCTGATCTAACCACACAAATGGTACTCCCTTGCGCAACAGCTTAGTTATTGGTGCACCAATCAACAAAAACCCCTCAATGAAATGCCTGTAATAACCAGCCAACCCTAGAAAACTCTAAAATTCGGCCACTGACTTCAGTGGTTTCCAATCCAACATAGCCTCTAAGTTTCGGGGGTCAAATCTTATTCCTTCGGCCAACACAACATGCCCCAAAAAGGTCACTTCCTTCAGCCAAAATTTGCATTTACTGAATTTGGCATAAAGTTACTTTTCCCGCAAAATCTACAATACTACCCACAGATGTGAATCATGTTCTTTTTCATTCTTTGACTATACCAAGATGTCATCTATGAATACTACCACAAACCGATCTAAATAGGGTTGGAAGACCCGGTTCATCATGTCCATAAATGCAGCTGTTGCATTAGTCAACCCAAACGGCATCACCAAGAATTCATAATGTCCATAACGGGTTCAAAACGCAGTCTTATGAATATCCGCTTCCTTGACCTTAAGCTGGTGATAACCCGATCTTAAATCTACCTTGAGAAAATCGAAGCTCTTTGTAGTTGATCAAACAAATCATCAATTCTCGACAACGGATACCTATTCTTGATCGTCAACTTATTTAATTATCTATAATCGATGCACATACGCATCGACCCATCCTTCTTCTTGACGAACAAGACCGATGCTCCCCATGGTGACACATTCGATCGAATGAATCCCCAATCCAGCAACTCTCGAATTTAAGCTTTAAGCTCTGCTAACTCCTTCGGTGCCATTCTATAAGGAGCAATGGACACTAGAGCCATTCCTGGCAATAACTTAATGCCAAACTCTACCTCCCGATTCGGAGGCAACCCTAAAAGTTCCTCGAGAAAGACGTCCGAAAACTCTTTCACCGTTCTAACACCTTCCACTGACAATTCCTTGGCATTCAATGCACTAATGAAGGCTAGGAATGCTCCACACCCTTTTTGCACCAACTTTTCTACCTTTAAAGCTGATACCACATTAGACAAGTAGTTTCTTCTTTCACCTATCATCATTATTTCCTTATCCTCCGAAGTTCTTAGTATCATCTGCTTTGTAGCACAATCCAAGTTTGCACGATGTTTCACCAACTAGTCCATGCCTAAAATAAGGTTGAACTCGTCGAATGGCAGTTCTATCAAATTCACCAAAAATATTTCTCCCTGAATTTCTAGGGGCACATCTCTAAACAATCTATTTACTATCACAGACTGTCCTAAATGACTAATTATCGTCATCTCTCTAGCAGTAATTTCAAAACTAATGTTCAGATTTCCAGATACAGCACTAGCAACATACGAATGGGTGATCTGATATCTATCAAAGTAGTAACAGGTACATCAGATATAAAGAATGTACCGGTTATCACATCAAGTGCATCGTCATCCTCTCGACATCTGACCGCATAGACCAACCCTGGCTGTCTCGCCTCTGCATTACCCCTATTACCAACACCTCTATCTGGAGCACCCTAACCTCGTCCTACACCATTACCACCTCGACCTGGCCCACTGCCTCACGGTGGCTGCTGAGCGCCTCTAACTAGTTGTGCATCAAAGTTACGAGCATCCTGAGTCTGAGCAGTCTGTCGAGGGCAATCTTTAAGCTTATGGTCCTTGGAACCACATTTGAAATAACCACCGGTTCTCTTCTAACATTCACCTGGGTGTCGTTTCCTACAATCTGCACAGGGCTGTAATTGATTGATAGCAGTTGGTACTCTAACTCGAGCTGCTTCTCATTCCTGGGCCTCTTCTGAAATCCTCTGGCAGGACCTGAATACCCCGAGTCTCTCTTATTCCTGCCCCTATCTCTATCTCAGTGCTGCCTCTCTGAGTGTTTAACCTCTTCTACTATCTTGGCTTTCTCTACCAGTAGGGCAAAATTCTTTCTTTCTGTGGAGCTATCAGTTCTCGTAGCTCATCACGCAACCCATCCTCAAAACACACACAGCGTTCGTAGTCAGTCGGTACTATTCCTCAGGCATACTGACTCAGACGCAAAAATTTTGCCTCGTATGCTGCAACTGTCTTACCTCTTTGAACCAGATTTAGGAATTCCTTCCTTCGGGCTCCACATAGCTAGCCCCTACATACTTTCCCTAGAATGCCGTCTTAAAGAAATCCCAGGTAATACGATCGGCCTGAGTGCCTCTCGAACAGTGAGCCACAATTGATACGCTTCGTCTCTCAACAATAACACAGCTCCTTTCAATTTTTGCTCGGCGGTACAATCCAGATCGTCCATGATCCGTTCCACAGCCTTAAGCCTATACTCTGCTGCATTTGGGGCCACACCCAAGATACCCCTAAAAACCTCAGCACCATTCGATCTGAGTCGCTCCAAAATTGACCCACGTACTGCTATCCCAGTTCTTGCCCCAGCAACCCTTTCTAGAACTCGTACGATCATGTGACCCAGCTTCAATCACAGGTGACGCAGGTGCATCCATTTCAGGTATATGCCCCGACGCCTCAGACACAACTCTAGCGTCTCGGCCTCTACCACGGCCCCGTCTACCGCTTCCACATCCTCTAGTGCTCATATTGACTAAGTCGTTTTAATCTGATTATAAGTCTTATGAATCAATATTTTATTTGATATTTATTAATCCATATTTTATGAAGAAGTAAAGTTGTTTTCGTAAACGTATCCTATAGTCTCAATCTCTATGGTTTCAATACCTTAAACTAAAAAGTCTAAAGTATTCCTACAGTCATATCATAACAATCATAATTATACAATGATAACATATACTTACTTGGCTTGGTGCCGGATACCTATTGTGCCATACTTCTTTTAAAACATGCATTAGTTTAAAATTCGAACAGCTTTGGAAAACATTTTTGAACCCAAACCACAGTCGAGTTTTGAATTAGGCTCTGATACCATAAAATGTAACACCCCAAACTCGACCCATGCATTATGACCGGATTTGACATGTCACATGAGAAAAATATGTCAAGTCTTTTTTATTCATACAGAAATAAGTAATTATTTGTTAAAATCAAGAAAATAAGTTTGATTTGAAATATTTGATAAAATATTATTAACTTCGAAGATTGATTGATAAATCGATAATTTTGAAGTAGTGATCTTACAAACCGTGACTTTTAAAAATATTGATAATAATTTGAGAGAAAATATCCGAGTTTAAAATATTTGTAAAAATTTATTTTGAAATCCATTTGTGAATCCATTTTAGAAAATCTTTATTTAAGTTTCTAGAAAAATCCCATTTAAAGTAATTTGAGCAAAAATATAATTACGTCAAACATAAAGCAAAAATAAAATAATTCAGAGGCCTTATTACAACATTAAATCCCAAAATAGAAAGGTAATTAAATAAACGAGAAAGGAGTCTTAAGTCCAAATAAACCATTTCTGAAGTATGGCCTCCACCAAGTCATCCATGGCACAAGCCCACGTCACTGAGTATTACCTGAAAAGAATAAGGGAAATGGGGTGAGTTACTAGAACTCAGTGTATAATCCCCTTACCATCGATCACTAGGCTTGAACCCATTTAGCAAAAACTTGGGCCTGAGCCCATAAAGCATAATCTTGGGCCAAAGCCCGTTTACAAAATAGAGCATATACTTTTATGATTTAGCAAAAATAAGCAATGCATATAACCCAACCCATCCTAGTAATCCATCCGCTACACACCACCCGTACCATCCCATCACACCTGTGGGGATCAAGTCAACCCACCCCACCAAACACACCAATCGCAGGCATTTTGCCATTTATGATTTGGCCAGAATCATAGTGAATCATATTGACAAATAATTTATTTGTGGCAGTGCCACCGGAACTTTTCTTCATTATATTTTCTCATCCTATGCAGAATCATATCAATGCATCATACATTGCAGTCATGGTATTTACAAATAATTAATTCAGAGATTACAAAATTTTAGCCCATTGCAACACTTATCAAATCGGCCCATTAAGGCATATATCAAATCGGTCCATTAGGGGCATATTCATAATTTTACCATTTAGGGGTATTTTCGTAATTTTCATAGTGCTAATACCGATTTTTTCTAAATTAATCAAAATAGTGAAATTTAGGCAAGTTTTCCTGATTTACACAATTTTACGATTTAAACATAGCGACTTATTTCCAATATGACATCAATCTTTACCCCGCGAAAAATGATGTGAGATTACACACCTGATTATGGTAAGTATAAGGCTTTCTTGATCTTCGACACCTAAGATATCGTAATCACTCAATTAATCGACATACGTGATTTTAATAATCAAACTCTAAAATAACGATCTAAAGTGTTTACCCTCGGAATCATGAACAACCACGATTTGACGATTTTCTCTGGATGACGGTCCACAACCCAGTGGAAAATCCCGAACTGCTGATACCGCCCTTCTTTTGAATTTAGGAGTAGAGATCACAAATCCACTCCTTTTTTGATCTCAAATTACTATCCCTTTCGATTCGATATTGCTTGTCTCCATTGAAATCAAATATTAGTCAAAACTAATATTACGTTGATATGAACAATTGATTTAAGGAGTAAGGTTGACTTACCACAAAATCCGTATGATCTCAAGACGATAGATCGAGCGATTAAGTCCCTAAAACATGTAGTCGATTAGCCAACCTTCAATCCGATTATCACAATCACCAATGGGGTTATTCAATGGACTATAAAAGAACTTCCTTACCTTGAATAATGAAATTCTCGTTTCTTACGATCATCCTATGACTAGAGATGATTAAGCGATGTTGTGGTATTCGACCTCCCAATATACCACAACAAAGATGAGAATGATCTCATTGAGAGAGTAGAATAAAATGATGATTTCGGTTGATATGACCATCCCAAAACAAGACATATATTTGGCATAAAGAGGAAGAAAAATAAAATGTTGAGAAGAACACTTACCAATTGGTTAAGGAATGAATGTTAATACGGATGAAAAGAAAAGATTGAGAAGAGGTGAAGGTTCGGTTATAGAGGAAAATGGATATTGATATTCGGCTATGGAGGATTATCAAACAAGGAGATATAATCTTATGGTGGTGTCGATTTTAGAGAAGAGGAATATTGAAGAAATGGTTAAAAGAAAAGAATGAAAAGTTAGATGGATGCTAGGTGATTCGGCTATCAAAGGAAGATGAACAAAAAATGAATGTTTTGACCAAACAAAAGAGAAGAAAAATGCACAAATGTGCTAGGAGGTTTCGGCCAAAGCAAAAAGAAAGAAGAAAATATGCTCTCCAAAAGCTTGTAATTTCAGCTCAAAGCAAAAGAAGAAGTTTGGAGAAAAACACAAAATTGTGCAAAAGAGATTTTGGCCTAACAAGCATCAAAATTCTACCAAATGACCAAGCAAAAATTTGGCAACCCCTCTACACCCAAAATCGTCCACATTCATGTCAATAATGGTCAAAAATTGGCCAGCCACACTTTCCATAACACTATCCTCTTTTTGTGCCAACATGTTCCTTTTACTTTCCCCTTTCATTTGATTCCTTACCTTACCTTCATCCTTTCCTTATTTCCTTAGCCACCTTGCCTAAAATAAAAAGTCCACCTTGCCTTATTTACTTGCTTGGCCGACACATAGGGAAGGAATGCAAAAATGATAGTCAAATTTTGCACACAATGGGATTTGAACCTCCTCCCTCCAAGTTTATCATATGGTGCCACTACCTCCTTACCAAATGCTCATTTATGCAAGCACTTAACTCATTTATTTCCATAAGTCTTGAAGCTACTTACCATCTCTCCTTAATAGACTTAAACACAAAAATTTTTATTAAGGCCCAAATAAACCCGAGCCTTCTCAGAACTCCTAACATACACTATTAATATTTAATCGAGCTTACTACAAGCAATAATGAAACAATCAAAATTCCAAATTTTGGGATGTTACAAGAGGGACCAAAAAAGAAATTAGCCCTAGCCTCCAAAACGCACAGCTTGAGGAGGGACCAAATTCAAATTGCAGTGGAATTGTGGGGTAAAAATAAAAAAATAAAAAAATTGGATTGCAAAATCATGAAAAAGCAGAAGGACTAAAAGTGCAATTAGCCCTTCCGTAGAAAACACGCGGATCCTGAGGGCTAATCGGGTCGGATTCGGGTCCAACATCAAAACGACGCCATTTTAGCACCTAGGAATAGGGCTCAAAATGACTTCGTATTATATACCCTATAAAAGTTAAAATTTTGACAAAAAAATCATTTTCACCACATTCTAAAAAAAACAAAATAAAAAACTCTCAACTCTTTGCTCTTCCTTTCTCCAAAGCGACAAGTGAGCCTTCACAGTAAGTTTTTTTTTTCTCTTTTTTAATGAAGTTTAAACCCTTGTATATGAAAGAAAATAAACTAATAATAAATAATAATAAAAAAGGATTCAAAAAAAATAAAAAGATAAAAAGAAAACCTATTGTTTCTTATTTTTTTTTGTATATTGTATTGTGTATATTCGTCTGTATTGTGTAAAAAGAAAAAAGAAAATCCCCCCCTTTACATCAAATATATTCGGCTTTTTATAGCCACTGTCAAAATACAATCTTGGTATTTTCTAATTTCTTGCCATATTTGCTGTGTTTCTTCTTTCCTTTTGCAGGTTAACAGCGAGAAATTCGACGTCGGAATGATTCGCGCGCTGATTGTGGTGTGACCGAAGGCTGGTGTTAGGGCTGCTATGGGTGCTTGTGGCGCTACTGGAAACCTAGGGTTTTAGAAAACCTTAGTTTTTGATTTAGTCTGGCTTTGGCCCCTTTTGGGCCATGTGTATTTGGGTTTGTTTGGGTCAAAGGGATAATGGTTCTAGGTCATCTGTTTGGTTTTGTAAATGGACTAAAAGGGACAATATTTGGTTTATTATTTTTTTAATTTTTTTGTTTTTGGATTTTGTATGGGCCCGGGCATAAATGGGCTGTTACAGTTGCCCCTCTTTTCTCATTGTCGTGTAACGAGAATAGAGCAAAGATGATAAAAAGGACCCATTTTTCCCGGTCTTGTCAAATGGCTGTATCTTTAGGGAGATATGCTAGTATCTTCAATCTGCTTCACTGCAACTTCAGGAAGAAGAGATTTACTATTTTTAGTCTGCTCCATTGTAACTTCAGGAAGACGAGACTACTGTCTTCGATCTGCTTTGCTGCAATCTCAAGAAGGCAAGATCTGTTTTTAACTTGCTCTACTGTAAATTTAGAGAGCCAAAACTAACGTCTTCGATCTTTTTCCAGCAACTTCAGGAAGGTAAGATCTGTTGTCTCCGATCTGTTTCACTGCAACTTTAGGGATGCCAGATCTGATGTCTTTTAGCTTGCTCTACTGCAAACTCAGAGAGCTAAAGCTAACGCCTTCGATCTTCTTCCTGTAACTTTAAGGAGACAAGATCTGATGTCTTCGATCTGTTTCCTGCAACTTCAGGAAGGTCAGATCTGTAATTTTTAGTCTGCTCCCTTGCTACATCAGGAAGACAAGACTATAATCTTCAGCTCGGTCCCTTACTACATCATGAAGATAAGGCTAGTGGCTAAAATATGCTCCCTTGCTACATCAGGAAGATAAGATTAGCCATCTTCGATCTGCTCCGCTACCGCTTAGGGAGATAAGATATACAATCTTCAGTCTGCTTCCTTACTACATCAGGAAGATAAGACAATAATCTTCAGCCTGCTCGCTTGCTACATTAGAAAGATAAGGCTAGTTGCTAAATCTGCTCCCTTGCTCAATCAGAAAGATAAGATTCACCAAATTTGATTTGCTTCGCTACTACTTAAGGAGATAAGATCTACAATCTTCAGTTTGCCCCACTACTATCTCGAGGGGACGAAACCTGAACTTTTTAGTCTGCTTCCTTACTATCTCAGGAAGACTTCAATCTTCAGTCTGCTCCAGTACCATCTCGAGGGAACAAAATTTGAACTTTCCAATTTGCTTCCTTACTATCTCAGGAAGACTACAATCTTTAGCCTGCTCCAGTACCATCCCGAGGGAACAAAATCTGAACTTTCCAATTTGCTTCCTTACTATCTCAGGAAGACTTCAATCTTCAGTCTGCTCCACTACCATCTCGAGGGAGATAAGACTGATGGCTTAAATCTACTCCGCTGCTTCATGGAGATAAAATTCATCGTTCGATCTTGTTCCACTACTGCTTAGGGTGACAAGATCTATAATCTTTGACCTATCCCACTGTTGGTCAAGGAGATAGGACTGGTGGCTTAAATCAATTCCACTACTGCTTAGGGAGACAAGATTTGATGTTCGATCTTGTTCCACTACTGCTTAGGGTGACAAGATCTACAACCTTCGACCTATTCCCCTGCTGGTCAGGGAGATAGGACTGGTGAATTCACCAATGTTGCTACACCGTCTTTTAGGGACTTGTCCTGTAGACTCGAATGTATTATGGACGACATTTGCATGAATGCAGAATGTCATGAGAATGATCCCTTTTTAAAATGTAAAATGATTAGGATACAATGATCAGAATGAATCAAATGCTCTTAACTGAATGATGTTTGGGACGATATTTGCATGAATGCAGAATGTTGTGAGAATGATCTCCTTCTCTCTTTCTTTTTTTATGTACAACGATTAGGACACAATGATCGGAATGAATCAAATGCTACTAATTAGAAGTGTATAAATGATATTTACATATATGCATGAGAATGATCCCTTTTTAATGTTTGGGTTATCACTGCTCATAGTTCATTAAGGTTCTATGACTGATGCGTTACCATGCTTTCTCGTTCAACTGGTATCTTGGACAGAAAACCCAAAGAAACAATCATATTCTACTCAGCAAGCTTGCCCCGTTGTAATTTTAAAGTCCCTTCCATTGTACCTTCTAGGACATAAAGTTTGTACTCCCCACTACAACTTTAGGGGAATAACATTTGGTTTCTTTCATCTATCCTATTACCACTCAGAGGTATGGAATTCGTATCATCTTCAATCAAGTTGATCTGTTACACCATTCCCTGGGTGTAATGACCCGATGTATGTGCCGGAAATTTTCTTTTCCTAAGAATGATCCCCTTTTACACTTGGTTTACCAAATAAAAATCTGAAGAGATAATCATCTTTCAATATTTCCAACCCTTAGGCTAGGTGAAATCTAAAAAAAAGTCATGTTTTAGATTCTCATATTATTTAGAAGCTACCAGAGTAATATGCGAAACTCCTTTTATGAAAATATTATTATTCCATTAACCGTTATTTCAATATAAAATGCTTGAAAAAGATCACAACAATGGACGTGAAAGAAATTAATCAGGGGCATAGCTCAAAACAAATAAGTTAATCAAAGATAACGAAGGCAATAAAAGAAAATTAATTGGTGTATCTTGAAAAGAATTAAAGTAAGCAAAGATAGCTAAGGCTATAAAAGAAAATTGATTGGGGTGTATATTTGAAAAGAATAAAGTAATCAAAGATAGCAAATTTAAAACGGGTAAGATAGAAGCTAGGTGCCCCAAATATCGCAGCCTGAGCGTCTCTGTACAAACTTCTTGAGGACCATTTTGAGCTCAATACGTTTTTAGAGGATCCGAAGTACTTTGTCAATGCCCCAAGATGTAGCATACTTCCTCATTGTTAATTCAGGCATAGCAAGACTACCACATGCCCTATCTTTGATCAAAATTTGAGTCGCCCTTTTTGGGTTTTCGGCTCAAAACCCTTTTGGTCTCAAAGCGCCCTTTGCGGGTTTTCGCCTTGGCCTCTCCTCTTCTTTTTTTTTTTTAAATTTGAATTTGAATTTGAACTCAAGGTTCCCTTTGTGGGTTTTTGCCCTTAGCCGTTCCCCTTTCAGGTAAAATACTTCTTGACTGAACTTGAATTCACAAGATTGGGCAAGTCTTTGGCATCCATCTCGGTCAATATTAATGATCCTCTAGAAATAGGCCTTCTTTACAACGTAAGGTCCTTCCTAGTTTGGTATCTGCTTTCCTCTGAAATTATTTTGTAGAAGAAAGATCTTTTTTAACATCAAGTTCCCTCATGGAATTCTCTAAGATAAACCTCTTTGTCATAAGCTTGCATCATCTAACCGTGATGGATAACTTTTGACCTTTTCTTCGATTAGGTTCAATTGGAAAAAATGCTTCCAATCCATAAACCAATGGGAAAAGTGTTGCCCCAACAAAAGTCCTAGTCGACATTTGATAAGCTTAGAGAGTAAATGATAGCTTCTTATGCCAATCTTTACAAGTCTTTGGTTACCTTTCATTTTTTTTCTTTTGACAACCTTTGCTGCACTGTGATATACTGTCTGGTCTTTGAGCAAACTGTAATCTTTGACATTGTACAGTTATGCATTATTAAACATGATCCTTTCTGGCATTCTTTGCTGGCATCTGATCTTTTTTTTAATTTGGATTTTGATGACTGTTGACTTTGCAATACTGCCTGAAGCTTTCATTTGGCTTCTTTTCCATATTCTGCAACATGATTCTGTCAGGCATCATGTCTATGACATGATTGTATTGCTTCATGAAGGCTTGGGCTAGGTCTCTCTAGGAGCTAATCTTAGCACGGCTAAGTTGATTATACCACCTGGACGTTACCCCCACTAAACCGTCTTGGAAACAATGAATCAAGAGTTGATCATTGTTAACAAAGCTAGTCATCTTTCTATAGAACATAGTGATGTGGGCTTCAGGGTAACTGGTCCCATTATACTTCCCAAATTTTGGCATTTTTAACCTATGAGGAAACACCAAGTCTAGAACTAAGCTCAGGTCCTTAGCATCAATTTTGTGATGATTATCAGCATTTTCTAAAGCCTTGAACTTCTCTTCCAACCATCCTCAATGATCTTCCAACTGCCTTAAAGATTCAATTCTTGTCCCCTCCCTCTCTGCTATATCTAAGTCAGGGATAACAGGATTAGCAGGGTTATCTCCTGGGTTGGATCCTGTGCCAACTTGGAAATTCATGGGCACTCAAGTGCCAGTTTGCCCTTATTGAGGCCAAATTGTGACAGATGGCCTTCGGGGATACTCCTTAGGTTGTGTTTGCATATGTGGTGGAGTAAAACCCGGAGGAATGCCTTCGCTATCCTCTCTAGTAATAGCCATGGGACCTTTTCCTTTGACCATTGCCCCGTTCAGCATCTAGGTGATAAACCGTAAAAGTAACATATTTTAGGCCCACATTTAGTATGCTTTTGGATGATTTAGCCCTTGATTTATGTAAAAAGGTGCTCTTAATCCTTTCTTTTCATGTTTTTACTTAGGAAAGCACCCGAGGACGAAAAGAACTAGAAACGGGCTTAAAACGGGCTAATTTGGGCCAAAAAAAAATCGACACAGCCTGGACTTCAAGCCACACAGCCATTCTCATGAAATCACTTCACACGGCCATGCCACTATTTACACAGCCATGTCCCAATTTACAAAATAGAGACACGGGTGCCCCTGTCATGGGAGAAAGTAATTTCACTCGGACTTGGATACTTTGAGGCAAAGAAACACATTCCAAAGCTTATTCAAACACCGAATAGAAGGTATACTTGAATTGGGACACTTAGAGGCCAAGTAAAGCATTCTAAAAGTCTATGTAAACACTGTAAGTGTAACAGGAAGGAGGGCGGTTAGCTAGGCCAAGGAGCCGAGCCAGAAAGGCCAGATTTGTGGGAATTACGCGAAGATAGCCAGTGGATCCATCTCAATGAGCCAGAATTCTACTCAAGACGGTGGATTTCTCCTTCAATTCCTCCAGGGGGTTTTAGGGATTTCTTATGTTTTGTTTTATCTTTTCTCTTGAGATGTTTTATTTATTCATTATGAACTAACCCTTCAGATACCTAAAGGGATGAAACCTAGATGAATCCTGTTATTGAATTTTAAATTATATGATAAATAGTTAGTTTTTTGTCAATTATGCATGTTTAATCCAAATCTGATGTGCTTAGGTGGAGGAGGAATAGACCCTGCTTAAGAGTAGATCTAGCATAATTAAGTAGAGTTGATCGCACGCCTAGAGATAGGGTGACAAGATTTTACCAGATTAGGGTGAAACCTAATATGGGAGTCTATAGATCGATTTACTGCTATTCTAGGGGGTTATTATAAGAGAACGAGAGTTCCACTAATTAACCTAGGGTTTGATGTTATTCTCCTTGAGAGAGGGTTTAATATACGTTAGGGAGTCTTACGGATCAAACTAAGTGAATAAATCATATGGTTCAGTGTTACGTAACAAGTGAAGTCTAGGTGGATTCTTCCTGAGGGTATCGTCGTGATCAATTGAGTTTTCTTCAAGTTATTCTCCAAGTTGTTCTTTTTGTCTTTGTGTCTTTAGCTTAGTAGTCGTTAATTTAGATTAAATCAACCAATCACTCCATATTTTAGGCTAAATAATAAAAAGAAAGTGAGTATTAGTACTTTTAGTTCCTTTGGGTTCGACAATCCGGTCTTGCCTAAGCTATACTACTGTTTGATAGGTACACTTGCCTTTAATCGTTGTCAGAGTTAGTTTCCAGGTTCGATCTTTCTCTTTATAAGTTTTAAAACTTGACAAAATAACGATCACGTTTTTAGCGCCGTTGTAACACCCTAAAAATTTGAGTATTTAAATTTGCATAATTTTGGTGTTTAGATTTTAAGGAAAAATCTTTTATTTTAATTTGGTGTTTATTGAAGTCTTTGAGAGGGTAAAGCATAATTTGAAGAAGAAATAAAATTTATTAAATTGAGATTTATAGAAGTGAAACGAAGGTGATTAAGACTTAAGCTAAATTATGTGCTAAAAAGTGTCATAAGTTGAGCATATGGTAAGGTGGAGTTGGCGCATGGGTTCAAGTAAGAGGGAAGAGGTTCGAATCCCTTGTATAGCACCTAGATAAAATTTTTGTTTTAATTTTCGCTCATGGCTAGGAAGTGTCGGCAAGGGACATATAAGGAAGGTGTTGACCATGTATTTTTGGTTAGTGTATCAATGGATTAAGGTAACAACTAACATATGGTATGGAATCAAAGGTTTAAGGAAAGATAGGGGAACATAAGGCACTTATCAAGGGAAAATTTTGGAAAGAAATAATGGCCAATTGACCATGTCTTTGGACGGCAATTTGGTATAGGAGGGAGCCTAAATTTTGAGTTAGTTTTGGCTGAAAAATTCTTTTCTCTCTTTGGTTGTTCTTTGCACTTTGTGCAGAATTTTATTCCTCTCCTTTCAACATCCCTCTTGGCCGATTTTTGCATTTGGTAAAGCCAAAATTTTGTGACCATTTGGTCATTCCTTTTGCTTATCTTGATAGCCAATTCTTTGTGCCTTTTCTTCTTGTGCCGAAATCATCTATACCAAAAGAAACATCTTTTCTTTTCTTTTGCCATGGCGAATATACCAAAGCACCTAAAGTTCATATTTTTCTTTTCTTTTTCTTCTAATCTCCTTGAAATCAAAACAACATCACCATCATCCTTTCGTTCTTATACTATTTCTTTTTCAATCGAAAATTCTCTCCATCTTCACTCTCTTGGCCGAATGCTATTGTGCCTATAAACCAAATATTTTCTCTTCCTTGAAATATACTTAGCCGAATCCTTCATCATTTAGACACCATTCTCCATCCTTTTCTTTTCGATTGTGGATCATAGGTAAGGGGTTTTTTTTCTTTTCCATTTTCGTTTTAATAAGTGATATTATGGCCGAATATCATTAGATTATTGAAGGTCTTTTTGGATTGATATAGCATTCATATTAATAACGTTTCTTTCGTTATTATTTAGTGCAATAACGGAGATCGGAACTCAAGAGATCGGGAGAAACGTTGGAGACGTTTTATTTTGGTAAGGAAATCAAATCTCTTTAAATCTCTAGTAACATTGATATTATTTTAGATCTAACTAAACTCCTTTGGATCTTGAAGATGTCAAGATAGGGAAGAAAAGGCGGTGTTTAGTTATCGTAAGAGGGTGGATCTGTAAATCCCCATTCAAAGCGAAGAGCGGTTTGGCAATCAGGATTTTCCACGGGTTGTGGGCCATCTTCCAAAGAAGTCCATTATTCAAGTAGTACGAACCTCGGAGCCGTTATTCGTTGGTGGATTCTCGGCGGCTAGTGAATCGATTAGCGAGGCAAAACCGAAAATCGAAGTGATTCAAAATCAAGAGGGTAAGATTTTGGATTCATTATCGATTAGGATTTATTTTTACGAGTTAGTTGTCTAACGGATCAAAATATATTTTAGGTGCCGAGGAGCGAGAAGGGTTAATACTCACGGTATCGAGGTGTGTAATTTCACACTCATTATTTTTGGTTGGATGTCAAATTTCGGTATGGAAGTAAATCGTAAAAAAACGATTAGATCGGTAAAAACGTAAAAATTCATATTTTTGACGAAAATGCGTAAAAACGACTAAATCGTGAAAATTACGAAAACGCCCTCGAGAAATTAATTGTTATTATGAAAATTGGATGTTTCGTGAAAATGGGCCGTAAATACTCTAGTTCGTGAAAATGGGCCGTAAATACTCTAGTTCGTGAAAATGGGCCGTAATTACTCTAGTTCGTGAAAATGGGCCGTAAACACTCTAGTTCGTGAAAATGGGCCGTAAATACTCTAGTTCGTGAAAATGGGCCGTAATTACTCTAGTTCGTGAAAATGGGCCGTAAACACTCTAGTTCGTGAAAATGGGCCGTAATTACTCTAGTTTGTGAAAATGGGCCGTAAATACTCTAGTTCGTGAAAATGGGCCGTAAACACTCTAGTTCGTGAAAATGGGCCGTAAATACTCTAGTTTGTTAAAATTTAGCCAAAACACTCTAGTTTGGTAAATGGGCCAAAGCCCACTAAATTGCTAAATGGATAAATTGCTATAATTATGGGCCAAATGAAATGTTATTGATAAACCCACCATGTTATATATATTGTTAATAAATTTTATATTTTAAAGTACATGAATAATTGCATGGGTGGGATATATGAAGAGAAGAATGGCCAGTTGCCACAATATCGGCTTATTGCCTCTAGTTCGGTGGCTCTGCCACAATATCGGCTTAATGCCTCTAGTTCGGTGGCTCTGCCACAATATCGACTTATTGCCTCTAGTTCGGTGGCTATGCCACAATTATAAAAAGGCTTAATGCCTACGATTGGTGTGATGGCGGGGTGGGTTGACTTGATCCCCAGGTGTGATGGTTGGTGCGGGGTGTTAGCGGATGGATATTAGGTTTGGGTTGGGAATTACATTTTCATGCATTATTAATTATTTTAAATTCATGATATATTGTTGAATTCGAATTGGGCTCAAGCCCAAAGATAATATCTTGACAATCGGCCCAATAATGGTGGTAAGTGAGTTACACTTTGAGTTCTAAGTAACTCACCCTTTAATTTCTTTCCATCTCAGGTAATGGAAACTGATGTGGACTTGGGCTGAGGATGACTTCGTGGAGGCCATACTGCTAAATAAGGGTTATTTAAATTCTAAACTTTTAATAATTATTTTTACTATTTTGGGATGTTGTAATAAATGGCCTCTATAAATAACTTATGGATTTTATGTGTGTTTGGAATTTAAACTTTATTTTGGACTTTTAAATCATGGGCTGTGATTTTATGATGCTTTACTAAAATAAATTTGGGTTTTCAAAGTATATGGAATTCTTTTATAAATAATTCTTTTTATTGTTAACTCTTTAACAAATCTCCTAACGGTTTTTGATAATACAATGATTTTCAACTAATGTTTTTAAATATTTATCAAAATCTAATACTCTTCAAATTTTAAACTCTGTAAACAATATTGTAGTTTTCTACTCATTAAAGATTTAAGAATAGTTCGAATCACGTAACAAACCAAATCTAGTCTCAACGCATAGACCGGGTTTGGGGTGTTACATTTAGTGGTATCAGAGCCCAGTTTCAAAAACTCGGCTGTGGTTTGGGTTCAAAAATAATTTCTATATGAAAACGTTCAATGATATTTTAAAGATCAGTATGGCACCACGAGCATCCGGCAACAAGTCAAGTAAGTATTTATTGCTTAAATGATTACTATGATATGATCATAGGAATACTCTAGAACTTCTAGTTTTAGATGTGAAAAACTGTAGAGATTGAGACTATAGGACACGTTGCGAAAAACAACTTTATATCTCAAATCTCATAAAATATCGTTAATAAACACCGAAACAAAATTTCTGATTCATAAAACTTGTAATCAGATAAACGAACAAGCAATTATGAGTACAAGAGGACGTGGTCGTGGATGCGGTAGAAGTGGCCGTGGTAGAGGCCGAGGTCCTACGGCTGAAGCACCGAATCATATGCCAGAAGTAGACGCACCTGCGTCAATTGAAAGTGAGACCGGATCACGCGATCACATGGAAGAAGATCATGCATTGACTCAAGCAATGCTACGAGTCTTGGAAAGGGTCATTGGAACTAGAATTGGGCCAACAACTCGTGGGTCAATTTGAGAGCGACTTAAGGCAAATAATGCGAAGTTTTCGAGGAGTCTCTGGTGTAGCTCGAATGTGGCGAATATTGGCTCAAGGCGTGGAGCGGATCATGGATGATATGGAATGCACGGTGAGCAAAAGCGAGAGGAGTGTATCCTTATTGAGAGATGAGGCATATCGGTGGTGGCTTATCGCTCGAGAAGGCAATGAAGCCGCATCGATTAATCGGGAATTCTTTAAAGCGCCTTTCAAGGAAAATACGTCGGAACGAGCTATGTAGATGCTCGAAGGAAGGAATTTGAATCTTGTCCAAGGAAGTAAGACCGTGGCAAAGATATGAAGTGAGTTTTACGTCGAGCCGTTATGCGGACAATTGTAGCAACAGATCATGAACATTGTGTACGTTTGAGGATGGACTTAATGATGAGTGAGGGTTACGATTGCTCGCAACAAGTTAGAAATTTTTCAACCACGGTGGAGAAGGCCAAAATAGCGAAGAGGCTAAGAACTCGAGCAGCGAACCGAGAAAGATCCCAAACAAGAGAGAGACACAATGATCTGGTTCTTCCAAGAGATTCGGAAGAAACCGGAATGATGAATCGTTCAAGGCGTAAGAACCGGTAACAAATAATCAAGTCGAGATTGCACCGAGTGTGGGAAAAGGCATTTTGGGAATGTTGGAGGAAAAGCGGGTGCATGCTACAAATGCGGTTCAATGGAACATCAATACAAAAGTTGTCCTCGACGAATGGATACGACTCAAGAAGTCCGTAATAATGATGCACAGTAGGCCGGGGTAATCAAGTGACCACCGAGAGGTCGTGGACCGGTCGTGGTAGTAATGGGGCTGGTCGTGGTCAAGGTGCACCGGTCGAGGCAATGGTAATAGAGGAAATGCGATGCAAGATGACTGGATCGGTCTATGCGGTTAGACGCCGCCAAGACGGCAATCCACTGATGTGATAACTGATACGTTCTTCATTTTTGATGTACTGTTATTGCCTTAATAGATATTGGCTCTACTCATTCATATGTATCTAGTGCCATATCCGGAAATCAATTTAGAATCAAATTATCGAAAATGAGATGACGAGAATCAGTCCTTTAGACATCAAGAATTGTTAATAAAATATTTAAAGGCGTGCCTTAAAAATCCAAGAGGAAGTATTCTTAGCAAATTTGATGGAACTACCTTTCTACGAGTTCGATCTCATTCAGGCATGGGTGGTTGGTTAACCATCGGCGCAATTGGATTGTTTGAAAACGAATGTCGAGAAGGACCGGATGATAAGGAAATCATAATGATTGGTGAACGAAAGAACTATCGGCAAATGTGGTATCTCGCATTAAAAGCGGAGAAGTTGGTGCGGAAAGGGTGCAGGGCATTCCTAGCCTTTATCGTGCTTTGGATGACAAAGAATTATCCGTGAATGATGTGAGGACGGTGAAGGAATTTCCGATGTATTTCTGAAGAACTTCCGGTATACCTCCGGATCGGAAGTAGAATTTGGCATTGAGCTTTTGCAGGGACGACTCCGGTGTCCATTGCTCCTTATAGAATGGCACCGAAGGAGTTGGTGAGCTCAAAGCTCAAATTCAAGAATTGCTTGGATCGGGATTCATTCGACCAAGTGTGTCTCCGTGGGGAGCACCGGTCTTGTTCGTCAAGAAGAAGGATGGATCGATGCGTATGTGCATTGACTACGACAGTTGAATAAATTGACGATCAAGAATCGGTATCCTCTGCCGAGAATTGACGACTGTTTGATCAATTGAAAGGAGCTTCAGCTTTTCTCAAAATTGATTTAAGGTCGTTATCACCACTTAAGGTGAAAGAAGCGGACATCTATAAGACGGCATTTCGGACACGTTACGGACACTATGAGTTTGTAGTGATGCCGTTTGGATTAACCAATGCACCACCGTGCATTTATGGACATGATGAACCCAAGTCTTCCAACCATATTTAGACCGGTTTGTGGTAGTGTTCATAGATGATATATTGGTTTATTCGAGAAATGAGGAGGAACATGACCAGCATTTGCGGATAGTATTACGACTACTTCGTGATAAACAATTGTATGCCAAATTTGGTAAATGCGAATTTTGGCTAAAGGAGGTGACTTTCCTTGGTCATGTAGTATCACCAAGGAATAAGGGTGGATCCTCGGAAAATTGAGGCTATTCGGATTGGAAGCCACCAACATCGATGGCTGAAATTGAGTTTCTTAGGCTTGGTGGATACTATAGACGCTTTGTAGAGGGTTTTCATTGATTGTTGCACCTAACTAAAGCATTGCGAAAGGAGCTCCGTATATCCGGACCAAAAGCAAAGAAGAGAGTTTTGAGAAATTGAAGAAGATCTGATGAAGCTCCAGCTTTAATTCAACCCGAGGTGGAAAAGAATTCACTATTTATTGTGATGCGTCTCACACGGTGCAGGTTGTGTGTTGATGCAAAATGGAAAGGTGGTGGCCTATGCTTCTCGTCAATTGAGACCACACAAGTAAACTACCCTACTCATGATCCTGGAGTTAATGCCATTGTCTTTGCTCTAAAGATTTGGAGGCACTATCTCTATGGTGAGAAGTCCATAATCTACACGGATCACAAGAGTCTTAAATACCTCCTTACCCAGAAGGAGTTGAATTTAAGACAAAGAAGATGGGTAGAATTGTTAAAAGATTATGATTTCTCCATCGAATACCATCCTGGAAAGGCTAACGTGGTAGCTGACGCGTTAAGTCGTAAGGCGGTATCTGAATTAAGAGCTTTGTTTGCCCATTTGAGTCTGTACGAGGATGGCAGTTTGTTAGCAGAACTTCAGGTGAAGCCGCTGTGGCTGGAACAAATCAAGGAAAAACAGACATCAGATGAGAAGTTGGGTCCTTTACTGCGACAAGTTGAAAATGGTGAAATTGAGGATTTTGGAATAAACACAGAGGGTGTGTTGTGCTTTCGAGGGAGAGTATGCATGCCTAAGGATCTAGATCTAAGGCAATTGATTCTACGGGAGGCGCATAGTAGCCCTTATGCTATGCATCCCGGAGG
Organism: Gossypium rotundifolium; assembly: GCA_025506655.1. NCBI lineage: Eukaryota > Viridiplantae > Streptophyta > Magnoliopsida > Malvales > Malvaceae > Gossypium > Gossypium rotundifolium. The sequence goes on along the minus strand of CP106724.1, from coordinate 18,170,059 downwards.
AAATAAGATGTATCGAGATCTCCGTGAACAGTATTGGTGGCCAAGGTTGAAGCGTGAGATTACAGAATTCGTGGGAAAATGTTTGACTTGTCAGCAAGTGAAGGCAGAACACCAATTACCGTCTGGATTGTTGCAACCGATAAAGATTCCTCTTTGGAAATGGGAGAGGATAACTATGGATTTTGTTAGTGGGTTACCGTTAACACCTGCTAAGAAAAATTCCGTTTGGGTAATTGTTGATCGGTTGACGAAGACCGCTCATTTCTTGCCGGTTAGACGGATTATTCATTGCGTAAATTGGCGAAACTTTACGATCTGAAATTGTGAGGTTACATGGGGTACCAGATATCTATTATATCGATAGGGACCCTAGGTTCACATCACGATTCGAAAGCTCGCATGAAGCCTTGGGGACAAAGTTGAATTTCAAGACGGCTTTTCATCCTCGGTCGATGGTCGATCGGAAAGAGTAATTCGAGATATTGGAAGATATGTTAAGAGGATGTGTAATCGACTTGAGGGTAGTTGGGAGGATTATCTACCACCGCGTAATTCACAGATAACAAAAATTTATCGATCTAGCATTCAGATGGCACCTTACGAGGCATTGTATGGTCGTAAGTGTCGCTCTCCTATTTGTTGGGTGAGTTAGGCGAAAAAGATGATGTTAGGTCCCGAGATGATATCCGAGACCGAAGATAAGGTAAAAGTTATTCGAGCACGGTTGAAAGAAGCCTCGAGATGTAAGTCGACGCAGATCTGAAGCGGAGGGACATCGAGTATAGTGTGGGAGATCGGGTTTTCTTGAAGGTATCTCCTTGGAAAAAGATCTTGATTCGGAAGGAAGGGCAAGCTAAGTCCTAGATATATTGGACCTTATCGTGTCTTTGAAGCGTGTTGGTCGATGGCATATCGATTGAGTTACCTCCGGAGTTAGATCAAATTCATAATGTCTTTCATGTTTCCATGTTGAGGCGTTATAGATCGGATCCTTTGCACATTATACTGGGTAGAAGAATTGGAGTGAATTGATTTGTCCTTTGAAGAAGAACCGGTGGAAATCCTAGACCGAGATGTCAAGGTATTAAGGAAGAAAACCGTGCCGTTGGTCAAAGTTCTATGGCGTAACCACGGAGTGGAAGAAGCTACGTGGGAGCCAGAGGATGCAATTCAAGCAACAATACCTCACCTTTTTCAACTGTAAATTTCGAGGACGAAATTTTCTTTAAGGAGGGTAGAGTTGTAACACCCTAAAAATCGAGTATTTAAATTTGCATAATTTTGGTGTTTAGATTTTAAGGAAAAATCTTTATTTTAATTTGGTGTTTATTGAAGTCTTTGAGAGGGTAAAGCATAATTTGAAGAAGAAATAAAATTTATTAAATTGAGATTTATGGAAGTGAAACGAAGGTGATTAAGACTTAAGCTAAATTATGTGCTAAAAAGTGTCATAAGTTGAGCATATGGTAAGGTGGAGTTGGCGCATGGGTTCAAGTAAGAGGGAAGAGGTTTGAATCCTTGTATAGCACCTAGATAAAATTTTGTTTTAATTTTACGCTCATGGCTAGGAAGTGTCGGCAAGGGACATATAAGGAAGGTGTTGACCATGTATTTTTGGTTAGTGTATCAATGGATTAAGGTAACAACTAACATATGGTATGGAATCAAAGGTTTAAGGAAAGATAGGGGAACATAAGGCACTTATCAAGGGAAAATTTTGGAAAGAAATAATGGCCAATTGACCATGTCTTTGGACGGCAATTTGGTATAGGAGGGAGCCTAAATTTTGAG